>CM061140.1:24148954-24646699 GCA_030789695.1 Scilla litardierei | reverse complement strand
CTTAGTATATGCAGTTCCAACCTGAGTATATGCAGATAATTTATACTCATTACTGAAATCATGTATTAACTCAATATGAAATATTTTAACTCAATATGCAGGGCAACTTCAGTGTCTAGTTGTAAGCAATATGTATATGTCTAGTTTGTTGGATGATGTTATTGCAGATGTAAACAATGTTGGGATTTGGACATGTGCTTTGTTGGATTCTTTTAAAAAAGGACAGTAAGAATAATAACATGTAGTTTTACCAAGAACAAAAAAAACTAAATTCCCAAGAACTCCCATTCTCCAAGAACTCCACGATGAATATCAATTATACTAATAAAGAAAAAACAGATTTCTCCATGAACTCTTGGAATAAAGAAAAACACAAATTGGACTCATTTCCATATCAACAGAAATTACATATTGTCTCAAAATGAATTTACACCCAGAAGAACACAAATTGAACTCATTTATACAGAGAATTTATCAAAATGGCATTCAAAAGATTTCAGAGAGGCAGAGTCAACACAAATTAGCATTCAACACAAATAGAAGTTGGCATTCAAATAAAATGCACAGGAACTGAAATCAAATGAAATTCTTGACATGATGCATATCCTGTCAAATTTCTCTGATATGCAATCCAGTTCCAAATGCATATCCAATTCGAAATGTAAATCCTGTCCAAAAATAGCAGAGCAAAATTTTTTTGCAATATACTCAGGTTGGAACTCATTTTATCAGAAATTGTGAGTTGGAACTCTCATTGCAATGGTAATATACTCAGGTTGGAACTCATTTTTCACTAAACTCAAGTCAAAAAAATTTTCCATTGCAAATCCTGTTAAAAACATTCAGGTCAGAGCAAATTCTGTCAATTCCACTGAAATTGACCCATTGCAAAATACTTAAAATTGAGAACATATACTCACAATCCTGTCAATTATCAGAGCATAGTGTGAGTATATGTTCTGAACAAATATTTAAACTTATAATAAAAAATTCAGTTAACTGTTAATTTTGCATTACAATATGGGTCAATTTGCATTATAAAGTTTGGGTCAGAACAATATTACACTATACTCACTGAAATTGGGTCAATTTGCACTAATGTTCTGAAATTGCATAATATTGCACTATATACCCACAAATATTGCAAAATTGTGAGTATTGAGGTAATATGCAGGTCATGTCCAAATATTTGATGTTTATAATGCATATCATGTCCAAATATTCCGTCCAAATACTCAAATTAAAACTCAAAACTCAATACTCAATACTCAATATTCAAACTCTAATTTTGCAGTTTCCTGTCAATACTCAAATTATATTGTTTTTCTAATTGATTATGTCAATACTAAAATTAAAATATTCAGGACCTGCATATCCTGTCCTCAATACTTAATACTCAAATTAAACTGTTTATAATGCATATCCTGGCCAAATTTTAGTATTGAGGACCTGCACATCCTGTCCAAATACTCAAATTAAAATATTTGAGATACTGTCCAAAAAGTTTATAATGCATATCATGTCCAAAACGAATACTCAAATTATATTGTTGTCATTACTCAAAGTCTCAAACAATACTCAAATTATCCTTTTCAAATTAGCAGGTCATCAATTTATAGTGCCGTATTTTGAGCAATAAACAATAAATTGCACTGAAAAACTGCACTATCCTTTCCAATTTTGAGCTCAATACTCCTTTTGATGTAATATTGCTCAAAATTGAAAGCAAAAATTGAAAGACTGCTAATATTTTGGTGTAATATTGATCAATATGCAGGTCCTCACTCAAACAATACCCAAATTAGCAGGTCCAAATTAGCATGTCCAAATTAGACAATGTAATATTGCTCAAAACTGAAAAACTGTTAATTTTGATGTCAAAAGCAAAATTGAGCTCAAAATATTAGCAGGTCCTCAAAATCAATATTAGCACTGAAATATTAGCAGGTCCTCAAAAATTTGAGTAATACTGCACTATAAACTTGAGTAATTTGGACAGGTCCTCAAAATATTAGCAGGTCCTCAAAATACTGCACTCATATTAGCAGGTCCTCAAATTATCATTTTTAGTATTTGGGTATTGTTTTAGTTTTTCAGTTTAGCATGTCCTCAAATTTGTTGTTCCTCATTTACTTAAATTTACTTCAGTTACGTAAATTTAAGTTGCCAGTAAATTTACTTCATTTACTTCATATTAGCATGTCCTCATATTGGGTATTGTTTGAGTATTTGGGTATTTGGGTAAATGAAGTAAATTTGAGTAAATGAAGTAAATGAAGTTTACTTACTTACCCAAATACCCAAATACCCAAATACTTCATTTACTGAAAACTTAAATGACAGGATACTTAACTAACAGGATATACGTAACTAAATTTGGATATGTAATTGGGATATGCAAAATTTGGACAGGATACTTAACTAAAGTAACATGATTATAAGTAATAGGATACTTAACTTCCAGTACAATGGGATTATGAATGCTTGGTAATACAATGGGTTTGGGTAATACCAATGATTTAGTTTCCAGTACAAACATGGATGCTTTAATTTTTCCAGTACAAAAATCACACAAATAGTCAGGAACACTTCACAGATAAAAAAGCAATGCTTTAATGCTTTAATTTCAGTATTCAAATTCTCTTACCCTTGATATAATGATTTAGTGACAGTAGGTTATCAAAACACGAATGCTTTAGTTTTAGTTCATATTCAAATTGATTTAGTTACAGAATTTGAATATGATATCAAACATGAATGCTTGGTAAATACATTGGGTTTGGGTAATACCAATGCTTTAATTTCATTGGTATATGAAATAAATTTTTTCAGGAGTGCACATCTCCTTGCTTGCATGCTTGAATATGATTCAAGCATTTCCCCTCCAAATGATTCAAGCCTCATGCAAAAATTTTGATATGATTCTAGCATAAATGATTCATCAAGCACAAATGATTCAAGAATGCAAGCAAATGATTCAAGCATGCAACCAAAAACTTTTGAACGTGTAATTTATTTTATCAAAACCATTATCTTTCATGTGAACCTTGTTCCCAAACTTTAACATGTAATTTCTGGAAAATATCCTAAACTTTACCCTAAACTGAAATTGAAATTTCTGGAAAATATCCTAAACTTTCCAGAAATGAAATTGAAATTTCTGGAAAAAATCCTCAAATGAAATTTCCTGAAATGAAAATGACATTTAGAGCATATGCCAGATGAACTGTATCAAAATGTAACAAAATGTGTCAAAATTTAATTTTACTTAATGCATTTGTATTTTCAGTGACAAAATTTCAGTGTTCATCATGTCATCCTCTAAAAATGACAACTCATGGCAGTAAAATCATAGATATTTTAAAATAAATGGAAGAATTTTAAGAAATGAAATTTTAAGAACTGAAATGGAAGATATTTTAAAATGAAAAGGAAGTTCCAATGTAGAGAAAAGGAGTGAAGTCACACAACTTTGAATTGCATTTGAATTCAACCCAGCAAGAATCTAATTAACATTATAAAATTTTAAAAAAAAGCAAAATCATCATTAAATTTCCTTCAACCAAATTACCAACATGGTTAATTTTCTTCAACCATTAGTATGATATGTCCAAGTGAACATGCATTTTACATTGGTATGATAGGTCCAAGTGAAGTGAGAAAATTCCAACTAATCATCTTCTCACTTCACTTCAACTTGGTATGATATGTCCAACCTCAAAAATCAAAATGGAAATTTTCTCACTTCACTTCAACTTGGTTTGTCAACTTCTCACTTCACTTCACATACTCAACTGATCACATTTGAATTTACATATGATTACACTCAACTGATCACATTTGAAATGAGATGATTCAAAAAAATTTCAAAATGTAAACAAATTTGAATTTACATTTGATTCAAAAGACAACACAAATAAATTATCCTGTTGACATTTTGACAGGAAAATTGATCCCGTTGACATGAAAACATCTCCTGTTGACATTATAAATTCTCATGTAAACAAATAAATCCAAAATCCAATTCAAACTGTTAATTCTCTTGACTAGAAAAATGGATCCTGTCAACATTTTCCATTCAAAATGATCCAGTCAACATTTTCCAATTTTCCAATTTTGGATTTTGGATTGGAAAATTTTGGATTGGAAAATGGAAGATGATGTGTTTGAAACAACCCTCCCCTGTCAAAATGATCCTATTGAATAAATGTTGACATGAAAATGGAAAATGTTAACAAATGGAAAATTTTGGATTGGAAAATGGAAAATGTTCAGTCGATCTTGTCATTTTCATTTTGCATATTTTGTGATACATTTCAGCAATTATTGGAAATTTGGTTAATAAAGTTACATTTCAGCAAAATTAGTATGAATAAGATCTTGGAACCAAAATGTAATTATTGGAAAGTCAACATTTGAGCAATCTGCAACATTTGAGCAATCTGGAACTTTCCAAATGTAATTATTGAATAAGATGACCAACATTTGGAAATGCAATTACTGGAAAGTTGCAGATTTTGGAAAGTTGGTTAATAAAGTTACATTTCAGCAAAATTAGTATGAATAAGATCTTAGCAAAATTAGCAGATTTTGAGAATTTTGATAATCTGAGAATTAATCAGGATTAGCAGAGCGTATCTCATACTAAAATATCTGCTAATATCTGTCAATACTATCTACTAATTAGTATCTGCTAATCTCACCTCAATCAGGATTTTCAGAATTAGCAAGAAATTTTGATAAGATCTTAGCAGAATTCTTCTGAATTAGCAAATATTAGCAGAAACGTGCTCTTTGAATTAGCAGATCATAGCATCATTCTATTCATTCTCAAATTGACAAGATTCTATTTATACTGTCTTTCTAAGTTTAATCCATTGTGAAAACAGTAGGCTATTCAAAGAAGTTCTTTATAAACTAAGAATATATTAAAATCCATTGTTATTGAATATATCCATTGTTATTGCTATCCATTGAAAGACAGTCTTTCTCCAAATCTGAATGGATATATTGTTATTGAATATCCATTGTTAATATATTCAAGAGCCTGAGATTGAAGATATCCATAGCAATATATCCATTGTCACTGAATATCCATTGTTAATATTATTGAATATCATTGTTAATATTATTGAATATATTCAATACCTGCGTATATCCATTCAGAGACATTCAATAACAATGGATATATTAAAACTGGATCCATTCAGATATATTAGCAATATATCCATTGTTAATATACTCAATCCATTCTTAGAAAGAATGTCTTTGAATATATCCATTTTAATTACAAATCTTCAATCCAGTGAAATCTCAGTGGAATCTTCTCAGTGAAATCTTCAATCTTAAAATCCATTGTAATTGCAAACCACATTCTAAGTTTAATCCATTGTTATTGCAAACCACATTTTATTTTCTGTTCACAGTCTCATCTTAGTTTATTTTTTTTTGTTCTTGCAATAACAATGTCCTTGCATAATCCATTGTTATTACAAACCATATTCTAAGTTTAATCCATTGTTATTGCAAATTACACTTTATTTTATGTTCACAGTCTCATCTCAGTTTAATCCATTTTCTGTTGTTGCAATGACAATGTCCTTACACCTCATTCTAAGTTTTATCAGGATATGGTATGCCAAACATTTGCCAAAGAAATTAACTGAAATCAGGATATAACACCACATTTGTAAAGGGTTGAAGATGACTGTTGAAAATCAATGTTAAAACTTAATATGTTGCGGTTGGTATTCATATAAACCGAGAAATCTGGATCAATGTTAAAACACAATTTTGAAAATCAGGGTTAAATATCCAGATTTCTCAGTTTATATGTTGCGGTCTTTTGAATCAAACACATTTTATAAAGAATATATTAAAATGAGAAATTTTTTCCTTTGTATTTGCGGATATAAATTAAACTTAACCGAGACTGAAGATTTCACGGATAAGTTGAATTTCGATTGAAATCAAACACATTTTATAAACTGAGATTGTATAGTAAACTGAGATTGAAGATTTCACTGAGAATATATTCAAACTGAGAATCTATATTAAACTGAGAATATATTAAACTGAGCATATATTCAAAGAAGTTCTTTATAAACTGAGAATATATTAAAGAGCACATTCAAATAAAATTCACCTTAGTCGTGTATATTAAACCGAGAATATAATTCTCTGAATCACCTACTAACCAAGAATATAATTCACTGAGAATATATGCAATAGAATATATTAAACTGAGAATATAATCAAAGAAAATTCTTTATAAACTGAGAATATATTATAGAGAAAATTCAAAAGAAATTCACCTTATCAATGAAATCTTCAGTTTCAGGGTACAAAAACTCAAAGGAAGAAATAACAATGCATCTAAAGGAACAACATGATTGCTACAACTTGCCAACATTGTTAACAACCACCACCACATCCATCTCAAAATTTAGAATCACCAACCTAGTTCACTTGCTGCTGTGCTTCCCTTGATTCCAAGCTCTGTGTTTCACCACATTGCAAGCTCCATTGTTGCCTGAACATAAATTTCAAAAAATAATATGATGAACATAAATTTCAAAAAATATAATATGCTATACAAAATTAAAATTTCCAAATTGTCAAACCTATATTCACAGACTAATAGAAGCGAACATGTCACAGGACTAAATGAACAGATTCCATGCCTATATGAACAGATCTCAAACCCAAGAGGACAAATTCCACCAAACATCTCCCTTTAAGTATCCAAATACCTTACTTGCAAGTACAATCCGTAGAGCAAGATGGAGATCAGGCTGTTCCCCATACGCGGCGTGCTTGATGCTAAACAGAGAGAGAACGAAAACCCCTCTCATCCGCTTCTGAAGGACGGCGATCAGAGATCTGGGAGAGCTTCTGAAGGACGGCGAGATTCTCGACCAAAACCCCTCTCATCCGCTCGCTCTTTGTCTTCAGCTACATGATCGTGCCAGCGTCCACCACCTACATGATCGCGTCCACCACCTCCATGGAGATCATCGTGCCGTGCCGCAGGGGGTGGGGTTGCCAGTGTTGCCAGGAGGAGAGGGGCGAGGCTGGTGAGCTCATCTGAGAAATTTTGTTTTCAAAATGAAGGGCTTGTTCTTTTTGATTTCCCCAAAAATGAAGGACACGTGAACCAATGTTTCCCCCTTAAATTTCGAAATATTTCAGTTTTTTCCATTGGGTTTCACACTAAAATTCAAATTTTCCCCCCAAATTTCAAAATTACAACCTAAACTCTTATCCAATTTCTCATATCCATTATCTCATATCCAATAACTCATATAATATCCCTCATTTTTATACCCTAAATACAACTCAACCCTTTATCCAATTTCTCTTATCCAATTTCTCTTATCCATATCTCATTATAACATCCCTCATTTATATACCCCCATATATATATATATATATATATATATATATATATATATATATATATATATATATATATATATATATGATAACATATATATATATATATATATATATATATATATATATATATATATATATATATATATATATATATATATCTATATTATAAAACAGGGATGTTATCATGGGTTATTGGATAAGAGTTTTTGGATAAGAGAAATTGGATAAGGGTTTGAATTGTATTTGGGTTATAAAAATGAGGGATGTTATGATGAGTTTTTGGATAAGAGAAATTGGTTAAGAGAAATTGGATAAGGGTTTGAATTGTATTTGGGGTATACAAATGAGGGATGTTATCATGAGTTTTTGGATAAGAGATATTGGATAAGAGAAATTGGTTAAGGGTTTGAGTTGTGATTTTGAAATTTAGGGGGAAAATTTTGAGGGAATGTTTGAATTTTCATGGGGAAGTGAGTTGGAATTTTGAAAATTTGAAAAATAAATCATTGAAATCATAGAATTTTCGGGGGGGGAGTGCTTTGACTGTTGCCTTTGAGAAACTCAAATAAAATTCCTTTCTCAGCATCCCCTCTCTCCCCTTCCACTTCCCTGCGACCCCGACCTCAGCCCCCTCTACCTCCAATCGACCTCCCCTTGGCTTCAACCCCAGCCCAACCTCCTACCGGACCCCCTGCCTTCCTCCGACCTCCCACAGTCGAGACCCCTGCCACATCCCTGCGTCAGCGATTCCGTTGCCCAGAAGATCTCCGGCATCCCCAAGCTCCAGCTCAAGCGCCTCCTCCTCAAAATCGTAATCTCAAGCTTCGGCATCCTCAAGCTCCGTTGATTAAAACTCTCTTTTTTTGCCCTTCTTTTTGTGTTTTTAATGTTGATTTTTCTTTTTTTGGGCAGAATTTCAGTTCTTTGGGGTTGTGTTCTTTGGGCCTTTTGGGCATTATTTGCATAAGGTGTTGGATAAGATTTTCAAGGGGAAGAAGGATAATAAGATAGTCACCAAAAAGGTGCCATGAAATGTTCGCTGTGGGAGGAGTCCGTGTTGATGGGGAGAGGGAGTAGTCTGTGTTGTTTTTAGGGCATCGGAGATGCGAAGAAATCGGGGAAGACTACATCGAAGGGAATGGATGAGTTATGATCTGAAGAAATCGGGGAAGAATTATGATCTGATGCTGAATATGTAATTGGGCATCAGGTGTTTGATTTTTTGCTTGTGTGGATGGATGAGTTGCCTGTTTGATTGTTTGTTGTTTTTGCTGATTTTTCTCATTTGGGTTATATATATGTTTGTTCTTTGTTAGGTACTCTATTGGGAAGCCAGCTTCGACCCAAATGAGGGAGACCTGTGGATTTTGGTCCAAGGGAGAAGTTTTGGACGAGGTTCCCTTCGGAGGGGTCTAAGATTACACCACTCCATCAGTCAGCTGAGTTCCGATGGAAGGATTATTGTAAAGGTATGAGACCATAAACGCACCATTGGTTTCCTATGTTTGCATTTGATTTTGATGTATCCTTTTCTATGGATAGATAGGATTTATTTTGTTAGTTTTGATGATTACAATTATGAAAGACACAGATGATTGCATCAAGGAATTGACATAGAGCATCAATTATTTCGACATACCACTGTCAATTGTCATAATATAAATTCCTTTCGATGTGCATCAGGTATCATAGGATTCGGAGTTTGGAGGAAAACTCAATCCAAAAATTCCATCTTTAAAAATTAAAAAAGCAGACTTTCCACCGCCTTTGTCATATACATCCCCTGGCGAGTGACGATCAAGTATTCGATCGCCATCAATTCACAAAAAATTCCATCTTGAGGTTATTTCTTTCTCTCTTTCTCCATTCTCTCTTTTGAATTCAATTTATTTTATATTGTTGATTGATCTATTAATTTTTTTTCTTTTATCTAATTTCGTTGGAATTTAATGCCTGTGGTTTTAATGTCGTAATAGGTTTTGAGGTTCACTATTGTTTGGCGTTAGGGTTTGATTCATTTGATATACATTTGTCATTTATCATGGTAAGTTCTAATCGGAAGAAATGATCGGACCTGTAATCACAAATGTGGTACTTTGTTCTCTGTTTTTTTATTGACATTATTTTTGTGGTTTAAATTGATCTTTTAATTTGTATTTCTAATGCATGAGAGATTTTGGGGGTTTTTTTTATTGTTTTGCCGTTAAGATTTTTTTGTTTCTAAGTTTGTGATGGTTTTTGAGTGATTCCGTTCACGATTTCTTATAATTGAAAGAGTCCTGATTCGAGATAGATATTGAATTGTTGAAATTAAGGTGATATTGTGTGAGGGCATGTCACATCATTGTAATTTCTGAATTGTAGTGAAAATCAGTAGAACTACTAGCTTTTTGGCTATATGAACAGCTTTTAAAGTGCTAATTGAATATTTCTGATCATTTTGCTCCACTTGGAAAATTTTATTACAAATGTGGCAAATCATCTTACTGATCCATATTTTCTTTTTTCTGTAGAATTTTGGGGTGGAATTGAGGCATTAGATGGGGCGCCAATTTTATTTGTGAACCTTCCTGATTTTGTAATGTATATAGCCAGTTGGTGGAAATTTCAGAACTTTGTTAAACATGTTTTTGTCCCTGCATGGGAAGCCTTAAAACTTAATATTCCTTAAGTCATTGAAACATGTTCGTATCTTGGTCAAATTGAAGTACTTAATTTTTTGAATATAATTGTTGGTGTTATAATACGCTTTAGTCACAGTGTTCCTAATGAAATTTTTTTGGAAACCATTGTGTGGAAATTCAATTGAAATTAACGTTTACATCTCAACAAAGAAACCATCATGTATGTAACACCAAGTCAATTTGACTTCTTTTCCCCTGGAAATATTCAATTTCTGATAGAGTTACTTATATTAGCTGAAGGACTTGAGCAACTCCATCCATTTTCCTATGTTACCAACTTAATGAAATATCTGTATTGTTTGACTTCAAATATTAAGATGCCATAATTTCAGACTTATTTTAGGACATGAGCAGAAGGTGGAATTTTAGCAATAATGGAGTTTCTGGATAAAAGCAATGACAACCTGAGACTGAGCTCTACCTTAAATCGCTCAGCAAGTCCGAGGCTTCTCTTGGTCGCTCTTCAAGTAAGCATTTTTCTGTGGCGTGAAATTTTGATCTAGGTTCTCTTTAGTATAGCTTATCATCATTTTTGAGAATTAGGTCCTTTTTGGAGCAAAACACAAAAAATGAAGAAGCAATCTCAATTATACTATTTTTGGTGGGAGCAATGTTTTTGGCACCTCAGACTGCCAGGTCATACACACATTTCCACCCATCTCTCGCTCTGAATTTATGTTAACTTTTTATGATTTTGTGGCACTGTCAATTATTAGTTTTATGCTTTTTGATAAAGTGGTTATCTGACAAAACTGAAAATGAAATAAAAATGACATCCATGGGTACAGCTGAAAGAAATTGGGAAACTAGGTTCGTGGTTCATTTGTCTATCATATTTAGCACAGGATTCATGGGTGCTCTCTGTCCACACATTGTGTCCATTGAAAGTCTCTTTTGTTAACCTCGGAACATATTGCTCGATTATATAAGTTTACAAAATACTTTTCTCCATAACTTTTCTAAAGAAGGTAGTAAATATGTTTCAATGTGTCTAGCACATGGTTTACTTGGACAATATTAGTCATTTCTACACTTACACATGGGTGTGAGAAAGTTTTTAATATCCAATGTTCTACATGGCGGATATTGGGTGCATATAGGGCAGGGGATGATATGTTGCCTAGCAGATCTTGGGCAACATGTTGAGGCATTTGATTAAATGACAAACACCACAGTCGATGAAAAATATGCATATATTATGTTATCAATGTGTTCTATAATTAAATCATAATTGTTGTTTATCAATAGAACTGGAAAACGTAAATGTATATATGTGCTAGATGAAGACCACTTTATATCATAGAACTAATAACAAACAATATGAAGGACACACTTATTATGTATTGTAACTTATATATATTAAAGTTATAAGGTTGGTTCCTTTGATCGGTGATTTTTTCTCTAATTTATGCATCCTCAGTATGCCGCGTAAAATCTACTAGATATCACAAGCAAGCTCATTTGAGCATCCAGTCCTACCATCAGAATTCATCTTGATGAAGCCAGCTTATGGCCAATAATTTTTCGTCCAGCAAGGTTGTATTTGAACAAGTTTAATTTTGGGATTGGTTTGGTTGATGGCTCATATATAAAATGTCAAATTGTTACTGGGATTGGTTAAAAATTGTGACTTCTTATGTGGCGTTAACAGGATTCGAAAGATGTGATCATGAAGGGATTTGGGGTTCCAGAGTGTGAAGGTGTTTCGAAAGATATCGAAATGGCTTTGGGAAATTATCATGCTCCAAACAGGGAAAAATCCCTTCTTTCCGCGTACGAGGGAAAAATTATAAGGCACGGATAAGATTTTCTTTGGTTTTAAATTCCCAGGCACGGATCAAATTAAAGAGATTTGAGAGTAACTTCTTTTAAATTCCCTTCTTTTAAATTATCAGGCTTTGGGAAATTATTACTGAAATGGCTCCCAGATTAAACCCTCAACCCCTGCGAGGTTACAATTATTACTGACTTGATAATTATTACTGAAATTATTACTGAAATGGATTTGGGGTTCCAGTACTTGATAAGGATTCGAAAATTTTTACTTCTTTTTAACCCTTAACCCCGATAATTTTACTTCATTTCCCGATAATTTTCAATAAGATTTTAACCAGAAACCAATTTTGCGCCATTACCCAGATTTGTGAGATGCGGTCATGAAGGGAATGATGTTCCAGGGTGTGAAGGTGTCAGGATTCGATGTGAGGGATGCATTGGTGGAACGGTGGTGTACGAGTTTGATATCCAGTTCAATAAGAAGGTTGTGCCGATTAAGCTTTTGGATGATGTGAGTTGATGGGATTTCATGGATTTGCCAATATTTAGGGTTGATCATGAAGATGAGAAGTCTCTGGCGGAGGAGGTTGAAGAATGATCATAAGGTTTCGTCAGTCTTGCTACCATTTCAGCTTGCTGGACCGATCGAGCTCTTGATTCAAGATGGGGATGATACGAGGCTTTCTTTACGGGCAATAATTTCTTCTGTTTTTTTGCCTTTCTTTAATTTATATTCAAATTTAAATCCAAAATTAGGATTGCAATTTATATAATTGTATGTGTATGCCTCTGTGCCAATTTATGATTCAGCAAAAAAAATAATTCATGTAAATGGATTTGAATGATATGTCTTTAATTTGAAAACTCTTGCATTTAATTGGTCATTTTTGTCATAGCACCAGACCCAAAAAAACCCAATCACCTTCCTATTAAAAATGGTTTCTCTTCTTTCCCCCAAACTTGAAGATCTCAAAGAGAAGCTCTCAGTTTCAACAAAATAGTCACAAGTGGATGATACATAGTTGAGCCAACAGATTAATGACTAATGGCTACTGTAAGTGAGACCTCTTAATAAATTGCAATATTACAAACCTTCCACTTGCTCAGTGATAACCTGAGGGATGACAATCAAGGGTTTTATTAGGCTAACAATTTATCCTTTGATTTGTATTTACTTACGTGCATATTCATCTATGCAACAAATGACACAACTGATCATGAAACATGTTAAACTGTTCTTTCCCAATTGTTCTTAAAGCTCCAATATAAAACTGTGATTTGATCTATTGTATAAGATATAGTAGGACAATTTCTGTAGCGTAAATCTTAAGACACTCCTCAACCGTCATATAGAAAACTTGCTCTGATCATACGAATGATGCCACCCACTTATGCAAGATATCAATATTCCAACAATTTAGTGCTGCGAATCAAACAAGCTATAAAAAATTGATGGCTCTAAACTCAAGCGAATACACAAGAGGGGACAGAATGTTAGTGTAGGCCTGTCAGGTTAATTTTAAAATGTATCAGGATTTTTTTACAACTTGAGCACAATGCAGGATGCAATTTCAGTGTATGGCCATCAGGTGGGTGCTATAGAATCATTATAACTAACAATTAACGAACTCCAGTAACATATGAAAACCATATAATCTAAAAATAGACCATAGCATTACTAAGTTCATAAGATTGGCAGATGCCGAAGATACCTGTTTAAAAGCAGGACCATACTCAGGACCATACTCAGACTGAAAGTTCAGTTTTTTCAGAAGCGGCACCACATCTGGATTGTGTGGATACTCTATATGTGGAGTTTTGACCCTATTTAGAGGTATATATGTAACACGTCCACCTTTCTCTTGAGTAAGGCTCCAGATTATCTGGGTTGATATCTCATCTGTTTCAACCACCACGTGAAATAGGCTGTCGAGGGAAAAAAATAAATTATAGATGAAATACGCCACAAGTAGCGATTCACACATATGTTCTATGCAATCTTATAAATAGTCATAACAATGAGAAATGCCATAATAATCAAATAATGTCAACCTATTTCTGGAGGGAACTTCAACTGCAGTGAAAAACTTCTCATCATAGTCCCCAATATATGGCCAAAACTCCCCTAATATCCTTGCCTTTAATAATCCTGTTGACAGAATTCAGTCCTATGCAGGTATCCTGAAAGAAGAGACAAAATGCATATAATAACTTGACCAATACATATGTTGATGAAAAAACAGAAACACATCCTTAAACAAAAAAATAGACCGGGAAAGGAAAACTATATACTTAATTCATGATGTTAAATTCATGAAGAAGGTTAATAATAATGGAGCTTTTAAATTTTTGCAATGGTTTTCTTTTACACTTTCAGCTAAGGTTAATAATAATAGAACGTTAAGGGTAAAAATGAATTATCTCCAGGATGTGCAACGAGCCATCTTGAGAAGGCTGATCGTGAAAGCTTCTAACAGTGGTTCCATTTTGGGGTTGAAGAAGCTCATGAAGAAGAAGATGATGCTTAATGGGGTTTTCCTTTTTTCCCCTTCTTTATTCAGATATGATGAACATGGATTTTTTGTCGCCAATTGGCAGCATACTCTACTATTATCAAGATTTCAAATTTTTATCCATATATATATATATCCATATCGTCTTCTTTGATATACCACTCACCAGATATCCTCAGGTTGAACTACGATTAGATGGTTAAAAGAACTCTTTTTTGTGTAGTTGTTGAAACTAAAATGTTGGTTTAACTTTGTGATGTTGGCCTTAACCACTCACTAATTAATTTTGCAGATACAGAATTAGCCAGAGCGATGCTCATGATCATACCGGTTGAGGGATCCATCATGAACTCTGGACCCAAAGCATGATGACACTACTGTGATAGGAGAACTTTTTGATACTAAAACATCTAGGGTGAACACAGACAAATTTTTGAGCAACCAGAAATAAAACACCTAAAACTAAATTCTCTGGGATATTAAATTTTTGGCGGGGAATGGATCTGGAAGGAATTAAATTTTGGAGATGAATAAAATTTTTTGGGATAAACTATATAAAAATTATTCTGCTTTAATTATTGTTGTTCGTTTAAAATTAGCAGATCCAAGATTTTGAGGGGAGAATTTTCTAGATGAACTTGAAACTAAATTTTGGGAGGAATAAAATTTTTGAGTGAACTAAATAAAAATTATTATGTTTTAATTATGGTTGTTCGTTTAAAATTAGGGGATCCAGGATTTTGAGGGGGATAATATTTTAAATAAACAGTGCCCTTAGGGCACATGTTACAATTTGAGGGAACTATATTTTTTTTGGGAGTCACTAAAAGTTTTGGGGGAGCAAAATTTTTTGGTGGAAACTAAATTTTGAGGGGATCTTAATTTTTTAGGAAAAATAAATAACAATTATTTTCTTTACTTATTGTTGTTCGTTTAAAATTAGGGTATTTATGATTTTGAGGGAAAATATTTTAAATGAACCGTGCCCTACGGGCACGGGTTATGACTAGTATATATATATATATATAGGAAAAAGGGGATCTAAGGTGCCTCCTTAGATGAAAATCTAAGGAGGCGCCCCCATGTCCCCCCATTTCTACAATTTTTTTGGAATTTTTTTTCATGGGGTTGTTGTTCACATCATGGATGATCAACATACCAAATTTCAAGGGATTCCAATACTTTTTGAGCCACTATCTACCCCTTACAATTTCAACGGTCTAAAAACGTGCCGAAAACCCCACGAAGTTGCAAGGGGTAGATGGGGGCTCAAAAAGTATTGGAATCCCTTGAAATTTGGTATGTTGATCATCCATAAGGTGAACAATAAACCCATGAAAAAAAATTTCAAAAAATATATGTGAGATGGTGGGAAATGGGGGTGCCTCCTTAGATTGAATCTAAGGAGGCACCTTAGGATCCCTTTACCCATATATATATATACTAGTCATAACCCGTGCCCGCGGGCACAGTTCATTTAAGATTTTTCAATGCGAAATCGTTGTTCCCCCGAAAATTTTTTTCAAAGCCAAAATTTAAAAGAAAAACAAATTAGTTTACAATATTTAGCGGTAGGCGCCTTCGGCGCAGAACAACAAATTCAAAGCATGCGCCTTCGACACAGAACACCAAATTCGATGTGGGTGCTTTTGGCACAGAGCAACAAATTCGACGTAAAACAATAATTTCGACGCGGGTGCCTTAGGCGCAGAACAACAAATCAGCGTTAAAAATGGCGCGGGCGCCTTTAGCGCGGAACAACAAATTCAGCGCATGCGCCTTCGACACAGAACACCAAATTCGACGTGAATGCCTTCGGTGCAAAACAACTCATTCGATGTAAAACAACAATTTCGGCGCGGGTGCCTTAGGCGCGGAACAACAAATTAGCGTTAAAAAATTTAGCTGGCGCCTTCGACGATGGCTTCATATACATATAACCAGTGCCCTTGGGAAACTGTTCATTTAAAAATCTTAGGCCCACTAATTTTAAACAAACATCAATAATTATTAGTTTCCCCTGAAATATCAGCAGATGATATCGAAATTTTACAGGGTTTTGCAACGCTGATCAATGAGTTGGCAGCATCTCCCGCGTTCATTCTTTCACAGCTCGCGTTCATTCCCAAGATGAGATTGTGTGTATGCACAATATTTTTTTCATAAATAATATTAAAAGGCTATTCCTAATTTCAATGCTTTTGTGTATTCCCAACAAATTTTTCTTTAACCCAAAATTTTCCCTCCAAAACTTGATGTGACATTGCCACATAGGACAAATTCAAAATCTGCCCTCAATTGTAATATATATATATATATATATATATATATATATATATATATATATATATATATATATATATATATGGATGTGTGTACATGGTTGTAGTGCTAATGTGGTGTATTTGTATTAGAAGCTAGGGATGCTTTAATGAGTAGATATGTATGGTTATTGGTGTATGTTGGTATGCTTTGGGGTGACCCTTGAGAGGGGCTAATGTGAAAGGGGTTTATGGGTCAATGGCAACCCCGTAAATTTTTAGAAAGTTGGGGGGGCAAAATGGTCATTTGGACCAAAGATGATGTGTGTACATACTAAAATGGTGTGTACGTAAAGTAATGGCAAACTTGTAATTACCTAGAAGATGGAGGGGTATTTCAGTCATTGCCCTCATGGAACATTCCTTAGAATATTACTTTCTTAAATGAAAGGAAAGAATATTGCTTAGAATATTCCTTTCTTAAATGAGAAGAAAAGAATATTCTTTTCTTGGATGAGAATATTCCTTTCTTGGATGGAAAGAAACCTAATCTATTTATACTCCATCTTCCTACACTTTTCTCCATCTTTCTCTTCCTCTTCTTTCTTCCATCCCTTCCACTCATGCCATGGCAAGTTGTGAGTTTTTGTGATGGAGATTGGAGAAAGTTTTCATGGAGCTATGGTGGAGTTTTCTTGGAATTGATGGAGGGCTTTGATAGCCATTGAGGTAGGAATCCAACCCTAGCTCTCATGTTTCATTTCATGGCGTATTGAAGTTAAAGTTTGCATTTTTAGTGTTTTTGGGAACCCCTTGACATGGTGCATTCAAGTTTGAATTAATATGATGTGTTGAAGCATTTGATGTCATGAATATGATTCATGTTGCTTTGAATGTTTTGTTTGAATGATTATGTGAAATTACTCTCATTTAGAATGTTGGATGTTTTACTTTCCACTCTTCTTTGCATGAAAAGTCCTAATTATATGAATTATGTGAAACATGACAATAATGAAGTGAGAAGTGAAATTGGCTATGATTAAGTGATAAAAATAGGGGCTTGAGGCCACTCTTAATTTTCGACATAGGGTCTCTTGTAGCCCTAGTGCCATGGTGCTGTGTTGGTGAGGGGAAGATATGAAATGAGAATGAAATGGAATGAGAATGAGATGTAGCCTTCATTAATTACCATGAAACATGGTAGTGTAGTGTGATGTATGTTTTGGGGCTCTAGGTTTGTATGCGATGGGAGGTAGGAGGGTAGACATGGCATCCCCAATGTGGTTGTGGTGGTAGTATGTGGTTATGGATATAATGGGAATGGCATGCGAGTGCATGACCCTTTGTTGTGATGATATACGGATATGTTATGTTTTTTCCATGGGGGTAATGTTATGGGGACCACAAGGCCTATCACATATGAATCTGAGACCTCTGGGCGTGCCTCACATTATAATGCCAGTTTTTTTCTTATTGACATTGCAGTTTACTAATTTTCATGTAGTACTCACTTTGTTTTGCAGGTATTCCTTTGCCACAGGTACGTGTTTCCATTATGTATATCATTTATACTTTCATATGTGATGTGGTTTTATGGTTACGTACATTTCCTTCCATGATATGGCATGAGTTAATTTACAGTTTATTGCATAAGTGCATTGCATTCCATTGCACCATGTGAGTTGGGTTTGAGTATCCTACTAGGACACGCATTGACGTGCCCCCGTTGACTTTTTCAGGTGTTGGTTTGGAGTTGCAGGCCCATTAGCTCAGTTGGTTGGAGTTGAGGTTGTGTGAGTGTGTGTGAGTGTTCGGTGTATGCTATTGTATTTGGTGGGGTGGGGGTTCTTGTTGCATATGAGTTTGTATAATGATGTTGTATATGGACAGTTTGTAACATTGTTGAATTGTTGGTTCTCTTTGTGTTTCTGTGCTGTTTGGAATGTTATACGTGATATCCCAGCAGTGTGCAGTGGACCTGTATGTGTTTGTATTTTGTATTCCCTTTCGTAACACTCGCTCTTCAGGTATCTCGGGGATCGGGGCATTACATTTGGCGGCCCATGCAGGTCTCCTCACTGCGGCTGCGTAAGGATTAGTATGTGTAGTGTTCCAGTGTTTGAGGGTAGTTAAGTCCTAAGGTGGGTAGGCGTCTAGCCTTAGGGTAGAGCCCTTAGGTTAGACAGTCCGAGGACGAACTGTATTTTTAAGGTGGGTAGATTGTCATGACCCATTTTGCCATATATGGTATAGAGTACACACTATTTGTGTGCATTTGCTTGCCTACGTGAATATTATTGTTAGTAGTAGTGATATTCTAAATATTTGGATTATATATATATCTGTGTGTGTGTGTACATGGTTGTAGTGCTAATGTGGTGTATTTTTATTAGAAGGTAGGGATACTTTAATGAGTAGATATGTATGGTTATGGGTGTATGTTGGTATGCTTTGGGGTGACCCTTGAGAGGAGCTAATGTGAAAGGGGGTTAGGGGTAAATGACAACCCCGTAAATTTTTAGAAAGGTGAGGGGCAAAAATGGTCATTTGGACCAAAGATGCTGTGTGTACATGCTAAAATGGTGTGTACGTAAAGTAATGGCAAACTTGTAATTACGTAGAAGATGGAGGGGCATTTAAGTCATTGCCCTCATGGAATATTCCTTAGAATATTACTTTCTTAAATGAAAAGGAAAGAATATTCATTAGAATATTCCTTTCTTAAATGAGAAGAAAAGAATATTCTTTTCTTGGATGAGAATATTCCTTTCTTGGATGGGAAGAAACTAATCTATTTATACTCCATCTTCCTATACTTTTCTCCATCTTTCTCTTCCTCTTCTTTCTTCCATCCCCTCCACTCATGCCATGCAAGTTGTGAGTTTTTGTGATGGGGCTTGGAGAAAGTTTTCATGGAGCTATGGTGGAGTTTCTTTGGAATTGATGGAGGTCATTGATAGCCATTGAGGTATGAATCCAACCCTAGCTCTCATGTTTCATTTCATGGCATATTGAAGTTAAAGTTTGCATTTTTAGGGTTTTTGGGAACCCCTTGACATGGTGCATTCAAGTTTGAATTAATATGATGTGTTGAAGCATTTGATGTCATGAATATGATTCATGTTGCTTTGAATGTTTTGTTTCAATGATTATATAAAATTACTCTCATTTAGAATGTTGGATGTTTTACTTTCCACTCTTCTTTGCATGAAAAGTCCTAATTATATGAATTATGTGAAACATGACAATGATGAAGTGAGAAGTGAAATTGGCTATGATTTTGTGATAAAATAGGGGCTTGAGGCCATCCTTAATTTTCGGCATAGGGTCTCTTGTAGCCATAGTGCCATGGTGTTGTGTTGGTGAGGGGAAGATATGAAATGAGAATGAAATGGAATGAGAATGAGATGTAGCATTCATTAATTACCATGAAACATGGTAGTGTAGTGTGATGTATGTTTTGGGGCTCTAGGTTTGTATGTGATGGGAGGTAGGAGGGTGGACATGTCATCCCCCAATGTGGTTGTGGTGGTAGTATGTGGTTATGGATATGATGGGAATGGCACGTGAGTGCATGACCCTTTGTTGTGATGATATACGGATATGTTATGTTTTTTATAGGGGTAATGTTATGGGGACCACAAGGTGTATCGCATATGAATCTGGGACCTCTGGGCATGTGTCACGGAAAATCCTCACATTATAATGCCAGGTTTCTGCTCATTGACGTTGCAGTTTACTTCTTTTCCTGTAGTACTCACTTTGTTTTGCTGATATTCCTTTACCGCAGGTACGCGTTTCCATTATTTTTATCATTTATACATTCATATGTGATGTGGTTATATGGTTACGTACATTTCCTTCCATGATATGGCATGAGTTAATTTACAATAAGTGCATTGCATTCCATTGCACCATGTGAGTTGGGTTTGGGTATCCTACTGGGACACACATTGACGTTCCCCCGTTGACTTTTTCAGGTGTTGGTTCTTGGAGTTGGAGTCCTATTAGCTCAGTTGGTTGGAGTTGAGGTTGTGTGAGTGTGTGAGAGTGTTTGGTGTATGCTCTTGTACTTGGTGGGGTGGGGGTTCTTGTTGCATTTGGGTTGGTATAATGATGTTGTATGTGGACAGTTTGTAACATTGTTGAATTGTTGGTTCTCTTTGTGTTTTTGTGTTGTTTGGAATGCTATACGTGATATCTCAGCAGTGCACAGTAGACCTGTTTGTGTTTGTATTTTGTATTCCCTTTCGTAACACTTGCTCTTCGAGTATCCCGGGGATCGGGGCGTTACATCGGGGGAACGGGGCACCCGGTCATCGGCGTTAGCCTTGACGGGAGCACCAGGGGGCTCGAGTACGTGTAGCGCAGGGAGTGGGTCTACCCTGTCGATCATCCAGCTCAGCTGGACGGGAGCTATATGGGTGAGGTGAGGGACGGGAAGTACCATGTGTGGCGTGTGGTGGGTGCCGACAAGATATGTCCTGTGACGAGGTCCGTAGGGCCTGATGATGTGCATATGCTCTAGCACACCAAGGGTCAAGCGTGTGGGGCCTGGAGGGGTCACTAGATCGTCAGAAAGATGTAAACCTAGCATCTGTGCAAAGATCGTGAAAAATCTACCGCAGCAGATATCGGTCAAGTGGTATGCACAGGCGGTCTGAATCAGGCGATGACACAGCCAGTGGGCTGCATCGGAAAGTACGAATGGGTGGAGGGAGCCGTCTGGATGAAAGCGCAGTGGTCGGGTCATCCCCATAAGATGGGATAGCTCGGGAAGGGACATGGTCCCGACCTTTGGCCGACAGAAGATGGTCGTGGCGAGGTGCCTCTGTGCGTAGCGAAGACAGGGGTGAACGATGCACGATGCCTTCGCCTGGATCGGGCGGTAGTGGTCCAGACCTGAAATACGATGCCAGAAAGCTGGAGCATCGAAAGGGCTAAAGTCGTAGTCTGGCGAGAAGGCGGTGAGAGGGTCTGGGATGGTGGGGAAATGGAAGTGCGCACGGATCATCTCGTAAGTGATCGTGCAGTCGTGGTCTAGAAGGCAGAAAGTGATGCCATCACCTGCCAGTGTGCGGGCGATGGAGCTCAGGGCCTCTAGTGTGAGGTGTGTGTATGTAGGGACGTGGACACCGAGGAGGCGGTCAAAGACGATCGCGCGGTACAGGTGATGGACTCCCTGAAGGAGTCTAAGTGAACGGAGGGTGGGGACGTCTATGAAGAGGGTGGGGAGGAGACGACGCTACGAGAGCCTCACGAAGTGCTCGCGGTGATCGTCGTCCTGGAAGGTGATCCCGTAAGTTCGCACACGTGTCGGCATAGTCTCGGTGGTGGCGACGGGGTGTGAGGTGGTGGGTGTAGTAGTGGTGGGGATAGTGGTGGGGATGGTAGTGGTAGTGGTGAGGGTGGCGGTGGTGGTGATAAGTGCGGTAGTGGTGGGGATGGTAGTGGTAGTGATAGGTGTGGTGGGGATGGTAGTGGTAGTGGTGAGGCGAGTGCGACGTGTGGGTCAGGAAGAGGAGGCACCAGGAGTCGGCCTCTTCCCACGAATGGGAGGGGTGGTGGATCCTCGAGTGCGGACCATCGAGGAGATGGCAATATGATGTGTCGGTATAAAAATAAATAAAGGAAAGAGTGTACCGACAGAGCGAGCGATGCGAAGATCTCCCCCAAGCTAATCTCAGTAGTCGGTGCTGACGTAGGCAAAGAGTACCTGAAATAGAAACAATAAAAACGTCAGAAAAAGAGATTGAAAATAGGGAAAATGCTGAATTGGGCTTGCTCGACCGAGCAGCTCTACTGCTCGGTCCGAGCTGTTCGACTCGGTCAGAAATTCTGACCGAGCACCGTTGTTGCTCGGTCATCTGTGGGATTTGTCGAGAGGGGATGGCTGCTCGTTCGAGCACTGTGAGTGCTCGAACGAGCAGAGAGTGTAGACTTAGGGCACCGACGATCGGGAGGTTGGGGGGTTTATGCGATGCGATGGGAGGGGGGAAGGGCCAATGGGGATAGTGCAGGGGGCGTCAGCGTCGGTGGCGCCGTCGGCGGCGGTGGCGGCGGCGGCGGCGGCGGCAGCCGTCGTCGAATAGAAAAGAGGGGAGGGGAAGGGGAGAGAGGCAGATAGATAGAGAGAGGGTGGGTGACTGACCAGAGGTGGAGCGGTCGGACGGGCGGTGCAGGCGATGGTGTGGGAGGAGGACGTCGACAATTGGGGGGTCGAGTAGGGGGTGAGGGAGAGTGCTCGGGTAGATCGACTCGATCGAGCAACAAAGCTGCTCGGTCGAGTCGGACACGCTGTAAAAATAAGTTGAAATTGAGTTATAGAAGACTCCCTCGTATGCTCGATCGAGCAGTGTGGTGCTCTGGCGAGCAGATCATCACTCGGACCAGGCATGCTCTGCTCAGGCCGCGCAGACAGAACATTATTTTCTCCAAATCTTCGAGAGCCTATGCTGCTCGACCGAGTAGTCAGCTGCTCGGTCGAGTCGCTGTCTGCTCGGACCGAGCAAATTCTGCTTGGGCCGTGTGGACAGAGTGATGATTTTGCTCTTTATCCTCGTCCCTGCGATGCTCGATCGAGCAGTGTAGCTGCTCGGTCGAGTCACCTGTGTCATCTTTTTGCTCCTTTTTCTTTCGTTTTCTCTTCAAATCTATTGCTCTCCTCCAGCTTCCTTCCGTTTAAAATGTCGATTTGCATGCCCACTCATGTCCAACCTGTAAAGAGGAAGAACTCATCAAATTTTTATGGTTTTGTAATTTTACGAGAGATAAAAATGTTTTTGTTTGGTTTTCTCAAATAAATGAAGTAAAAATAAGAAATTGAAAAAGATAGTCTAGGGTACAAGAGATTGGGTTACCTCCCAATAAGCGCTCGTTTTTAGTCATGAGCTCGACTCCCTTTGATTCATCAATAGTCGTTTGGTGTGCGTGAAATTCACGCGTCGTTCTTTTCAATGGTACAATCTGGCGGTATTTGGTGTCCGTCTACTTCAAGCTTCTCCCTTGCACAGCCCATGGTCTCCGGTTCTTCACAATACGGAGAACGATTCATAAGCACGTCATCCAACACTCGGATGTAAGCGGCGACCGCTTTGTGGTAGGTTAGGTTGCCATCATCATCAATTCATGTTCTCATTGGGTCCTTCATGACCCCCTCTGAAGTAAAATCTTCTACAGCTTCATCTTCTAGGAGCTCCAAGTAGCTGGCTCCTTCTTCATGAACGTGTTCCTTCATTGGCTTCTGCAGCCTGAACTCAGCTTCGATGTTGCCCACGTTCAACGAGAGAGTTCCTTCTCTGACATCAATCAATACACCGACCGTTGCCATGAAGGGGCGGCCAAGTATAAGCTGGGAGCTCCCTCCCTCAGGCATGTTCATAATGACAAAGTCAACGGGAACACATAACCCAGTGGGTATTTGGAGAATAATATCCCTGGCTATGCCCACCGGGTAAGTGATCGAATGGTCTGCAAGCTGGATGGACATATTCGTCGGCTCTAGTTCGCTTCCGGTCTGCAATCTCTCAAATATAGAAAGGGGCATCAAACTGATGCTAGCCCCTAGATCAATCAAAGCTCGGCTAATGTGCATCCCTCCGATGGAGCATGGAATGATGAAGCTCCCCGGATCTGGTAGCTTCCGGGGAGATGATTCTTTATAACGGAGGTGGAGTCCTCCATGAGCTTTATCTCTTCAGGCTTTCTCTTCCCCGTGATTAGATCCTTTAAAAACATGGCATAGATGGGGATCTTCATGGTAGCATCCATGAACGGGATATTTAACTGGATTTCCTTCAGCAAATCCATGAACTTGAAGTATTTCTTCTCCATCTTAGCCAAAGCCAGTCTCTGTAGATATGGCGGGGAGGTCGGCTAGCTTTGTTCTTTGCAGCATCAACAGGAGGCGGCGTTGTAGTAGTTGTGATGGATGGTTGATCTGCCTTCTCCTCATTATTTGTAGGCTCTTCAGTAGCCTCTTCTCTGTCACCGTCAACAACGGCATCTTCAGCAATGACTCTCTCCTTCTTCACAACCGAGATCATGACGGGGTTAGTTGCCCGTCCTCCACGTGTGGTGACAGAAACCACAACATTCCTTGGGCCCTCGGATTTGGCTCTGGTTACGAGGGTAACCTCCCTTGGTTCTTTAAAAGCTGTGACATCTGGCCCCTCAGTTCATCTATTGAAGTATTTATGCTCATGAACTGGGTGGAAGTGTCCTGGTTGAACCGAGCTTGACCACTTATAAAAGTCTCCAGTGTGGCTTCCAGATTGGACCGAGGCTGGTTTTGTGCATAGCCCTGCTGAGGTGGACGATTAAATTGATAACCTGGCGGGCGATAAGGCCCAGCTGGCCTAAACCCGCTCTGTTGCTGACTCTGTGGCTGCCCATGTTGTTGCTGAGGAGGTGGTGGTGGTCTCTGAAATTGTGGAGGTTACAGCCCTCCACTTGGATTCCCATAAGAGAATCCCGGATGATTCTGAGCAGCCGGGTGTTGCCATTGATTCCATCCCTCTCCTTGGACGTACTGCACAAACTCTGATAATTCGGCACCATCATAATGTGTCTCACTAGGAATATACCCTTGCTCTGCATAATCCTCTACGGGATGATAAGTAGATGTGCTGGTGGATCCAGGGATGGAATCCAGGCGCTGTTCAATTCTGGCCACCTGTTTGCATAGGGTCTCGATGTGAGAGTCCAGATGGCTAGCAGATATGCCCGTGAAAGGGATCTTGCTGCATCAAATTTATGAGCCCCGTTTTCAGCTCGAAGCTCACCGTCGCCAGTTGCAGTCTAAGGATAGATGAGTTATTTCCAAATGTCAGCTTCATATGGTCCCTGATGGACCCGGTGCAAGGAGGAGGTGGAGTATTATTATCTGCCATCTGGGCAGAGGGAGATGGATTTCTGTTGGAGGCCCTCAAAGCCCTTGCCATTTTCTCGATCTCGGTATCGAACAATAACTCTTGATTAAATGCCCTGAAGCGAGTGTTCATGCACCAAAACAACTCAAACAAATACCATTAGTAGCACGATAATAAATAAAAGAATAAAAATGATGGAGAGATAAGGAATGATTAGAGTTGCCAGTAAACTTCTCAAAGTAAAAATAAACTGAGATACCACTATTCCGATCCCCGACAGCGGCGCCAAAAACTTGACGCACCCGAAATCTACACCTAGATTCCACCCGGTGGTGTCACGATCGCCAGGCGTGGTATGGCCCCTAGGTGTCAATTCCGGGCTCTATCCGTAAGCAGACGGTGTCAAATTATGGTATAAAGGATGTTGGATCCCACAGGGACGGTGATAGTGTAATTGGGTTCTCAGCTTACTTTTATATCTCGAAGTGAGATAGCTATCAGGTTGAGAGAATTGGTTTTGGTATCGTTGTTGATTTAATAACAAAAAGGACTAGGGCGTTAGGGCTCACCGCTAAGACCGTCGGGGATCGATGTTGGAATAGAATCCTTACGTTGCATTATGGTTATGTGATTAATCTCCCAATTCGTACCACTCTCGTGGGTTAGAATTGCGAGGTATTTCGGTGGCTCTCGTTGATGCAGTAGCGGTAGTCGTCAACGTAGCGATATAGTTCGTCGGGGGGACCCCTCAAGGTACGAGCCAGACATGGTCACGAGCCTTGGTTGGATCCACCGATTTCCCTATTCGAATCATAGGGATACCCCTTAAGCACATCAATTCCACAGACCGTGGGCATGATCTCAGTACGGGTTATCCTAGGGATTCGGTAGGATCGACCAAAATACTCCCTGATATTCCTAATTCAACATAGGGATCCAGATCTACATCTTTCCTATAGGGTCTTAGGGCTAACCCATCAACCCTAGAAAAGACTACTCACTCATGATGTTATTGACGAATAAAAACACAATTTTTAGGGAAGAAAACGTCATAGCAAATTGATAGAAAATAGATTGAGAAACTTACAGCGAGTAATAGATCTCAAAGAAAAACCAAGATTCCAGGAACGCGAGAATAGCAAATAAACTTCCAATAAATTTCAATCCAATAATCTTCAAGAGTTTAATCTAAATCTAACAATTTTTTCTCTCTAATCTCCTCTCCAAAAATCTATTCAAAAAACTAAGAATGAATCGGCCCCTAAACGCTGTCGCAGCTTCCCTCACTTCACTCCCCCAAACGCGCAACAGCCGCTCCCAAAATCTTTTCAAAAATGGCCTTCAGCATCGTCGACCGAGTGGGTGACTCGGTCTAGCAGTGGGTTGCTCGGTCGGTCGCTCAGTCTGAGCAGATGTACTGCTCGATCGAGCATGACAGTAATCGCGCTCCTCCAAAATCATCACTCTGTCTGCACGGCCCGAGTCAGCTCTGCTCGGTCGAGCAGATAGATGACTCGGTCGCTGAAGAAGTTACTCGGGCCGTGCAAGAGATTGAAATTAAGAGCTGCTCGACCGAGCACCATGAGTGCTCGGTCCGAGCAAGCTGCATATCTACTCATTTCTTCAATTTGCATCTGCTCGACCGAGCAGCTGCTCTGCTCTGTCGAGTCGCCTGGGAAACTCCTTGTTATGGCTTTTGAGGCTTCTCCTCTCCTCTTACTCTCTCCTCCACTCCTCCCATGACTCCCAAAACTCAATGAACTCTTGTAGAGCTTCGCCAATGAGCTCATGGTCGTGTCAGATGTGTCCATACCCAGATCGGGTCCCAAATCGCTCCAAAATCCCTGAAAATTCATGAAACACTGTGAAACTCGGATATAACGTCAGAAATGCGATATCGTAGGAAAATATGGGATTTGAATGCGAAAATGGCATGGAATGCGATGTCATGATGTTATGAAAAAGTTGTAAAATATGGACACATCAGTAGAGCATATGACTGCTAAGGTTGTGGAGGGGATGATGGCTAAGGTTGGGGTCTCATACCCCTATAAGAAAAGTTTGGATGATTTCTACATCTTGGGTTATACTTGTTGGAGTAGGGATTATTTGGGGGCCTTAAGTTGTTGCCATATAATTGCATTGGTTTGCTCAATGGTCATCCCCTGTGGCGGAATCGCATTTGATGGGCACTTAATAGTCTGGTGTCCCTGTGTAATGGCCCTAGTGCCATATACGGTAATGTATGTACTTTTGTTTAATATGTAGTGTATACTTACTTGGGTGCCTCCGTAGGATGTATACTATATGAGTGTGTGTGTATAGTAATTTTGTTGTGTGCATAGTAATTCCTACGTGAATGGCTATACGGTTGGATATGATGTGATTTGGACATATATAAGTGAATGCACGTATATATGTGTAGTGATACTACTTTTTGTGTCATTATTATGATTGTATGGTTATTATATGGATATTGATTTATATGGTTGGAAATATCCAATGGTTTGAGGTGGTGTGAATATTAGTATGTATTATTGTTGTTGTTGTTGTACTAGTATGTTGTTGGTGGTGCTAGTATATTATCGGTGTTAGTGAATGATATTGGTATTATTATAGTTATTGTTGTTATTGGTTTTATTGTTGATGTTGTTATTAGTATTATTATTATTGGTACTTGTTGGTTGTTATTGTTAGTATTTTTTAATGTGGTAATCCTTGTGTATTTGATATAATCCATATTATTATTATTGTTATTATTGTTAGGCCTTGAGATTATTTTAATATCTAAGAGTTTGGCTTCCTTACTAATTGTGTTGGGCTTGAATTGTGGGCTTAGATTATTATTAGATGAGAGATGAGAGGATGAGGATTGGAATGGCAAACTTGTAATAGAAGGGGTTCCTTATTATTATCATTTTCTTTTCATTTCCCCTCTCCTAAATTCCTTAATCCCCCTTCCTCTTCCCATTTCTCCCATGCCCAGGCCGTGAGCCCCATTGTCCCTGGCCGAATGAAGTTGCAGGCAAAAAAAGAGGAAGAGAAAAAAGGGGTGGAGGAGCATGCTGCCGAAATAAAGGGGGAGGAATTAAAAGAATGAAGGAAGAAAGAAATGAAAAAGGAAGGGCGAAAGAGAAATTGAGAGAGTGTTTGGGGGAAGATGGAGATTAAGGTTGAAGCTTGGAGATTTGGGGATTCTTGGGTTTTCATGAAATTGGAAAAGGAGTGCATCCCAATTGGAGGAGAATTTTGGGGATTTCGAAATTGGGGCTCGAACTTGAAATTGATGGAGGATTTCATCAAATTAGAAGAGGGGTTTCTTCTCCTAAGAGGTAGGATTCCAATCCCTACTCATATGTTTCTTCCATTTTCATCTTGAGTTCAAAGTTGCTATTTTTAGGGTTTTTCTTGAAATCCCTTAACATGGTGTAATTGAGTTTGATTTTATTTGTAGTATAGAGTAATTTGATGTCATGAATTGTTTGGTGATGCATATGTATGATTCGTTTCTCAATTTTATAAAATTGCTCTCATTATGTGTAATTGCACCCTTAATTATGAAATAAATGTTGATTTAGGGATGTTGGAACGGTTATATTTTAAATTAGCAAGCAAGATGTAATTTTTAATTAGAAGCTAACCTAAAGCTAGTGTCTTTATTAAGCATCACGGTACATTTAAGCCATAGGTGGAATCTTTATTGGACAACATGCTATATGTAGGTCAAACTAGGCACTTTTAAAAAACTAAGTTCATAACTAGTTATTATAAGGATTAAATCTCTTATTATAAATCAGAATGATACACTCCCCTCAATTTGCATACTTCATTCAAGTGCTTAATGAAATTTGTTAAAGTATGCAAATTGCTTCAAGTTGCATTTGGAATCCACTTGCATTTCAATTCATGTCTTAATTGCATTTCAACTCAAGTGGTGAAACTTGTATGTGTATTGCAACGTGTGTGGAATTGCACTCATTGTTGAAAATTGTTGGAAGCTTCATCCTCAAATTTAGTAGCTAAGAAATTTTACGCTATTTGATGTTATTTGATGCTATGAAAGAGTTTCATGTTGCTTATAAATGTTTTGATTCAATAATTTTAATGTACTTGCTCTCTTTTTGAATGTTGGAAGTTTATTTATTTAAAATTTTTGGTATGAAAATGTGACTTAAGTTACAATGAATTAAGTTGTGCAATATGATGCCATGATTTTGATTCTTGATGCAATTGGAAACTTTGTTACATTAATTAGATGAATTTTCTTTCATTTTGTTATATTGAAATTGTTCTCATTTTGTCACATTGGTTTAAATGAAATTGCTTCCATATTCATTGTTAGAAAAAAAAATGAATTATGTGATAGTGATTGAAGTTGCGAAATTGGTTATGGTTATGTGTTGAACATGGGGCTTGAGGTCACCCTAGTGAAAAGGTGTTGTGTTGGCGAAGGAATGACATGTAAAGAGAATGACATGAGATGAAAAGTGTTATGAAAATGAACAGTGAGAACGAGGAATGTTTCAGTCCTCCTAAAGGAGGGTGACACGGGTCGGGGGAATTCCGAAGTATCGGATAGCCCTATGGGATGGACTGGTTGAGGTGGCTTTGTAGTGTGGTGTGGTGGGTACACTTGCACTCCTGACGGGCTAGCGCGGCGGGGAGTGTAGAGTGGTACCCGAGGCTCTTGACGGGCTAGCGCGACGGGGAGTCCTCTTTGCCTCCCACACAGTTGGGAGAGGTCCAATCCCATATGTCGTATTCGATGTTAGGGTTCCATAAACTAACATTTTATGTAAATGTTTGACTGGCACTCTTTTGCGTTTTAGTTGTACTTGTGGATATTGATGCACCATCATCACCTCTCCCTTTATACCCTCTGCTGCGGTGCTGTTCTTTTTACTATGTACACGCTGTTAGTTGATTCTCTTGTCATGCATGCCATGATTATTTATCGTCGTAGTTTACTTCTTTTCTGTAGTACTCACTTTGTTTTGCGGGTTCTCCTTTCCGTAGGTACATGATTTCAATATATATGTCAATGGCATACCCATATGTGTTGAGATTATATAACCTATGATATGACATGAGTTAGTTTCCAGTTGATTGCATTAGTGCATTGCATTTCATTGAACCATGTGAGTTGGGTTTGGACATCCTACAGGGTCACGCTGTGATGTGTCCATGTTGATATTTTTCAGGTGTTAGTTCGTGGAGTTGGATTCCCACTAGTCTAGTTGGTTGGAATTGGTTGGAGTTGAGGGAATTGAGAGTGAGTGAGAGTTTTGGGGTGGATGTTATGGTATTTTGACTATTTGTGGGTTTTATGTTGTATATGAGATTTGGCTTATATGTTGTATATCAGTTTTGTATAAGTGATGTTGTAATTGGATAGTTGTATACTTATATATATCAGTGTTTTAATTATATCAGTGTGAGTTGTTGGTTTTTTTGTTTGTCTATGTCGTCTGGAATACTACAGGTACTATCCCAGCAGTGCACAGTGGACATGCTTGTGGTTTGTATTTTCTTTGTAGCGCCTGCCTCTTTGGGAATTTCTGATACGGATTCGTACTTATCGGGTATCCTGGGAAGCGGGGCGTTACACCCTGCACACCACAAACCACACATAAAGCCACAATAGGCAGGTTAGTAACACATGCACCAATCCCTAACATAGAAATTTGCTTGGCCAAAGCAACAAATTTGTTAGATAATAAAGAGACAACATCTAGCTTGTACTTACCTCCCTTCCTGGAGGTAGCCCTTTCATTGCTTCAATGTTAGTTATTAGAAGCCATCTCCTCTAATAATCTCTTTGCTTTTTTGGGAGTTTTTCTCAGGATTGCCCTATTATTAGTAGCGTTAATAGAGATCGTCATCTCTTGCTTTAGCCCGTTGTAAAATGTTTGAATGAGGAGCCAGTGAGGAACTCCATGATGTGGGTATTGTCTTTTGCAGCTCTTTGAATCTCTCACATGCCTCGCATATAGATTCCTGATCAAATTTGGAGAAAGATGAGATCTCGTTCCTCATCTTCGCCATCTTACCTGGTGGAAAGAATTTTGTTAGAAAGGCTCTAGCCAACATATCCCAAGAAGAAAATGTATTTTGATCGTGGCTTTTGAGCCACTCTTCAAATTTATCTTTTAAAGATAAGGGGAAGAGTCGTAGCCTAATGGCGTCCTCAGGGACGCCATTTAATTTTAGTGTGTCACATTTCTCAAGGTATGTGTGCAGATGATCATTTGGGTTCTCCATGGGGGATCCCCCAAACTGGTCCTACTGTATGAAGATGATGATTGATATCTTTAGCTCAAAATTATTAGTAGTGATGGGTGGGCGAGCAATGCTAGATGTTGATCTATTGAATGGTGCAGAGAAGTCCAAAAAGGACTTGGTAGGTGGCGGGGGAGGTGGTGCTTCTTCTGCCATCGCTCTTCGTGCTAGCATCCGCCTCCTTCCGTGCTACGCCTACGTGTCGTAGCCTCAATCTCAGTGTGCAAAGGAAGCAAGTCCTCGGCACTCTGTGACCTCCTGCATATGCACATCAAATAAAACTATAAGGAAATGTCAGTACACAAAAGAGTAATGGAAAAAGAGAGATAAAATAAAATAAAAATGTGTAGTCTAAATAACCTAGAACTAAACCAATAACAAGGCGCTGCCTCCCAGACAACAACGCCCGAAAACTTGTTGCATATCCAGAAGTCTCCATATTTGTATCGCAAGCGTACGGTGTAGTTGTGTACTTACGGGTCGATCCGTCAGGAGGCAGAGTCTGAGTATTGGTTTGTTTCTAAGTTTTGTTTAGCTACACGAGTCGTCACAAGGAGAGAGAATGTCTAAGGGAAATATCAATGTACGGAAAGCTCAAGGGCCAAGTATCCCTGCTACTGTGATTAAGGCTAGGATTTATGTATGTTGAATTGTTATCGAGTTATGCCTCAGAGTGAGGTTGTCGCACCTATTGTTATCACATATCCCCCACTCTCGTAATGATATGATAGGACTATCTACCGTATGCCCAATCCAACTATCGTTGGTTATCGACATACAATTGATTCCTGGCTTTCAACAAATATCCACAACCTTCCACCATGCCACTATCGTGGATAGGAGTTAGGTCAATGTTAGGAAGGCTCTAATCTATGCCTAACTATTGTTGGCGACATAGATAGTGGAAATCAACATATGGATTGAAAACCCTAGATTAGCCATACCTATCATTAGCGACTAATTTAATAATCCACAAAGGAGGAAATAAATTTGTGTTGATGATAATCATCCTAACAGAGCCCTAATCAGCAATTATTTATAAACCCGTCAAAATTAATTAATACATAGCCAATCACAATATGGTTCAACTCATAACCCTAACTGTTGAACTACTCACGATCCATGGGTATAAACATGATCAAATCAATGAATGGATGCATCAAAACAATAGAGAAGATATAGAAACACTTATCTAGATGATCGACAATAAGAAAAGCACTGAAACCCGACTTTAGAATCACAATCTAATATTAAAAACTACAAAATATTGCATAGAATAATCAGTTACAGCAGGGAATAAGATCTGAAAACACCTGAGAAGAAGCTATGAAATTCCATAAAAAATTCATGGAAGAAGATTGCCAAAGGATAAAACAAAAAGACTATTTATACAAACCCAGAAAATCCCAAAATATCCCAAAAATATCCCCTTTGCAGCGCCCAAATAGCCTTTAGAAAACCTAGCTGACACGGTCGTGCCGTGTGGCTACAGCAGCTCAATAGCTGCTACTGTTTTTATTTCTCTTCAGCGGATACACGACCGTATGGAATCCCACACGGTCGTGTAGGATTCTTGTTCAGCTCTTCATAGGATCCTCCCATACGGTCGTGTAAAGGGCCGTGTGGGGGCTTCTTCTGTGTTAGCGTGTGACGGAGTGAAATGTAACGCAAGTGAAAACACTATGAAAAATATATAAATAAACCCTCATCAAACGTTTCAGAAAAAATCTTAAAATATTAATATAAATTCCAAAAAATTCTGATACTAATAAAAATAGTTTTTGTTAAATATTTTAACCATAGAATAGTATATTTTTGGGTTAAGTCAGTTATCAATTTTAACCTTGAAAATTTTTAGAAAATTATTAAAATATCAAGAAATTTTTACTATTATAAAAAAATTTCTATAAATTATTAAAATTTATTTTAATAATATTAATAATATGACTCACATATTGACAAGTTGAAGCTGTAACATCTTTGTTACTTGAGCTATGATTAGTTAGAGAATTCCTAATAATTTCACTTTCTATCCACTCCTATATCCATCCAATCTATCCCCTTTTTAGTAATGTCAAAAATTATAATCTTCAATTGCTCTATGTAATAAGATTATAATAATATATTTTATTTATTAGATTTTGTTTAAACAAATTAGTCATTAGATCATGCATCCGGATTAGATAGATTAAATCGATATGATTATATTATTACTCTTAATTGAAAAGTTTAGACAAGAAATAAATAAGATGCATAAAAATTTAACTAATTTAATTTCATTCATTTATTTTCGTATTTCTTTTGAATTGATTATATAAATTGATTGTCTTCGGTTCAAAAGAATTAAAGTCTTCATGTTTTTACAGTTTCAAAAAAATTCTAATAATTTGGTTACTCTTTCCCCGTGAATTCAAACAGCTTGGTTTGGGACATCCCGAAAAATCTTAAGGCCAACCAAAAAGGACGAGGGTAGAGGAAATGGCGGCTTTATGTAATGCATAAGACTGAGACCAGTGACAGGTCTAAAAAGTTTTGTGATGGGTTCGTGGGCTTATCCTAGGCCCAGTCCTTTCTCAATCTATTTTAGAATAAATCCGTACATTAGACGTGAGTGTGTATGTTGTTGAGGCATCTAGTAGCAGTAGCGGGGGTGCACAGTAGATGGGTGATTGGATGAGCTGATCCCAAGGTTACTAGATATTGATATAAGGTGTGGGAGTTGGGTCCAAGCTACTCCCAGCGATCTACAACATATGAAGCTCGTCACGGGGTCGGATCTGGGATCCAACCTAATCTCCTCTGATACTTAAGTCAGCGGTTGACTCGAAGAGGCTCGATTGAACTATGTCCGACCTGTTGGGAGGTCGTTAGCTAGTTCTCTAGCTGAGCTATGGAGGAAATATGAAGTAGGTGGTGTAGATATTGAGTATTAGGATATCTGAGTTAGGATCTCAGCCAATCCTTCCCCTCTCTCGTTGCCTCAAGGAGTTCTTATAGGCGGACTGTTGCAGGGTAATGTCTGGTCTAATAAACTATTTTATTGTCAATATTGATCAGGATGCATTGGTTAGGAGGCATTGATTGGAGTTACGGTCATCATTGATGAAGAAAATGGTCACCATGAATCCAAGATATAATTGTTGAATTAAGGGCCATTAAGGCATGCCATAATTGTTGTAATAATGGCCACCATCTGCTGAGCTCAACTGCTGCAAATGTTGAGATTGGGTGTTGTGGCATGCAAGAGAGAGAAGTGACTACAGTCGTATAGTTATGTCGGCTCACAAGGTCCTCTTAGGGCAATAATAGGTCAGCTCGCCAGGGGAGTGGCTCCCCACCTTACAACGGACTCTGATATAGGTCGATCTGCGCGGGGGTGGGGTGGGGTGGCCGCCCGCTTTACGACGAAATTGGAGATATGTCAGCCCGCGGGTGGAGTGGCGCCCTGTTTTACATCGGACTCCGAGATATGTTGGCCTACCGGAGGAGTGGCCTCCTGCCTTACGACATGCTTAGTATTTGATCGGATGTGTGGGCAGTGGCTCCTTGACTAACAACTGATGAAAAGTATGCCGGCCTGGGGGAAGTGCCCCCCTCCCCCGCCTTACAGCGGACTTGGTATTTTATTGGCTGCGAAGGAAGTGACCCCTCGACAATGGCTAATGAAAATTAGGTCTGCCGACGAAGGAGTGAGCCCCCGCCTGTATAGGTTGCCCCAGATGGGTCATCCTCGATGGGTCGCCTATGGGTATGATGTCCTTCCTCTGTGTAGGTCAGCCTCGCCCTAAATAGGTTGGCCTGGATAAGTCTCCTGTATAGGTCGTCCTTGATAGATCATCCTAGATTTGTCGACCATGGATATGTTGTCCTCCCTCTGTGTAGGTCGGCATGGATATGTCGGCTTGTCTAGGTTGGCCTATCTCGCCAATATCTACAAATATCCTATCTGCAGTCAAGTCGAGCATAACTATCTCCAAAAAAGATCGCCGGATTCATCGCCCTACCAACGCGAGTCCATCGAGAGCATTCTTTCTGACATTGCTGACCACATCATCCTGGGCATAACTCCACGGCAGACCCCAAATTACTTTGCCTACTTCCTGTCAATCGATAGCACTGTCGGGTTTCTTGCTGAGGTCTCGAGCTCGTCAGCAGCGATCGACGGTCACCATAGTTACCTCGTCGACGACCAAGAATCACTGGCAGATTGCGTATGCTCGTCATCCACGTGGTAACCGCCGTCGATGACGAAGTAGAGGTAAGGCAGAGTGAGCCATGAGATTAATGGGCCGTAATTCTTCGGGATCTCTGACGACGTGAACCGCAAAATGTTTCGGAATAAAGATCCGTACATCAAAAGTAAGTGGGTATGTTATTGAATTAATGCAAGGCATACTTGTTGAATTAATGTCCATTAGGAAAGGTCATAGTGCGTTGTAACACAACCCATTTTCATCCTTACTTACAAGACACGGGTGGTGAACTGGACATAATTGAATCGTAATTGATTAGAAGTTTATTTCCTAAGTACCTTCCGTTTAGGGGATGTTATCTTATCAAATCATCACCGTTAACCTGTTGCCAAAAGATTGGTTGGAAAACCATATACATTTGGTGCCCTATGCATTCATGTCACCTGCATAATAGCAACTGCAACAGCCCTTGTCATACATAGACTAATCTGACAAGCTGATACCAAAAAAGACAGTAATGAAAACAAAATATACCCTTTTCACCCATATCTCCTCTCCGATCAACACCAAAATGCTTGCCATCTTTGTACATCAAATTTGGTTCTCAGGTGGCGATGAGTTATCATGCAGTTTCTTTCCCAAGAATTTGAACTTGCATCACCATATGGCCTCCTTCCCTTTCATTCGAGACCAACTTGAAGATGCATCTATCGCCCCTCTTCAGCTTGTTGCCTCGAGCAAACTGCAGCCAACCATCGCCAAGGCGTGCCCCAGATCCACAGTTAGCTGGTTTCTTCCTGTAGTACACACAAGCAGGCCAGGACCGGCCTTTCTGATCCTCAAGTCTCAGTTCGTGCCGCCACCGAGCGAACAGTTTGCATTCTCTCACGAAATGAACTGGGATATACTGCATCAGTCCAATGGTCAATTGTCACACACATCATTTTACTGCAGAGTTATTGATTAGCAAGCAAAATCACCTACCAACTGCTGAGAAGATAGGTTACATTTGGTCATCGTCGCCTCGAACTGTTTCCCATTATCCGGTCTTTGCTCTGTAAAATTTGATCTTAATCACATGGTTAGTGCTGAGAGAGTAAGTTAATTATAACCACGCATGACTACCTGAGGTGTGATCCTCGTCGTTGAGTGAGGGATAACCAATCTCACACGCGGTCAGATCAAATGCTTTGAAACCGAACACCATATTGCCTTTGTGGGAGAACGCTAAGAAGTACCCCAGCCTTAAATCATGGGCGTGTAAGAATTCAAGCCATTTTTTCCCTCCAAAATACAGGCTTCCCTCGTCTTTGTAGACGCCGACACGCCACGCTTTTCCATTTGGGCTCGCTAGTTTAGCTCTTGTAACGCACTTCTCCTTCTCTATGTGCTTAACGAAAGCTCTGGGCAACACCTACGTGCAAAAAACAAGGGTTACCGAGAGAGAGAGAGGGAGAGAGAGAGGGAGAGAGACCAACCAGCTTTTTGTTGAAGCCTGGCGACAGAATCCTGAAGAACCTGGAGCTGCGTGGTGTGGCCTCTGCGGCCATCTTCAGGCTAACTTCATGATGAAAAGGTATTGTTGTGTGTTGAGAGGAGTTTGAACAAAGCGCATGGGTGCGGCAGTGCGCACTCTCAAGGCCCAGGTAGAAGCAAATGATGGATGTTGGGTGAAGAGATCAGTTGATGCTATAAATTCGTGAGATTTTGGGTTGGAGGACTTAAAGGCACTGCAAAAATATCATCAAAAGGATTTACATCAAAGATTAATTGCCAGTTGATAATTGTACCAACTTGTTTGGAGAAGATGGAAGTATTGTTTGCTAGCACTCGGTTCAGTTAATGTAGCTGAATTCAAATGGTTTGAGATCCAATTGTTTATGGTCTGGACTATCTACACCTCATTTGAGGTGTAGAGATGGGACTTTTTACTCAAAATAGAAAGAGAAATCATTTTGTTTGTCAAATCCTCGTCTCTCTTTTCCAGCTTCTTTCTATTTAAGGTAAACTGTCAAATACATGCACCTCATTTTGAGGTGCATGTAGTAATTCTCTTGTTTATTTGATGCACTGTAGAATTGATGTTTTTAACACTGTCATTTAGTGTTTCTGATCGACTACGTAAAGGGAGAGAAATATTTATAACTGAAGCATGTTGGATAAACTCAAAGAAAGAGTACTCATGGCTCATAGTCAAGGTCCTCTATATATTCATATCCCTGGTATAACAAGGGTCCCCACTACTAAGTAGTGGGGAGTAATGGAGGGGTAGAGAGATGGGGAGGCCAAAGGCCTCCCTCACTCATAACACTCCCCCTTATTTGTCCATTCCTTTAGTCTTAGCGTATAAAGCTAAGTGGTTGGATACTTCTGGATCCAGAATAATCGTGTTTGTCACGTTAAAACCTTAGCTGTGAAAAACCCAGTGGAAAAAACCAACAGCTTACAATCCACATGTTACTCCCCATGAACCATACAAGCTTCAGGCTTGTAGGTCTTTCAACTTTCATTAGGGGTGGACACTTCAAGGTCCAGAGTTAAATGAGGTTGCCTTATTAAAACCTTTGGCTATGGAAAACCTAGTGGGAAACCACATAGCTAAGGAAAAAGAGTACAACTCTTCTATCAACTCCCCCCTGATCTGTACAAGCTTCAGGCTTGCAGATCTCCTATATATCTATACAATCATTTCATATTCGTCTATACATCCATCATGTTCTTAAAGAAAATACAATCATCACTCATCAATACAGGTTTCACTCATATCTAGCGGCTACTGGAAAACAGTGGCGCTCTGGAGTGGTACGCTCTTCGACGTTGTTAGATGACTCCGTATGTACTCTTTTACTCAGTCTTCACTGTGTCTGCAATGTACTGCTGGACCTGGCTGAGCTATTCTAGACTTGCATCTTGGATGATACGCTTCTCAGAAGATGTAGACTTTGGAGGATGATATGTAGATCTTTAGGAGGTGGCCGGACATTTGTGCTTAGTCATCGCGATGATCTGTAAACCTGCATATGCAATATATATTCCTTGGATGATAATCCTTGACCCTTGGAAGTTGCGCAGAAGCATCTTATCCTTGGTCCAGTGGTGCTCTCCAGGACAGCACTGTATCTGGCTAACAGCTTTACTGCAGACGTTCTATTAGAGACACGTGCAGATTTCCAGATAAAAGAGTGTAACTAGTACACTAGAGCTAGGCTCTTCACGACCTAGGATGTCCTCCCCCTCTTCCAACGACTGGAAGGCGTCATAAATAAGCATCCATTTTTAATAGATTGCAAATTGACATCTTTCTTCATAAACTCCTGTTGTATGAAGAATATGATAGGTATAAAAGGATTCCAGAACGAATGTGTTTAATCTGTAAGCCGAGACAATACCTTGTTTTGCCTATGTATTTCATTACGAAGGTATGTTTAAGGCTATCAGATATCTCAATGGTCTCTGTAGGAGATCCTATTAGATTTAAGTCGTCCACATATACGACAATTATTACAAATCCCACGTTCTTTTGATAAAGATACACGGGCAGACTTCATTATTAGTGAATCCTTATTCCGCAAGGAATTCAATAAATCTGTTATACCACATTTCTTAAGATCATATAATGATCTTTGAAGCATTTATAGACAAGACGTTCCCACGTCTCTATTTCATCTCTGGGGGTAGAGTATACCCTTCTGAAAGTTTCATATAGATCTCTATATCTATATTGCCATATAGATATGCAGTCATAACGTCCATGAGCTGCATTTCTTGACTTTTTCCAAAGATGGTTAGGCTTAGTATGAAATAGAAAAACGATCACATTTTCTTCATTTCTTTTTCTTATGAAAACCAACTTATATTCCACAGGTTTTACACATTCAGGTGTTTGGACTACTGGTCCAAAGACTTTGCGTTTCAAGAGTGAGTCCAGCTCTACTCTTATTGCCTCGTCCCACTATGGCCAATCTATGCGTTTACGCTATAGAAAAGTGGGTTGACGTCATCGTCGTATTCATCGACGTGAACGGCAATAGCGAAAGGAAAATCGTCGACGACGACTGTGCTATATCTGTCCAGTACATCTCCACTACGTACGTAATATAATGATGTTTCTTCTATTGTGTCCTCTGCAAGGGAAATCAGGAGGGGAGGGGTCGCTAGTCTAAGCTCAGCATCCTACGGAGGGATCATTTTAATATCTCCAGGAATCTTCCTCTTTCGAGGAACTTTATCTTTTGAACATGTCGGGCGTCCTCTTTTCAATTGAGGTACAGCCAATTCTGCTGTCGGTGGATTGCATCCATCTTTGGGGATGTCAATCCTAGCTGACGTGTTGGCAGCAGGGACGTGTGAACGAACAATCTTATGGTTTGTCCGTGAATTTATCTGGCAATTGATGTACTTTAGTCTAAATGTGAAGGATCTTCATGATCTCATCTTCACACAGAAATAGTATGCGGATCAAAATGAGATTAAGACTTTTGTGTCACATGATATGGTCTTAGAAGCTTCAAGCTTCTTTAGACTGCATGCCTATTTTAATGAGCCTTTGCTCATCAAATTCACAGTTATCAAGACATGCCTTTAATGCATCGCTTGTCAGGGGTTCTAGGTATCTAATAATACATGGCGAATCAAACCATATAAAGATAACTAGTTTTGATGAGGACCCATTTTGGTCAACTGAGGTGGTGCTATTGGGAAATATATTAGCACATCCAAACACTCTCAAATGAGATATGTTTGGTGGTGAACCATAAGCAAGCGACATCAGCAATAAGATATGGCCACAAGAGGGCCGTATCGTGATAAGCGATGCGGAATGCAGTATGGAGTATCCCTAAACATCCACATGTAACTGGGATTTAACAATGGACGTGAAATCCATTGGAGTCTCCTTATCAGAGACTCTGATACCCCATTCTGAGTACAGGATGGTCAATTTCAATGCCAGTTGCTTGGCAGTAGTCTTGAAAAACATGTGTAGTGAATTCACGACATTATCAGCTTTTGATAAAGCTAGGTTGCGGGTGGACAAAAAGGCACATATAAGACCATCTAGTAGATGCATCTATCAGTACACTGAAGTATCGAAATGGGCCACTTGCGGGGTGAATTGGCCCGCAAAGGTCACCATGTATTCTCTCAATGAAGCCAGGAGACTCTAATCCCACTTTCAGGAGGAAAGGTCTCTCTATAAGTTTTTCCTTATGACAAAGGGGGAACAAGGAAACTCAACTTTTCGAAGAATCTTCAGGTTCTCCAAGGGATTCATTTGATGATACGTCCATCATCGCTGATTCAGGATGACCAAGTCTATTGTGCCAGAGTTGAAAACTCTGGCAATGAAAGGCACTTCTGGTGCTCAGTCAAGTTGGCTTTATTTAGGATGAATATCTGTAATGATAGGGACCCGACGGGGGTCCAACGAATCATGTGTAGATGGTCTTCTGGCCATCCTTTTGACGAGTTACATAAAGATATTCACTATTTATTATCCATAGTTTCCAAGTTATGTTCGTGTAAACGAAATATCCTTGAATCTTGGGAGATTATCCTTGAAACTTGGGAGATTACTCTATGATTTAGGAGAGAAATATGCATCTTTTATTCTCGTTTTATGTGAGAGCAATTTTAATGCTTCACCAGTGCATCGATGCATTGTCCACAATATATCACACTTCATCTATATATCAGAATGAATAGACTTTATAAAATAAAGCTAAATATGCATTCTAAAGTTCCAAAAAGGAAATACAGATGAAGGAAACTAGAATTTAAATACAAAGATAATATCAAACTAAGATAAGACTCAATCAAGTAGATCATCATTCTCGAAGTCATGTGCAGTGAACTTGGTGGGAACTTGAATATCTGCCAGGTTAGTTTTAGGGGGAGGCTTCAGGCTCGCCTGATACAGGTCCTGGAGGTGGCGAGGAGTGCGACAGTTTCCGGACCAATGTCCAGTCATGCCACATCGATGGCATATGTCCTCCCATTTCTTCTTTGGAATTGGCATAGGACCAGTGTTCTTACGATTTCATGTGAAGTTTTTCTCCCCTTGTTGTTGTTCTGGGGTGGTGTACTTGCTGGCTTCATTACAGCTTTCCCTTTGTTCTTTCTAGCCTTCTTCTTGCTTTTCCACTTCTGTGAAGAAACAATGTGGGCTTCGCGAAGAGGGGCAGCACCAGCAGGGCACAGACTATGAGTGGCAAGTAGTAAATCTCTATTTTGCTCTGCCCTAAGAAGGCAAGAGAGCAAATCAGAGAACTTTGTGAAGTTGCGTTCACGGTACTGTTGCATGAGGATTGCATCTTTCTCGTGGAACGAGGTAAATGTCTTTTCCAACAAGCGATGCTCTAAGACATCTTCACCACATAACTTCAGGCGCGAGGTGATATTATGAAGTGCTGAGTTGTACTCAGCAACAAACTTATAGTCCTGAAGACGGAGATTTTTCCACTCATAACTAGCACGTGGTAGTTTGACATCAATTTGATGCATATAACGTGCTTCCAGCGCTGTCCACAACTCAAGAGGGTCTTCCACCGTTAAGTATTCGGCCTTTAAGGTCTGATCTATGTGTCTCCTGATATAGATAATGGCTTTTTCCTTATACATGTCGGAGACAATGGTAGTAGAACTCCCAGCTGGCTGGAACATGACCGGCGCCCCGTTTACGGTATGGGCGCGGTGTCGTTTTACCGCAAGTGCACGGTTAGTGTAGGGTGCGGGTTTATCGAACTCAGGGAGGTGGATGGCTTGAATGGCTACTAGCTTCGCCTAGGTTGTGTGCTAGCCACGCGGATAATGTGGGTGGAAGTGTAAAAATGAAAGAAATAAATAAAAAAGACAAGAGATGAATCCCCGCTAACACGGGCTAGAGTATTCATGACACTTGGCATTTGACTTGACCCAGGGTGAGACATTGCCCCTAAAGGTGATACCTAGCGTCCATGGGCCCGATATTCCGGTCGGTGCCCAGTACGCTAGGTCTACCCGGTTTCGGACGGTGGGCATTCCCATGTCCATTAACACCTTCCGCAACCGGGAGCATTAAGGCCACAATGATAACTCCCAACACTTCGTCCAAGCCATTCCCACGCGCGAGGATTCAATGTCTACACTAGGGGTGTGAGCTGTGGCTAGGGAGTCAACCGCCAAGTTTATTCCCCCTTGGCCCGACGGTCAGAGGCGGTCTTTTTCCCGCCAATGACAATGAAACACCCCCGCGTAACCCTAATGGCCAAATAGATCGAATGTGATTTCTAGCAATACATCAAAGCGGATCTTGACTGGACAAGACACCGGAACCCAATCCCCAACACAACTAGTGTGTTGCCCTACGAATTGGACCCAGATTGCTAGAAATCCCCATTGACACAATTCATCAAACACATGCCATGCAATCAAGTCAAACCTAGTTTTCCAAGCATCAATCCTACCCTAACCCGTATTAGGGTTCATCAAGAGCTACTCAATGGTGAGGAACATAAACGAAAGCAAAAAAAATGACAAACACACATTCACCATTGAGCAAAATGAAAACAGTACAAAACAATGGAAAATAAGAGAAAGAAATACTTATCTTGAGTTGAATCTTCAATCCAATACAAGATTTATTGAAAGATAAAACCTAATCTAATCTAACCTAAAACTCCCAAGAAATGGGAGGGAAGAAGCTGAAAAAATAGTGGACGAACATCCCCAAGTCGTGCCCCAAACTCAAATAAATAACCCCTCCAAAGCCCCACCGGTTCGGGTCCAAAACTGTCAAAACCGGCCCACCTGATCGGGTGGAAGTTCACCCGATCGGGTGGAATGAAACAGAGACTCAAAACGGCAAAAAATGAGCTCACCCGGTCGGGTGGATAGCTCACCATATCGGGTGAAGTTCAATTCCAGATATCACCCGATCGGTTGGAATTAAGCTCCAAATTCCTGAGAACTCTGTTGGGATGAACCGGTCGACGACCCGGTCGGTTGATACTTTCGTTGCTTCAGCGACTGACCGGGTCATGCACACGTGCATCACCCGATCGGTTGGCTGTGTCCAGCCGATCGGGTGGGGGGCTGAAAGATGAGATCTTCGTCGTTTGACCCCCTGGATCACGTGTGACTCCTCCCGTTGCTCCGGGGACTCATGATATCGTCGTTTTATGTCCCCTACGCCGGTAAAATCCTGCAAATATACAAAAACACGGAAAAGTGAAAGAAAACAAGAAAACACGAGAAAACGATTACAAGACGGCGGTAAATAGCGGAAAAACACGAAAGAAAACGTGCGTGAATATATGAAATATAAACGCACATCAAAATCCCCCAAGCTGAACTCTTCCTCGTCCTCGAGAAAGACGAGTGAGAATAGGAGCTCGGAGGGAGAAAATAGAGAGAAAGAGAGAAAAAGAGAACTCTATATCCTAGATTGCCCATCAGGGCCAACAAAACCAAAACGACACACCAATCAAGAAAACGCCAAATCACATCACTAAATCAAGGAATATGAGTCCAGACAAGTGCCGTGGGCCCACGCGATGAAGCGCGAGTGAGTGTGGTCGTGTGCTAGCAGTGGGTGTCACTATCCACGATGTGCAATAGAGCTCGATATACACAAATCCAAGAATTGACCCAAATATCAATTCGATTCGAATTAAGCGGTGAATATATAGCTCAAGCATGCAAGAGAATAGAGCGAGAATCGAAACATATCATGTGTCAGGGACTCCACAACTAGGGTTAAGGAAATCACCACACAATAGCCTAGATAAATAGCTAAAAAGTTCCTAAGCCAAGTGTTTTCGAAAACGATGGGGGTTGAGATGATGTGGAGTAGAACACTCGGTGCAAACTCTCGCCTTCCCTTTATTCACGGTAGATAGGAAAAATATTCACACTGGAAATTTTTGGGTTTTGGGTATTTGTATTTTTTTTGGATTTTTGGCTATACATATTTTTTTTCTTTTCTCTTTTCTTTTCTTTTTTGGGTTTTTCTTCTCTCTTTTTTTTGGATTTTTGGATATTGGGATATATACATGTGTACTCTCCCAAGTGGGAGAACGGTACACGACGAGGGGATTTGCACCAAGTAAAATAAAAATGAAATCAGATTCTAAACACTTGGGCAAATGAGATATTTCTCGCTAATCAGAGCATAGGCTAAATGGGTTATCCTAGTCCTTGTTTGTGGAATCCCGACACATGCGAATTGAAACATACGATATAAACATATAACATGCATATAAAAGCAGACAGTAGAAGCAAATACCGGCATATTCAAATCGAAGCATGATAATCTAGGGGTCAACCAAGGATAGGTATATAAATCAAAATCACAAAGTAGAAGCACACAATAAGCTATTCACGACACACGACTCACATATAAGCATAGTGAACCCACGAAGCATGAAATGCAATAGGACTCGGCTTCCTAGGGTTAGTGAATGTGATCATCGTAGCTATGCTAAGTGTGTGTGTGTGTGTGTGTTTCAGTGGCAATTCATCATATGGGGTCATCTCTAGGAGAGAGAGAGAACAAAAGATGAGAAGAAAAAGAAAAACACGATGGAAAACGACTCAAAAACGAAGAAAAACGACACAAATGACGTACGAAGTGCGACTCCCCCAAGCTGAAACTTGCATTGCCCTCAATGCAATAATAGTTTATACGGGAGGGCAAATAAAATGGGGCGGTGCGCACCGACACAAAAAGTGAAAAACATGAAAAACACATGAACGAAACTAAAAAAAGAAAAAGAAACACTCAAATAAAAGATATAAAACACGACGAAAGAACACATAGACACAGACACACAACAACGACACGCAAAAACATGCACACAAATCGATTCCCCCAAGCTGAACATGACAATGCTAGCGAAATGATATGATCAATGTGATGCAGAGATATGCGAGGGGAAAATCGGAAAAGAAAAGAAAGAAATCAAAATGTAGGAGAGGACGAGTCCTCGTCCTCCTCGGTAGAGGATGGGGGTGAAATGATAGAAGGGCACGCCATGAAGGATTATTAAGATGCAAAAGCAAATCCTAGATATGCTCCCCTCGCTAATGAGAGGAGACGAAGTTATTCAAATCTAAACTAGAAAGCAGTAAATTTTTACACTACTGGATTAGGATACACCTGAGCATAGGCGGATCCAAGATCTGAAGTTGGGCAGGTAGCTGCTCTAACTGCTCCTTCTGTGGTTCCGCCAGAAGCGTTGTGCCACGTGTGCCAATGGACCCAATCGATGCACCTCCAAACATCCTTAGTAGGTATCCACCTGTGACCTGCAAAGGACGAGGTGCATCAGCCCATGGCAAGAAATCTTTTCCCAAAATAAATGTATCCCAGAGATAATCATCAACATAAGATGGAAAAATAATAAAAGGGTGACGAATACTCCCTGAGAATGGATCGCTATCCTCTGTACTAGCAACGACTAGATCCTCGCTCTCCATGAGAAGTGGCTCTCCAGGTGGTGACACACCGCATCATACCTCAGGGAAAGTAGATCCTATGTCCTGCGAGAGATATGGTATGTCAAATATATACGAGTCTAAAGAAATAGGAAGTGAAAAGCGATAATCAAAAGTGGAGTGAGAGTGAGTATGAAAATCTCCCTGAATAGGGGCAATATGCTCAAGTAGATGCTCAACCGTAGAAGAAGTGGAGAGCGACGGTAAAGGTAGATGTGACTAGGGCTCCATGGAGTGGACCATCATATCCAAGCCCTCATGCACATCCTCCTCGACGATATGCTCATGCTCCACCATCTGCCCGATGTCCTGAATGACATCCTCGTGGTTGACCACAGACCAAGGAAGAAGCAGCAACAGATATGACAGTGGAGGTGGATGTTGAGCGGACCACTCGTATGTTGTCGTGGTGTCCGTGTCCTCACACACATCCTCCTCGCTGGTATGCATAAGCTCTGTGGTCTCCTCGGTGCCCTCGTAGGACTCATGTGGGGTATCCAAATCAAGATGAGAAGTCTCTCCCACAAACCCTAGAGACATCTCCCCATCCTCACTATCACCATCAAAAAATGCTTCATCATCCAAGTGGTAGTGATGGAAAAATGGGGTGTCGACATGAGATGTGTCTATGGTGGCCGACGGCATGGTGGTCTCAACCATGAAAGTGGGTATATCCTCTCCTTCGTCCCCTCTCCTCAGTGTAGGCTCGGGGATTGGTACCATGAAGTTTTGTAATAATTGGCCTTGGTTAAACATGGCACTTTCAAGGAGAGATACGAGGCTTGATTCTTCTTGTGTTGGTGGAGGGATATAAGGTTGAGGAATTGGATGGGAGGTGTTTGGGCTAAGGTTGTGGAAAAATGTTTGGCCTTGGTGTAGGGGGAGGCTCTCAAGCGTAAATGGGCAATCATAATACATGTGCCCAATCATCCCACAAGTCTCACAAACCACAACTGAATAAGGATCGTATCCTCCCATCTGAGCATCGAAATTTGATCTCCACATGGTAATATCAAAGATACCTGGACAACAAAAATAAGAAAACTAGAGAGAAGCGTCAATAGTACAAGATAATAACAAAAAGATAATATAATGGTGGTGGAAAAATTTCTTGGTTATTGAATATTTATACATATAAAAAATTTTGGTTTTTATGCGTAGTCTAACGAACCCAAGCTAAGCTAATATCAAACCGAACGCCTCCCCGGCAACGGCGCCAAAAATTTGACCGGCGCCCCGTTTACGGTATGGGCGCGGTGTCGTTTTACCGCAAGTGCACGGTTAGTGTAGGGTGCGGGTTTATCGAACTCAGGGAGGTGGATGGCTTGAATGGCTACTAGCTTCGCCTAGGTTGTGTGCTAGCCACGCGGATAATGTGGGTGGAAGTGTAAAAATGAAAGAAAGAAATAAAAAAGACAAGAGATGAATCCCCGCTAACACGGGCTAGAGCATTCATGACACTTGGCATTTGACTTGACCCAGGGTGAGACATTGCCCTTAAAGGTGATACCTAGCGTCCATGGTCCCGATATTCCGATCGGTGCCCAGTACGCTAGGTCTACCCGGTTTCGGACGGTGGACATTCCCTTGTCCATTAACACCTTCCGCAACCGGGAGCATTAAGGCCACAATGATAACTCCCAACACTTCGTCCAAGCCGTTCCCACGCGCGAGGACTCAATGTCTACACTAGGGGTGTGAGCTGTGGCTAGGGAGTCAACCGCCAAGTTTATTCCCCCTTGTCCCAACAGTCAGAGGCGGTCTTTTTCCCGCCAATGACAATGAAACACCCCCGCGTAACCCTAATGGCCAAATAGATCGAATGTGATTTCTAGCAATACATCAAAGCGGATCTTGACTGGACAAGACATCGGAACCCAATCCCCAACACAACTAGTGTGTTGCCCTACGAATTGGACCCAGATTGCTAGAAATCTCCATTGACACAATTCATCAAACACATGCCATGCAATCAAGTCAAACCTAGATTTACAAGCATTAATCCTACCCTAACCCGTATTAGGGTTCATCAAGAGCTACTCAATGGTGAGGAACATAAAAGAAAGCAATAAAAATGACAAACACACATTCACCATTGAGCAAAATGAAAACAATACAAAACAATGGAAAATAAGAGAAAGAAATACTTATCTTGAGTTTGAATCTTCAATCCAATACAAGATTTATTGAAAGATAAAACCTAATCTAATCTAACCTAAAACTCCCAAGAAATGGGAGGGAAGATGCTGAAAAAATAGTGGAAGAACATCCCCAAGGCGTGCCCCAAACTCAAATATATAACCCCTCCAAAGCCCCACCGGTTCGGGTCCAAAACTGTCAAAACCGGCCCACCCGATCGGGTGGAAGTTCACCCGATCGGGTGGAATGAAACAGAGACTCAAAACGGCAAAAAAAGAGCTCACCTGGTCGGGTGGATAGCTCACCCGATCGGGTGAAGTTCAATTCCAGACAGCACCCCATTTCAGCACACAGCTGCGCTAAGAAAATTCCAGAAAAATGTAGAAAAATCGGATTTGGGCATGCGACCTATCATTGGAAGGCTAACGATGATACCGACGCTAAAAAAATAAGAGATCACCCAAAATCCCTCTGGAATGATAGCAAATCTTCAATGAATGCATCAGGATCGCGCGAAAGGTGAAGAAAAGGCCACCCGATCGGTTGAAACATCAACCGATCGGGTGAGCCGCTTGTCGCATCGGCCATCGGGCTTCAGAAGCTTCAACCGGTCGCTGAGGAGAACGGGTGGCGTGACCGGGTCGTCGTTTGGGAAACTTTAGCTTCAGATGACCGATCGGGTGAGATATCACCCGATCGGTTGGAATTAAGCTCCAAATTCCTGAGAACTCTGTTGGGATGAACCGGTCGACGACCCGGTCGGTTGATACTTTCGGTTCTTCAGCGGCTGATCGGGTCGTGCACACGTGCATCACCCGATCAGTTGGCTGTGTCCAACCGATCGGGTGGGGGCTGAAAGATGAGATCTTCGTCGTTTGACCCCGTGGATCACGCGTGACTCCTCCCGTTGCTCTGGGGACTCATGATATCGTCGTTTTATGTCCCCTATACCGGTAAAATCCTGCAAATATACAAAAACACGGAAAAGTGAAAGAAAACAAGAAAACACGAGAAAACGAATACAAGACGGCGGTAAATAGCGGAAAAACACGAAAGAAAACGTGCGTGAATATATGAAATATAAACACATTGTCACGCCCCGCTTCCCAAAAATATGGAGGCGAAGCGTGAGAAGGTCCGCTCAGACTTGAAGCTACAAAGCTGCAAGTCCGATAAGCGTCGATCAAATTTAAAACTGCAGGTCCTTGCAACGCGAACGAAACAAAGATAATAATAATGAAATGAGACAAAAGAAACATCTCAGAATATCCATAAAATAAGTTTCCAACATCGCAGAAAAAGCCACCAGGCTGAAAAGAAAAGAAACTAAAAGCCCACACATGGCCAACAAAAGTACAAAGTACAAAACAACGGTGCTACGCACCAGCAACTAACATAAAGCCTAAAGCAAAATAAAGCTCAACAAAGACCCAAAGAATGGTCACCGGTGTCCACCAAAATCCTCCTGGGCAATCATGGACTCAGACTCAGCGTCAGCAACACATCACGTACTCAGCAACGATCTCTGGCTCAGGTCTAACATGTGACACCCAAAAGAGCAAGGGGCACATGTCAGCAAGTCTACAAGAGACTTGTGCAAGGAAACTGAAAGTAAAGTGAACAACCTAGCAGTTCTAGTATGAATGCGATGACATAGCAGTTTAAAGTATGAGTGCAACAGGTAAAGTAAAGCAAAGTAAAGTACGAGCATGGCATTTAAACATGGCAAGGATGACAAGTAATACAAGAAACATTCACAACGACAACTACAAGTCAAGTAAGCACCTCGTGCACAGAGATTACGCCTTTTGGCTAGAGTGGCTGATCGGGCCAACTCATAAGCTCAAGTGATCGCTTATCCCTACCCCTCCACGTGTGTCGAGCCAGGGCCTTACCCCCGAACTTGGAATGCTCGCTTCTGGATCACGAGCCAGGAAGTGTTTTTAACAAGTATGGCCTAGGGGTGCACCTAGCCAGGGACACGGAAACACGGATTTGTACAAGTATTTTGTAGCGTGTGCTACGATGCAACAATCAATTTGGATGACATGTAAGATGCAATGCATGGCAGTTAAAAGTACGTACAGTTAAGGAAAGTAAACGTGACAGTTTAGTATGCATGAAACAAGTTTAAAGGGTTGGATCTAGCTTCGTTGTCAAGCTAGATCAATTAGGTGACGGATCTAGTTTCGTTGTCAAACTAGATCAAGTAGGCGTCTAGCCAGCTATCATTTCACTGACTAGTCTCTTTTACGCTAAAAGCAAGGAAGTGGCCTAAAAACATGGCCCTACTCAAGAGTTGGCAAGTTTCACTTGCCTGCAAGTTCGACGTCTGAGCACACCGTCCAATGAGTCCAAAAATCACAATTATCCTACGTGCACAAGTCCACCGGCCTAAAGTCCATATTATTAATCTTGATTAGTGAATTTAAAACATTTAAAATACTTTAAAAATACTGATTTTAGTCTTGATTAGCATGCAATTGGGTTGGGGGTCCTAGGGGTGCAAAGCGTTACCTCAACACGACGCGAAAGCTACACCGGCGTCGGGTAGCGACGCCGGGGGTTGGAATAATAGAACGCGCTCCAAGTCCTGATTCCAATATAGTTTCCTCGCTGGAAAGTTCAGAGCATCAACCCGGGCGACGATTCCAGATTCCAGAGCTAGCACGGGCGACGACGGGTTACGACGTGCGACGACGTCGTACGCGACGAATCCTTGAAGAGAAAGCACCTAGGTGGGGCCCACAGCAGTCCTAGGGGCCTTTGGGGGACCCACAATAACTCTGGAGAACTTGGGGGGCCCACGGTGGCAAGTGGTGCGACGGATGCGGGGTTGCGACGTTTGGCCATCGGTCGTACTCAGCCAATGCGGGAGGATGGCTCGGTCAGACACTAGGGGCGGGCTGTGCAGCGCTTGGGGTGTGCAGCAATGCGGGGCAGCGCTTGGTTCTCTCGGTCGGAGCGGGGGAGGCCACCGGTCGGGCGCCTTGGATGCGGGGCGACAGAGCGCTGCAACGTTGCAACGTTGCAACGTTGCGGAGAGCGGGCGTGAGCGGGGGCGGCTGTCGGTCGGGCACGGCACGATGCGGGGCGACAGAGCGGCTAGCGATGCGGGGTTGCGGAGCGACGCTTGGTGCGGAGCGGCAACCGGTCTGACCGAGGGCTCCTCTCGGTCGGGCACGGTGAAGCGGGGCGACGGCTGTGCGGAGCGGGGCGGGGGCTTGGTGCGGAGGCAACGGCCAGTCGGTGCGGGGGATTTGGGCTGTTTCCTTCGGTCGTGCGGCCGCCGTTCGTCGCAACGTTGCGACGAATCGTCGCAACGTCCAATTTCAAGTTTGGAAGAGGCTAGGGTTAATTTTTTGCGAAAATAGGTCTTCCTAGGGGTTGCTTATATAGTATAGGTGGGTTGACTTGGTCTAGGGCTAAATCTAATAGGATTAGATGTTCAAAAAGATTTAAAATTTGAAATTCAATTACCCTAACTTATCCAAGGGTTTGACCTGGTCCAAATGAGCTGGAAATTGGCTCAAAAATTCTTTAAAACGTTTTAAACTCAAATAAATTTTATTTGGCCGAAATTAATTTAAAAATAAATTATTAAAAATAATATAAAACTTGTAAAAATTATAAAAGTGGTCAAATAAACTCCAAAAATTATAAAATAAATATCGTGGTGATCGTGGCAACGAATGTGAGCTAACTAAGAAGACGGATCTCAAATTCGACGTCGGACGACGAAACTAAAAATAGAAACGTCTCCCGTCAAGAGTGAGAATCGTCACGTCTCATCGAGTAAGTGTAAATTGTGGAAAAACGACTCGAGAAGTGTCGTTCCAAGATAATGCCACTATTTAATACTCTCAGAGACGTTCACAACGGCATATCACACAAAAGTGTTCACCAACAAACAAAGTCCAAAACAAACACGTGCACGGTCAAAAGCACGTGCACGAACAACGTACAACGAAAAGCGGTCGTTACATCCTCCCCACCTTAGAATAAAGTCCGTCCTCGGACTTTCTAATATAGCTAGTCACTCTAGTAACTACCCCAATTCAGTCACTTTATAATTCAAACCAAGTATAGTCATTACAAGTGCTTAAGTATGCACTAGGTAGTCAAACATTAATACTACCAACACGTATACATATACATTCACGTACGTCATATACTTATACCTATTATAGCCAGTCAAACTCATACACGTATTCCAATCATATATATAAGCATGCATCCCTTATATAACTAATACCTACCTAATCACAAGACAATATTTCAGATACTCATATAAGGATAGTCTTACACATGCAAATACAATCATTGCTCTACCTATAGGTAGCTACCTATGCACAAACATCAAGGGTATACTACCCTCTAATATTTCCTAGTATACATCCAATACTAAGCACATCCACATAAGCAGTCACACCAAACCATTTTAAGTCAAATTTTACTATATCTAATATATATTCACTACTACCATATTTCACTCATTATATAGTCATACAAATGCATACAATAATTCACCATATATTCACATCACGTACGGTCCTATAACTATATTTACGACACGCCACATATACCATAGTCATCCATACCTATAACTAAGCACATACTTACACGTGCATGGTGCACACCCATACACGCTAACATTTCATTTTCATACGCCAATCATACCATTATATAACTAGCACACATACACACTTAGTTTTAGCTAGTACACATACGTTCACACGAGCAAGTCCTTAGTAATTAGCTATACCACAAGACCAACACTTATAACTATATACTGGTGTAGCGACCCACAATCATGTGCGTAACTCAACCAGGCACAAACACTTCTATCACTATAACTACATCAAGCATTGCTATATTCAAACTACAAACATACATTCAATATACTTAGAGTATACCCACTCAAGCTTGAGTGAGACTCAATACACATATCAGACTATTCTATATACGTAACACGACATTCATACCTATACCAATATCACTCCAATATATATATGTCTACCAATACAACCATATACATACCATAGTCAATCACACTTAATATTAGTCAGGCAATACTCACGTAGTTCAATCATTCTATATACCATAATAATAATACAGACATTAGCACACGTATATTTATAATACACTCCTTCTTACATGCATACGTATACATCGTATAATCACACACATGTAACATATATATTCACACCATAGCCTACTACCTATAATTAGTATACTAACACATCCACACACACATAATTAGGATGTGCAATAGTCATGTATACCTCACGGTATGCACACATGCAACATCCCGCAAGGGCTAGCAATATCAATCAAAATTATAACCCTACTACCTATATATATATCACCTATATACTCATGCAACGAAACATAACTACTTACATATAAGCACATATATATCTACCTACGAGCACATACTCATACGTAATAATATATGGGTCACTCAATAGGCCTACTTACTTAATTATACGTACACTTATTATTATCACACCTAGCACACACATATCTTTACCAATCATTTTATTTCAACCATTATAAGTATCTCTTACTACATACACAACTTAGATATTCCAACGCTAATTCAAATATACACAAGCATCCCTAGTATAGTATATCTAACCACTCACAAGTCTATACATTCTAGCACACAAACAACTTCATAATATCACGAATAACTCCAAGTACATATATATATCACACAATAGGCAAGCATCAATATACTATGGGGGTACACTCATTCAAGCCCACGTACACAACTTAGGTACGTGCACAACGACACCTCACAAGGGTCCAAGGGTCTACTAACAACTAAGGGTTGACACAGACATTGACGGTCCCTACGGCCTAAGCAATAAAGAGAGATCGAGGGCGAGACGAGGGAAGGATCGACAAGCACGAGTTCAGATAGGACGAATACGAGGAGACGGCTTGGTTGGACGAAACATTGACTCAAAGGTGAGGTTTAGGTTGAGGGAAAAAGAAGATGTAGTGATGCTTGAATAGAGTACAGAAAAGCAACTAGGATAAATAGCATAAGCTAAAATACGCAAAATTGAAAACGGTTGTACTTTAAAATCCTCATCTGAGAAGAAATGTTTGGGGATCGATAAAACGAGTTGTTCAAAATAAATCTGAGTCGAATATTCAAAATAATAGAAAATGGCCTATTGGTTTTTAAAAATCCTTTTAAAAGGAAGTAAAATCATTTACGCGAATATTAAAGACATGGTTTGGAAAATTCTATCCGTCGGTAATTTAATATAATGTTGTCAAAAGTTTTGGAAAGTCGAAGAATGAATTCGAGTAACGGAAGAATTTAAACTCATGTTAAATGCTTTCAAAACTTTTAGGCTATGGAAAATTTAAAATAATCAATTTTGAAAATTCTTTTAGAGAACCAGTGTTTGCCAAAAATCAGAAACTGATTTACATAAGGTTCTTAATCTACGAGCACACAAGTCTGGCACTGATAAAAATAGTTGAAAGTAGGTATGGTGCACGGAAAAATAATAATATTGACTTAGTATAAGAATTATCGAAGTCGAATAGTAAGTCTTTAAAATCAAATCACGGAGGGTCTAAATCAGGAAGTGGTTATGAAAATAGTAATTTCAAAAATCTGAAACAGGGAAAACGATGAGCAAAAACCAACTTGCTGAAAGCTGAAATTCCATGTGTCTTGAAAAGTATATTAAAAGTAAACACGATGTGTTATTCGAATGGCATAAATAAGAAGGGAAATTATAAATCGAATTGAGCAAAATAAAAGTACGGTTCAGAATAAAATTAATATATGAAAGAACAACACACTTACACAAGTACGAAAAGCATAGACTGGGAAAATACTATAAACTAGCATTCAAAAATTCCTACAAACATTTTTCAAAATTTAAATCAATGAAGAAGTATGAAGTATAAGTATATTAAAATTTTGAACAAGTTTAAACCTAGGGAAAGAGGAAATCGAAAGATACTTTTGGAAGATTCAAGATTGTAACGGAAAGGTTTGAAAATTGACGACAATCGTCATGAGGCGATCTCGTGAATCGAGGCAAGGGAATTGGTCGGAGATCAGACATTCATAAGCCTAGGATATGAACCAGAGGAGGCTACGGAGAAACTCCTACGGTCGACCAACTAAAGATTAAGAACTAGGCGCTAAGACTTCTAAGGGTTAGACGGTAAAGAAATGCGTTCAGCTTGGTCCGAAATCGATGAACCCAAAAGCGAACGACTAAGGGGATTCTAGAAGCCTAATATGGTCAGGGTTAGGCAAGGACCACTAAGGTAACTCCTACGACGATTAAATCCATTGCTAAAAGGGAGTCTAACTACAGTCAGGGCCTCTAACTAGCAAGCACAGACGTCTAACTAAGTCTTCTCATCACCTAGTGTCCTAAAAACGGCTAGACTCAGGGCTTCTGATTCGGATGTTGCAATTTATTTAATGGACATTCTGTTATTATCGTTGTTCCGTTAATTCACAATTGCAAGATAGGACCTGCATGGGCCACCAACAAAACCTGTCACGCCCCGCTTCCCAAAAATATGGAGGCGAAGCGTGAGAAGGTCCGCTCAGACTTGAAGCTACAAAGCTGCAAGTCCGATAAGCGTCGATCAAATTTAAAACTGCAGGTCCTTGCAACGCGAACGAAACAAAGATAATAATAATGAAATGAGACAAAAGAAACATCTCAGAATATCCATAAAATAAGTTTCCAACATCGCAGAAAAAGCCACCAGGCTGAAAAGAAAAGAAACTAAAAGCCCACACATGGCCAACAAAAGTACAAAGTACAAAACAACGGTGCTACGCACCAGCAACTAACATAAAGCCTAAAGCAAAATAAAGCTCAACAAAGACCCAAAGAATGGTCACCGGTGTCCACCAAAATCCTCCTGGGCAATCATGGACTCAGACTCAGCGTCAGCAACACATCACGTACTCAGCAACGATCTCTGGCTCAGGTCTAACATGTGACACCCAAAAGAGCAAGGGGCACATGTCAGCAAGTCTACAAGAGACTTGTGCAAGGAAACTGAAAGTAAAGTGAACAACCTAGCAGTTCTAGTATGAATGCGATGACATAGCAGTTTAAAGTATGAGTGCAACAGGTAAAGTAAAGCAAAGTAAAGTACGAGCATGGCATTTAAACATGGCAAGGATGACAAGTAATACAAGAAACATTCACAACGACAAGTACAAGTCAAGTAAGCACCTCGTGCACAGAGATTACGCCTTTTGGCTAGAGTGGCTGATCGGGCCAACTCATAAGCTCAAGTGATCGCTTATCCCTACCCCTCCACGTGTGTCGAGCCAGGGCCTTACCCCCGAACTTGGAATGCTCGCTTCTGGATCACGAGCCAGGAAGTGTTTTTAACAAGTATGGCCTAGGGGTGCACCTAGCCAGGGACACAGAAACACGGATTTGTACAAGTATTTTGTAGCATGTGCTACGATGCAACAATCAATTTGGATGACATGTAAGATGCAATGCATGGCAGTTAAAAGTACGTACAGTTAAGGAAAGTAAACGTGACAGTTTAGTATGCATGAAACAAGTTTAAAGGGTTGGATCTAGCTTCGTTGTCAAGCTAGATCAATTAGGTGACGGATCTAGTTTCGTTGTCAAACTAGATCAAGTAGGCGTCTAGCCAGCTATCATTTCACTGACTAGTCTCTTTTACGCTAAAAGCAAGGAAGTGGCCTAAAAACATGGCCCTACTCAAGAGTTGGCAAGTTTCACTTGCCTGCAAGTTCGACGTCTGAGCACACCGTCCAATGAGTCCAAAAATCACAATTATCCTACGTGCACAAGTCCACCGGCCTAAAGTCCATATTATTAATCTTGATTAGTGAATTTAAAACATTTAAAATACTTTAAAAATACTGATTTTAGTCTTGATTAGCATGCAATTGGGTTGGGGGTCCTAGGGGTGCAAAGCGTTACCTCAACACGACGCGAAAGCTACACCGGCGTCGGGTAGCGACGCCGGGGTTTGGAATAATAGAACGCGCTCCAAGTCCTGATTCCAATATAGTTTCCTCGCTGGAAAGTTCAGAGCATCAACCCGGGCGACGATTCCAGATTCCAGAGCTAGCACAGGCGACGACGGGTTACGACGTGCGATGACGTCGTACGCGACGAATCCTTGAAGAGAAAGCACCTAGGTGGGGCCCACAGCAGTCCTAGGGGCCTTTGGGGGACCCACAATAACTCTGGAGAACTTGGGGGGCCCACGGTGGCAAGTGGTGCGACGGATGCGGGGTTGCGACGTTTGGCCATCGGTCGTACTCAGCCAATGCGGGAGGATGGCTCGGTCAGACACTAGGGGCGGGCTGTGCAGCGCTTGGGGTGTGCAGCAATGCGGGGCAGCGCTTGGTTCTCTCGGTCGGAGCGGGGGAGGCCACCGGTCGGGCGCCTTGGATGCGGGGCGACAGAGCGCTGCAACGTTGCAACGTTGCAACGTTGCGGAGAGCGGGCGTGAGCGGGGGCGGCTGTCGGTCGGGCACGGCACGATGCGGGGCGACAGAGCGGCTAGCGATGCGGGGTTGCGGAGCGACGCTTGGTGCGGAGCGGCAACCGGTCTGACCGAGGGCTCCTCTCGGTCGGGCACGGTGAAGCGGGGCGACGGCTGTGCGGAGCGGGGCGGGGGCTTGGTGCGGAGGCAACGGCCGGTCGGTGTGGGGGATTTGGGCTGTTTCCTTCGGTCGTGCGGCCGCCGTTCGTCGCAACGTTGCGACGAATCGTCGCAACGTCCAATTTCAAGTTTGGAAGAGGCTAGGGTTAATTTTTTGCGAAAATAGGTCTTCCTAGGGGTTGCTTATATAGTATAGGTGGGTTGACTTGGTCTAGGGCTAAATCTAATAGGATTAGATGTTCAAAAAGATTTAAAATTTGAAATTCAATTACTCTAACTTATCCAAGGGTTTGACCTGGTCCAAATGAGCTGGAAATTGGCTCAAAAATTCTTTAAAACGTTTTAAACTCAAATAAATTTTATTTGGCCGAAATTAATTTAAAAATAAATTATTAAAAATAATATAAAACTTGTAAAAATTATAAAAGTGGTCAAATATACTCCAAAAATTATAAAATAAATATCGTGGTGATCGTGGCGACGAATGTGAGCTAAATAAGAAGACGGATCTCAAATTCGACGTCAGACGACGAAACTAAAAATAGAAACGTCTCCCGTCAAGAGTGAGAATCGTCACGTCTCATCGAGTAAGTGTAAATTGTGGAAAAACGACTCGAGAAGTGTCGTTCCAAGATAGTGCCACTATTTAATACTCTCAGAGACGTTCACAACGGCATATCACACAAAAGTGTTCACCAACAAACAAAGTCCAAAACAAACACGTGCACGGTCAAAAGCACGTGCACGAACAACGTACAACGAAAAGCGGTCGTTACACACATGTCAGAACACTACAGGGGCCTAGCTAGCAGTTGTCTCGATCGCTGCGGGGGCCAGAATTGAGTGAAGGAGTGCTATTGAACGCAAGTGGAACTTCAGGTCCACTCGCTAACTCAGGTAGTTCTTTCCTGTAGCGTCAAGGACCTTGAAATCGATGCTAGCCAATTTTGTCATTTACCTATGCAATTAAATACGCATAAATTAATATTGGTTGAAAATAAATTCATGCAAAATAAATAAACAGTCATGTGGGGATCGACCGGATACCCTTAGAAACAAAATGTTCAACAATGTCCGAATACAGTCCATAAAAAATGAATTACAAAAGAAATGAAAAATACAACTTGGAAACCCATTTTGGGTCGCAGCATAATGCAGATAACGTGTTGGATAAACTCAAAGAAAGAGTAACCATGGCCCATAGCCAAGGTCCTCTATATATTCATATCCCTGGTATACCAAGGGTCCCCACTAAGTAGTGGGGAGTAATGGAGGGATAGAGAGATGGGGAGGCCAAAGGCCTCCCTCACTCATAACGAAGTATTCTTTTTTCACACTTATTCTATTTTTGATAAAAACTTATTTATTAATCTATTATACCAATAGAGGCCTTCGGCCTGCCAGGACAAACTAGTAGATAGAGACACATGGTGGGGGTGGGGGGTTGGGGTGAGATTTGGGGTGTGTTCCCCTTATTTGCAATCATGACATCCCTTTCATGGTGGGATTTTTTTGTATCTAGCCACATGCTTTCTCTCTTTTTGCACCCCAAGATGATGCACACACTCATACCCATGTTTTTTCATTCCCCCCCCCCGGTTCAACCCAAAATTGTTTTTTAACCCATTGACGATACCGTCACACACACTCACATTTATCACTCCTTTTTGTTTGCGCACGTGCACCACATCCTCTTTGTGGGGGGTTTTTCCTCCGTGCACTGTGTGCACTATGTACAATTGAGGAGGATGTCCCATGCGGCATGTTTATCCTATGTGGCGATGCCACATCACCACATGGCAGCCACATGGCAGCCACATGGGACATCCACCTCACGCACAACCCAAAAAAACACCCCAAGCTCACTTATTTACATTGTTGTCGTTCCATCCTCATCCCAAAAAAATCACTACCAAGCTCACTTATTTACATGTTTGTCCGAGGGATTTTTCCCCTATAATCCACACGGTTTTTGCATTTATCCTTTTATCCTAACAATGCAGACACATTCACCCACACTTCTTACTCCTTTTCGTTTGCGTGCGTGCACCACATCCTGTTCGTGTGGGTTTTTTTCGCTCCGTGCACTGTGTGCACGGGTTATTTCTAATACATCCATAAATAACATGGCAAAATGCATTTTATTTTTGTGGATTCAAATTAATAAACATTTTATTTTAGATGTACATATTTATATCACGTATAAAAATATAATTTTTTATTTTAACTATGTAGCATATAATTAAAATATAAAACTTATATATATGAATACAGATGTCAGCAAGCCAATTAGGAATTTTCCTTATTTGCTTACTTACACAACCTTACTCCCCATTTTTTTCGACGATCATATTCGTTTATATCTCTCTTCATATTTTAAAACCGAAAATTATTAATTTTCAAGTGAACTTTGGGGTTTTGGTTGTTCATCTACACATTGTAAAAAGTTCTGTTACTAGAAACTATTCAACTTGCAATGTATGGATGAACGAGCAATCCAATTTGAGTTTACTTGAAATAAATAGTTTGAGATTTAGAATATGAAAATTAAACATAACAGATTAGATCAAGGAAAAATGGGAGCTAAGGATTTGATGCTAGCCAATGAGAAAATTTCCTCATTGGCTAGATGATGCCAATTTTTACACCCCCACACACTCTCTCTCTCTTACACCCACCCACCCACACTATAATAGTGGGCATCATATGACAAATGAGACTAGGACGCATGTATAAACCTCGAAAACTTCACCCCTCTTTGTTATATTCATATTCTAAAACCTGAACACATTGAATATCAAGGGAACACAGAGGGTTTTGATCATTCATCCATCCATTGTAGAAAGATGTTTGTAGTATGTAGGCACAACAATAAAACACACTGATAAAATAGAGCAACCAAGGTGAGAGAAAGAAATTGGTAACGCGGTTCGGTGCGCATACCTACATCTGCGGGGCCTCGCCCAGAAATAAAATAACTCCACTAAATATTAATGATTACAATCACCAATACCACGTATTACTAAGAGGAACAATCTCCCCTTCAATACACACCGTTAGGAGTGATCTCAATCAACCCCGTGGAGTAATTTGCGCAAGATCCCCTTGCGTGCAAAATCCCCTTGCTAAACTGACAAAGATCAACTCCATTGATCCTCTACCTTCGTAGCCGTCAGCCTCCTCCCGGAGCTCCTTGCAACTTTCGCAAAAGCTGTTAATCAAGTCGTTGAAAACCCTAGCCGCCAATCTTCGACCTTCGTTTAAACTAACTCCCCCCCTCAATTATGGAGCCGTTAAAGGAAGTAAATTCGATCGAATCTGGTAAGATTGGCCATCCACAATTAACGAAACCATGCTAGGAAATAGTTTTGCAAAATCTTCTAAAAACAGCAATAACCATATGTGGGCGAAAAACACACTATCTTTACAACCGTCTTTAATAGAAACGAGAGATACTCGATCCCAACAAGATCTTCAAGGATTCTTCAGTTAACGGAAAAACTCCCAAAACATTGGAGGTAATAACCAGCAACCAGAAAATCCTCTCATCTTCAATAAGCCCAGGCTTGACCTACATCTCAAAAACCTGACGCAGTATATTGAACATAATGTTCAACATAATGTTCAACACATTGTTCAATATTCTCCATACCACAAGCTGAGAACTGACATATGAACCCATTGTGCCACTAATAACAACATAGCCATATACGAATGACCTAACAATCTCCCCCTTTGGCTTTTAGTGGCACAATCAAGAATAAACACAGACGAGAACAGGATGAAGGACATACATGAGAATAGCACAGTTATAGTAGATGATGAAGATATCATATAGATGACATGCAAAGCGACATCATACACCCGCAAGACAATAGCCTAGCACACCAACCCAGAACACCACAGCACCACAACACCACATCATTACAACAAACCCATAAAAACCCCATATTCTCCCCCGTTGTGCCACTGAAAGAACAAAGAACGTACCTCACTTGGTACTACTGCCTGACAGAAGCTTGGACCTTAGTTGAGAAAGTCTATCCCGATGCAAAAGCTTATGAGCTTCAAGCAATACTTTTTGACTTTGTAAAAGAAGCAGCTAATCATCCACATTTTGCATAGCCTTTTCGAGTACTTGAATGTCTTCCAAGACAAGAACCTGATTGTCCACTGAGTAAGATGCAGATGGAGGCTCCCTGTCAGTAGGAGTAGATGCAGATGGAGGAGATAATGGAGAGGTAGGGCAGTCTTCTGAGAAGGTGAAGAAACATCAGATATATCATCTAGTTTCCCCGCCACAGACTTGGCAGTAAAACTGATCCCTCACAGCCCGAAGCAAGTTCAGTAGGAGCAGGGACTATCCTCGGAGAGATGAGCACCATGAAGATAAGGGAAGCATGAGGCAGTGAAGATGAGGGTGCTGAGGACACCGAAAGAGATAGAATGGAGTCAAAGATGATACGCCCGAGATTGAATGGCTTCTTGGTCCCAGCAGCATAGATCAGCTTGCACATGGTCTTAGTGACTACAGACATATTAGAGGTGGGAAGCCAGTTCCTAGTAGAAATTCGATAAAGCAAGAAGAATTTTGATGTCAAAGCAGATGATGGAAAAGAGAACGACTTGGGCCAACTCTTGTACTGTCCCCATATGACAGCCCTCCCAAACAGATCATAGTCATCACCAATTGAGTTCCCAAAATCAGGTAGAGTCTGAGAGCAGGGCCACTTCAAGAATTTGTTCAACATAGATGGGGAGAAAGTGACTACTTTTTCCCGAATATAGACTCTGAATGCCCATCTAGACATAGAATCCCCTGAAGATTTAAATAGATTGCAATAAAATTCCGAACCAAGACAGGATAAAAAGTATTGAAGCAACTGGCTGCATGAAGAAGATTGATCTCCTTTAGGAAAGATACGAACTGTGTCTTTGCAAAAGAAGATAGAGCTAGAGATTTTTCACCAAGAATGGTTCTATCAGAATATGAGGACCACCTCTTTTTGCATGATATGTCAAAGAATATCTTGGACATTGCATTAGATGCAGTAAAAGGAGATAGGTGAGGAGAACCTCAAGTGCCATCCACCTTAGACATCTTAGATGGAGATGAGGTAGCTAATTTGGATGGAGCTGCACGCTTATGCGAGCCAGACCTTGATTTGCACGTGTAAGGGGGTATCAGATCTATAGCAGGAGAGGCAGCTACTGAGTCTCCTTTTACTTACACAACAGTCTTCTCTTCTGCAACAGATGATCCAACATTTGATGCAACATTGTCACTGGGTCCAACATTATCAAATTGACCAGCATCTGCACCAGGAGTATTTTCATTCCCTGAGGTAATTATGGAATCCACATCAGGCATAACTATAATGCCATCTCCTTGGATCGCATTTGGAACATCAACTTGGATAGCTTCTTCATTAACAGGAGATTTATGTGATACAGATGGACAACCTGATTCTACCATCATTTGGGTTTCTCCAACATGAGTACCTTCTATCATACCATCAAGTACCTCACCTACTACACCCACATCAGCCATGACATTCACTCCTGTTTCAGCAGGCATTTCTACCATATCAGATACCTCAGGCACAACAGAAATATTAGGATCAACATCCATTCCAGCAGACACTTGCGGTTGATCCCTATTGAGACAGACACCACTACCACAACCATTATAATCCTCACTTGAAACTTCATTACCTGTAGGTTCAACATGGGCATCACACCCTTCAGCAACACCCTCCACATAACTAGAATCAACACCACCATCAACATCCGGACAGAGCTTTTCTGCAGACACGGAGGACTCAGAGTCAGAGATCTCCACTACTACTATTTCTGAAATTTTCACAGAAGATCTTCTTGGATTCCAGGTTTTAAGAATAATTTTGTTATCATCAGGAACTGCCACACTAATCAACTTGCCATGCATGCTTTTTAACTCGAGCGGGCCAACACAAACTTCAGAGAGATTCAACCACGAGAGATCCAATTTGCGTCCCGTCCTTCGAAGATGCCAAAACCAATCTTGAACATTGACTGGATGGAAAAACTGTTCATCTTCTTCAAAATCCGATAATGAGGGTTTGACCGATAGGAGAGGAATATCAAGAATTGGGGAAAAAACTACTATTGCCGAATTCGATGAGGAGCCAGAATGCATGTACTCACGAGACATTGGAGATGAAGTGAGAGGAGAATTACCAAATGACGAGACCCTAGTGACGCGAGGAACCGTCCCCTTTCATTTAACCCGAGATGACGAAGACGAAGATGCAGTTCTCTGAGATGATGTGGCCTGACGAGAAGAACGACGAGGGTTCTGAGAGGATTTCTTGCTCTGATCGCGACCCATTTGATGAAAGGAGACAGAGTATTTCTCCACCGAAAAGAAATCAAGAACCCTAAGACCAATTCGGAACTTTTGAAATAAACTTGAGAAGCGATGAGCGCCGAGAGAAAGAAACCCAAAAAAATAAAGACCGAGCAAGTATAAAACAATACCTACCACAAAAGCCTACTTAATACACCCTTTATGTTGCAACATAACATGCAACATTATGTACAACATAATGTGGAACATTAAATACGACACAGCCCAAGAGCCTGTCACAATTCTTCAAATCTGCTGGAGTCCAAGGGTTTAGTAGAGATATCAGCTAATTGGCTGGTAGTTGCAACATACTCCATGGCTAGAACCTTCTTCTCAACCAGTTCTCTGATGAAATGATGTCGAATATATATTCTTGGTTTTGAAATGTTGGACGGGATTCTTGGATATATTGATATCGCTCTGGTTGTCACATAAAATAGTTAAGACATCATGCTCCATGCCATAATTTGTCAGCATCTGTTTCATCCATAGGAGCTGGGTACAACAACTTCCTGCAGCAATATATTTGGCCCATGTAGTGGATAGGGAGATAGAGTTCTGCTTCTTGCTGTACCAAGAAACAAGATTATTTCCCACATAGAAGCATCCTCCTGTGGTACTTTTTCTGTCATCTGCATTTCCTGCCCAATCTGCATCACTGTAGCCTAGGAGTAAGGTATTAGTGTCTTTAGTATACCAAATACCATAATCAGTTGTCCCGCTGACATATCTTATTATTCGTTTAACTACAGTAATATGAGATTCTTTAGCACACGCTTGGTAGTGTGCACATACCTCAACACTGAAACTGATATCTGGCCTGCTAGCTGTCAGATACAGTAGACTCCCTATCATACTTCTGTATAATGTGACCTCCACTGATTTCCCATCATCATCCTTGGAAAGATTTTCACTCGTGTACATAGTGGTGCGAACTTACCGAGCATTTTCCAGGCCAAACCTCTTAACAAGATTTTTAGCGTATTTACTTTGAGAGATGAACAACCCGTCACTAGATTGCTTTATCTAAAGTCCAAGAACATGTTTAATTCACCAACCATGCTCATCTCGAACTCGTTCTGCATGAGGGCAATGAATTCAAGCACCAACTGTTGTGAAGTGGATCCGAATACTATATCATCCATATAGATCTGAGCAACAATAACAGCTGACCTGGTTCTTTGAACAAATAATGTCTTGTCGGATCTCCTCGTTCATAACCTTTTTGGAGAAGATACTTAGTCAACCTCTCGTACCAAGCCCTTGGCGCTTGCTTCAGTCCATAGAGAGCCTTCTTCAATCGGTAGACATGATTTGGAAGAAATGGATCTTCAAACCCCTTCGGTTGTTCGACATACACCTCTTCATTCAATATCCTATTCAGAAAAGCGCTCTTCACATCCATCTTATGAAGCTTGAAATTGAAACTGCATGCAGCTGCCAAAAGAAGTCTGATAGATTCTAGCCGAGCTACAGGCGCAAACGTCTCATCAAAATCAATGCCCTCAACCTGAGTGTAGCCTTGAGCCACTAGACGAGCCTTGTTACAAGTGACATTGCCCTTCTCATCGGTTTTATTCTTAAATATCCACTTTGTCCCAATGACATTTAACCCTTTCAGTCTCTGAACTAGACACCAGACATCATTACATTGAAATTGATTCAGCTCTTCTTGCATAGCTAACACCCAGAAATCATCAAGAAGTGCTTCCCTCACATTTTTTGGTTCAACAATTGAGAGAAAGCAGACATACCCAGCAAGGTCACGATAGTTGACTTGGCTAGTACCTCATGTACGAAGACCATCTTGAACATCACCAATAACCAGTTCAAGAGGATGGTTCCGTATGATTTCAGTGATCCCTCTAGAAGTGTGAGCATCATTTCCCTTAGACGGCGGTTCCTCTGCGGATGTTGAACCCTGTGTTACAATATTTTGTTCAACATTACCTTGTGATGTATCGCATGTTCTAACATTTTGTTCAACACAGTCTTCTTCATCAGCACCTTCCTCCTGAGGAGTTGTCCATTCACTTATGACAGCTTCTCCCTAATCAAAACATCTACAACAACATTAATTGACTCTATCATAACATTGATACGATGATTCAACACCTTGAATGCATGGCTAGTTGTGGAATATCCAAGAAATATCCCTCTGCCGCTCTTAGCATCAAACTTCCCCCTCGGGGTGCGATCCTGCAAAATGTAACATATGATTCCGAAGATATGGAAGTAAGATACATCAGGTTTTTTACCCTTCCAGATCTCATAGGGAGTTTACTCCTTCTGGGTCGGAGATACACTCTATTTATAGTGTAGCATGCAGTGTTGACAGCCTCTGACCACCATCTAGCACTGACCTCCCTGGCATTCAGCATCACGTGCACCATTTCTTGTGGGGTACGATTTTTCCTTTCATCCACTCCATTCTGTTAAGGAGTCTTAGGGGCTGAAAATTCATGAGCAATTCCTTGTGCTTCACAGAAGTCAGCAAAAGAGTGGTTCTCAAACTCCTTGCCGTGGTCACTTCGAATCCAGACAATCTTCCCAATGATATCCCCTTTCTAAGTCTGAAGACAGGTGCATAGCTTCTTGAAGGCGTCAAATGCGTATGACTTCTCCTTAAGAAAATCTACCCAAGTGAATCGTGAGAAATCGTCAACACAAACATAAATGTATTTCTTACCTCTCATGCTAACTTCTGTTGTGGGTCCGATCAGATCCATGTGTAGCAGCTCCAAATTCTTGGACGTGGTGATTGTCTGAAGTTGTCTATGACTAGTCTTCTTTTGTTTTCCTAGTTGACAAGGACCACATACACCTTCTCTTCTCTTGTTTATTGTCGGTATCCCAGAACAGCTCCCACTTTGGATATCTTCATCAAGGTCTTGTAGTTGAGATGCCCTATCTTTTGGTACCACTGCTCAGAGACATCAACAGTTACACTGAGACAATTGTTAGTTTCCTGAAGTAAATAGCAATTGTCAGCAGATCTCTTCTCAGTCAGAATGCAAGCTCCGGCTTCATTGAAAACTACACACTTATTTTTAGTAAACTGAACGAAAAGACCTTGGTCACACAATTGTCTTATACTAATAAGATTTGCCTTCAAATCTTCCACATGCATCACATCTTTTAGAGTAATAGATCCCGTCATCTTTAGGTCTCCCTTCCCAATGACTTTGCTCCATTGACCGTCACCAAAAGAAACATGACCTTTGTTGCCAGTTGTATACTCAGTAAGGATGCTCCAATTACCAATCATGTGCCGGGAGCACCCACTATCGAAGTACCAGATGTTTTCAGAAAAAGCAATCATAGAGGTGTAAGCGACCATACTGAACAGTTCAGATTTCCTTACCCACTTTTTCGTGAAACTTTTGTTATGATGTCCATTGTTTCTTCCTTCATGCTGATGCCTCATGCGATTGAAACAATTCATGTTCGTGTGCCCTATAAGCTGGCAGTAGTCACATACGGGACGCCTGGATGTTGCACTCCTCTTCTGCTTCAACTTCTGTTCACTGATGTGTCCATATTTTCCACCTTTTTCATATCATCATGACATCGCATTCCATGCCATTTTCGCTTTCAAATCCCATATTTTTCTACGATATCTCATTTCTAATGTTATATTCAAGTTTCATAGTATTTTATAAGTTTTCAAGGATTTTTGGAGCGATTTGGGACCCAATCTGGGTATGGACACATCTTACAAGCCCATGAGCTCGTTGGTGAAGATCTACAGGAGTTTGCCGTGTTTTGGAAGCCATGTGAGGAGTGGAGGAGAGAGCAAGAGGAGAGGAGGAGATTCAGATGCTGCAGGAGAGAGTTTCCCAGGTGACTCGACCGAGCAGAGCAGCTGCTCGGTCGAGCAGATGCAAAGAAGAACAACGGAGCAGATACACAGCCTGCTCGGACCGAGCACTCATAGTGCTCGGTCGAGCAGCCTTTCATTTTGAAGCCCGACTAATCCTTACACGACCTGTGCAGCTTTTTCAGCGACTGAGTCAGCTGTCTCCTCGGACCGAGCAGAGCTGACTCGATCGTGCAGACAGAGAAAAGATTTTGGAGGAGCGCGATTTACTGTCGTGCTCGGTCGAGCAGTACATCTGCTCGGACCGAGCGACCGACCGAGCAACACACTGCTCGACCGAGTCACCCACTCGGTCGACGATGCTGAAGGCCATTTTTGGAAAGAATTTAGAGCGTCTGTTACGTGTTGAAGCGAGTAAAGTCTGGGAGCTGCGACAGTGTTTGGGGAGGCGATTCATTTCTTAGTATTTTTGAATTAATTTTGGAGAGGAGATTAGGGATTAGAAATATTTGTTAGATCTAGAACGATTTCTTAGAGATTATTGGATTATTATTTTGGTGTTCTATTGCGATCTACATATTGGAATCTTTGATTCTTCTTCGGATCTATTGCTCGCTATTTTTCTTCATTTCTCGCTGTAAGTTTCTCGATTTTTATTCTATCAAATCGCCATGATGTTTTCTCTCCTAAAAATTATATTTTTATTCGTCAATAACGTCATAAATGAGTAGTCTTTTCTAGGGTTGATGGGTTAGCCCTAAGACCCTAGGGAGAGATGTAGATCCGGATCCCTAGGTTGAATTGGGGATAAAATAGGAGTATTTCGGTTGATCCTACCGAATTCCTAGGATAACACGTATTGAGATCATTCCCACGGTCTGTGGAATTGATGTGCTTAAGGGGTATCATTAGGATTCGAATTGGGAAATCGATGGATCCAACCAAGGCTCGTGACCATGCCCAGCTTGTGCCTTGAGGGTATCCATCGATGAACTATATCTCTACGTTGACAGCTACCGCCATTGCGTCAACAAGAGCCACCGAAATATCTCGCAATTCTAACCCATGAGAGTGGTAAGAATTGGGAGATTAATCCCCTAACCCTAATGCAACGTAAGGATTCTATTCCAACGTCGATCCCTGATGGTTTTAGAGGTGATCCCTAACGCCCTAGTCCTTTTTATTATTAAATCAACAATGATACCCAAACCAACTCCCTCAACCCGATAGCTATCTCACTTCGAGATATAAAAGTAAGCTGAGAACTCAATTACACTATCACCGTCCCTATGGGATTCGATATATTTTATACTATAATTTGACACCGTCCGCTTGTGGATAGAGCCCAGAGTTAACACCTAGAGGCCATACCACATCAGCGATCGTCACACCGTCGGGCGGATCTAGGTGTAGGTTTCTGGTGCGTCAAGTTTTTGGCACCGTTGCCGGTGACGGCAATAGTGTTATCTCAGTTTATTTTTATTTTGATAAGTCTGCTAGCAAATCTTTCCATTTCTCACCTTTCCACCCTTTTTATTCTCTTTCTATTTTTTGCCTTGCTACTAACATCTCCCTCCAGCTAGTGATTAATCCTAACTAATCAGACATAATGGAAATGGTGATGCAAGTACAGTGGACCTGTGAATCTGACAGTGACTCAGATGAGTTTAGCTTCTCTCCTTATCATTTACATGGTCTTCAAGATTCGGGCATGGACGAATCCATGATTGAATGTGCAGCTAGAGAACTGATTGATGCAGTTCGGTTTATTGGCTCAGGAACCTATGTTGCAGGTAACACAAATCAGCAATTGGTCATGGATCATATAATGAACAATGTTTCTAATGCAGGTACCATCGAGGGCGACATTCGCATACGCTTCGAATAGGACGTGATGTTCCTCCAGACCATTGAGGCCTTACCTGTATGCAGGCTGGACAGAGACTCGTCAATTGGAGCCATTGAATGATTCTTAGTTATTGGATATAATAAAGAGCGTGGTAGCTGATGTATGGGCCCATGGCCCAGTGGAATTCCCTACAGATGACCCGGTTACACAAGAGCTCTCAGTTTTTATTACGAATGCTTTCCACAATGCGGATGCCTTGAATAATGTCCCCGTCGCTGATGGAATCTATGTGCGAAACGAGGGAGACACACTACGCTTCTACAACGATAGCCTTCCATAGATTTCAGCATGTGAAGAACATGCCTGTGAGGAGTACACAGATCCCTCACCATTACAAAGCGACATTGACCAGGGAAAATTCTTCAGATTCTATGTTTGATAGGGATAGCATACCTGAGCACCTTGCCTCTGTTGACAGGTGCATAATGGAAACAGAATCTGCAGACGTCTGCCATGATATACCATCATCTCCCTGCTCTTCCTATGATTCTGCCAACGAAGAATTTCCACCTTCTAAACCAAAAATTGAGGACGCATCCTTCTCACAGGTGAGAGATGACCGGGGTACAGGGCCTCCTCAGGTAGAACTAAAACCTCTTCCTGTCAATTTGAAATACGCTTCTTGGGCGAAAATTCCACATACCCTGTTATTGTCATGCGGCTCTCACCGAGCCCCAACTAGAAAGCCTACAAAAAATCCTTAGATCCTACAGAAAGGTAATAGGATACAACATCTCTGACCTGAAGGGTATCAGCGAAACCATATGCACCCATAGGATTCATCTAGAGGATAAGGACGCCGCCTCCATTGAGACTCAAAGGCGATTGAATCACAACATGAAGGAGGTGGTGAAAAGGAGGTCATGAAGCTTTTAGAGGCCGACATTATCTATCCCATTTTCGATAGTAAATCGGTTAGTCGTGTGCAGGTTGTCTCTAAGAAAGGGGGCATGACAGTCGTTAGAAACGAAAAAAATGAGCTAATATCCACTAAGACTGTCACCGGTTGGCGTATGTGTATCGACTACAGGAAACTCAATAAGGCCACCAGAAAAGACCATTATCCTCTACCCTTCATCGACCAAATGCTTGAGCACCTAGCCAAACGCAAATACTTCTGTTACCTAGACCGATACTCTGGATTCTTCCAAATCCCGTTGCATCGGAAAGACCAAGAAAAGACGACGTTCACATATCCATACGGCACATTCGCCTATCGAAGAATGTCGTTTGGGCTATGTAATGCACCTGCCACATTTCAAAGGTGCATGACGTCTATTTTTTCAGACTTCATCGAGAATATTATGGAAGTCTTCATAAATGATTTTTCTGTTTATGGCACCGAGTTCGATGATTGCCTAGCAAATTTATCCAAGGTTTTAGAACGGTGTCACGACAATAATCTGACCCTGAATTGGGAAAAGTGTCATTTCATGGTGACAGAAGTGGTTGTGCTTGGCCAAGTTATCACCTCCAAGGGAATTGAGGTTGATAAAGCCAAGGTCGAAGTTATTAAAAGTTTACCGCCTCACACTAACCTTAAGGGCATCCGTGGTTTCCTAGGGCATGCAGGTTTTTATCGTCGCTTTATAAAGGATTTTTCTAATATTGCTCGCCCTCTCACAGAGCTCCTCGCCAAGGACACTCCTTTTGTGTTTACTGATGCTTGTTTGCTAGCTTTTAACAGGTTAAAGGAAGCTCGCATCTCAGCCCCGATTATACAGCTGTCAGATTGGAATCTACCGTTTGAGCTTATGTGTGACGCTAGTGACTAAGCAGTGGAAGTTGTTCTTGGCCGAAGGAAGGAAGGAAAGCTACATGCTATATGCTACGCTGGCAAGACCTTGGATGATGCTCAAAAGAACTACACCATAATGGAGAAGGAGCTGCTAGCCGTGGTTTATTCTATCGAGAAGTTCAGGGCATACCTCTTGGGGTCCAAGGTGATTATCCAAACAGATCACGCGGCGTTGAAATACATACTGAGCAAGAAGGATGCTAAACCATGTTTGATACGATGGATCCTCCTACTCCAAGAATTTGATATAGAGATCAAAGATAAGAAAGGAGCAGAGAATGTACTAGCAGACCACTTGTCGTGGTTAATTCAAAATCACGGGGATGACAGCTTGCCTATTGACGATTCTTTCACCGACGAACAGTTATTTGCGGTGAATTCCATTGAAGACCCCTGGTACGCTGATATAGTGAATCACCTGGTAAGCGGCATAGTCCTGCACGGGTTGGCGACCTACTCTAGGAGGAAGTTCCTACACGATGCCAAGAGTTACTTCTGGGACGACCCGTACCTGTTCAGAACATGCGCTTACGGGATTATCAGGCGATGTATCCCGAAGGAAGAAGTGACCTCCATCATATCGCATTTCCACGATCAACCATGCGGTAGACACACAGCTGTCACCAAAACCACGACAAAAATCCTCCAAAGTGGCTTCTATTGGTCCACTATATTCAGAGAAGCGAACGAATACATCAGGAAATGCGATAGATGCCATAGGACGAGAAATATCACGAAGAGGAATGAAACACCCCTTCATGGCATCTTGGAGATAGGACTATTTGACTATTGGGGGGTTGACTTCATGGGACTTTTTCCATCGAGTAACGGCAATAAGTACATCTTGGTCGCCGTTGATTACGTCTTGAAGTGGGTGGAAGCCTTGGCCACCCCGACAAACGATGCGAGGATAGTAGCCAAGGTTTTCAAGAATACCATCTTTCCCCATTTTGGAGTCCCCCGGACAATCATAAGTGATGGAGGGAGCCATTTCATCGAGAAGAAGTTCGAGACAATGCTAAAAAATATGGAGTTCATCACAAGGTCGCTCTTGCCTATCACCCTCAGACTAGTGGCCATGTGGAGGTATCCAACAGGGAAATCAAAAGCATCTTGGAAAAGACAGTTAGCGCCTCGAGGAAAGATTGGTCACACAAGTTGGGCGACGCCCTTTGGGCATATTGCACCGCCTTCAAAACTCCCATCGGCACAACTTCCTACAGACTAGTGTATGGAAAAGCTTGCCACCTTTTGGTGGATTTGGAACACAGAGCGTATTGGGAAATAAAGAAAATGAATTTTGACTACCAAAGTGCCGCCATGAGACGAGCCTTACACAGTAATGAGTTGGATGAAATTCAGTGATACGCTTATGAGAATGCAAAAATATATAAGGAGAGAACCAAGGCTTATCATGACAGGAACAACACGGTGGTTTGCCATGATGTTGATAACCAGGTACTCCTCTACAATTCAAGATTACGATCTTCCCCGGGAAATTAAAGTCAAGGTGGTTCGGCCCTTACAAGATAGTAAGCTTATCTCCGGGGGGTGCCGTTGAGCTCGAAGGAAAAAACGGAAACTTCAAAGTAAACGACCAGAAGATTAAACCGTACAGAGCAGGAGAACTAATAGGACAAGAGGAGACGTACTTCCTCGAGGGATCCCCGTGACCGTTGAAAAAAAAAACTTGAGGGAGTCGAGCTCATGACTCAAAACGAGCGCTTATTGGGAGGCAATCCAATCTCTTGTACCTTAGATTTTGTTTTTCAACTTCTTATTTCTTTCACTCTATTTATCTAAGAAAATTGAATAAAAGGCATATTCATCCCTCTTAAAAACACAAAAGTTTGATGAGTTCTTCCTCCTTACAGGTTGAACATGAGGGGCACGCAATTCGACGTTTCTAATAGAAGGAAGTAGGACGAGAGCAACAGATTTGGAGAGAAAACCAAAGAAAAATGGGCAAAAAGAAGACACATGTGACTCGACCGAGCAGCCACTCTGCTCGGTCGAGCAGCGCAGACACGGAAAAGAGAGCCAAATCATCACTCTGCCTGCTTGGCCCGAGCATCCTCAACTCGGTCCGAGTAGGCATCGATTCGACCGAGCATTCGAATGCTCGGTCGAGCAGCGTAGGTCGCCCAAATAAAGGAGAATCATCACTCTGTCTACACGGCCTAAGCAGCATTTGCTCTGTCCGAGTAGACATCGACCCGACCGAGCATCCGACTGCTCGATCGAGTAGAACATGCTCATCAAAACTTGGAGAAAACGACGTTTTGTCTACACGGTCCGAGCAACAGCAGCCCATTTCGAGAGATTTCCTGCTCGACCGAGTAACAGACCGCTCAACCAAGCATTCTTAAGGGAGTATTTCGATTATATCTCAAATATTTCTTGTAGCTAGCTCGACCGAGCAATCTGATTGCTCGGTTCGAGCCAGCTGTGGTTGATTTCGGGGCGTATTTTTAGAAATCGGGTTCAAACTGTTTTCTTTTACCCTAAACCGCCCTTTAACCCTCACACTTAGTCATTCTACCCTAATCAACCCCCGAGCTACCCCTTCTACTCGACCCGATCAACAACTCCTAGCAGCCGTCGCCTCCTGTGCCTCCCATCTGGTCAATTGCCTCCCCCCTCTCTCCCTCTCCCTATTTCTCTGCCTCTCTCTCTCTCTCTCCTTCCCCCCTTTTCTTCCCCTTTCCTAATCGATGACGGCCGCCTCCGACGCCGCCCACCCCACTCCCCCCAATCCTCCTCTGCCATTACCCCCTCCTCTCTCATCGCACCGCACAAAACCCCCCTCATCTCTCTCTCCTCATTCAGAAATCTCCACCGGGCAACACAGCTCGGACCGAGCAGTATAACTGCTCGGTCAAGCAATCACAAGTCAGCATTTCCCCTATTTTTATGTTTAACTTACTGATGTCTTTCTTATCTCTATTTCTGTATTTCAGCTACGATGTGCCTACGTCAGAAGACAAGTCTAGGAGCAGCTTGGCGGACACTCCAGATCAGCGGCAATCACGTGACCGATCGCAACGCCATCTCATTCTAGTCAGTATATTCGTTCCCCTATTTACTTTACATACTGCTGCACTAGGTTATACCGCTTGCACGATGCCGTCCCGCCATGCTAGACCCACCAACACTGGCACACCTAACCCTAGGCCTACTCGGCGTACCCGTCGTACACGCTCGCCCACTCAAACCAACACTGTTGGCGAACCATCCTCCACTTCCCCTATGCCACATACCGCCCCACTCCCCCCTAAGCCTCTTCAGATCGGCGAGACATTTTATGACTTCACCTTCCGTGACGCTGACCAAGGCGATCAGTTCATGGCTATGCTCATACTCGTAGGTCAAGGAGGCGGCATTACTAGACAATCCATTGAACAGGACCTTACGTGCCTCCGCAACCTAGTTAGGCATTGGCGAACTGACCCACCTACTGAGTTCCAGCCAAATCCACCCACCTCTCCTGGTCCACAGCAGAGGGATCCATCACCACCCCCAGAGGGTGGTGCCTCTACTTGATGCTGTCCCTACCTGTTTCTGCCTCCCTCATATTTATTATTGTGCACATCTGTCTGTTCGGGGCTCTGCACTTAGATAGCTTGGGGGAGGACCCATGCATGCATCATTTTTCTTCATCACTGCATCATGTCATGTTTTTACTTCTTTTTGCACAGTTTTTATTTTATATTCCCACACCCACCCACCCACCCTATTTAGAATCATCTCCCTCCTACTAGCGTTTTCTCAGCAGTGAGAACACTGCTGGGTTTAGCTTGGGGGATGAGCACTACCGCTTTACTTTACATTTTTTCTTTTACATTTTCTTCCATATTTCCGTTTTTATTTTACTTTTCCACCACTTTTTCACTTGTTTATCTTTTTTCTCATTTTGCATCATGTTTTCTGTTTCTTGCCATGCATGCATCCTTCTTTTCATTTTGCTATTTTCTCCACCATTTTTCTTTTTATGCTAAGGATGTTCTGCATGATGATATCTCTCGTAGCCCTAGTAGTAATTCACGATGCTTACTTTCTGATGGCATGATATTAGGGTAGTTTCAGTTTTACTTTCTATATGCGTGCATATTCTTTTGCGATCTATCTGATTTAATGCTTGAAATGAATTGAAAATTAAATGCATGAATTAGTATATAGTATGTGCTATGTTGGGTAATGCACCTAGGTTCACGCATCACTAGAACACTTGGAGCATCTGCTTTATATCTTATTCACTTCTGTTTGCATGCTTGACATCATTGTACCTATTACTGTATGCTTTTTCAGTGTTCATCTAGATGAATGAAAATACCCATGCTAGTTATGAGTTTAGTTAAAGTATTATCTTATTAAACCGTTGTGCACCTCTTATGAGTGTACCGAGATATTCATTACTTTTCTTTTCCACATACCTCTTTAGTTCTCTACATATCAGTTGGTTTCATCCCTACAACTACCCTTACCGCATCTCACTTCCCAAAAATCCCAAATGGAAAAAAATAGCTTCTAAATGAAATGAAAAATGGAAAAAATGGGAAAAAATGTGTGTATATATATGTGTGAACAAGAAAAAGAAAGAAAATAAAGGAATAAAATCGTTTCTATACTTTCATTAGAAGCTATTACATATACTGGGAAAAAGAAGAAAAATTACATATCCTATTCCTAGATGCGACGCCTCAAGCTAAGCTTTGGGGGTGAACCAACTGATCACGTGAGTGAGTGTGACATTAGAGTGGAGACGGTGCATAAAGGGGAGATCTGATAATACTTAAACTTTACGAAACACTTTAATTTTTGGAGATTTTTCATGACTCGAAATGAATAATTGAATAGCATGATCCTTTTTATTCTCCATTGCATGATGTGTGATTTCTATATGCTCCATGTGTATCTATGATTGAAAAGTGCATTGCCAACTCCTTTTATACTAGACTCTATGGACTGCATGAGATTGATATTAGTTAATAGCATTATTTCAATAGATCATTATCTTCTGTCTGTATTGCATGCTAGACATATGATCTGTAAAGCTTGAAAGTACCATTAACATGTATTTTTACTATTCAGAGCATCGTGATATACTGCCTAGGCCTGAGATTTGATCGAACAACCTTAGCACCCTCCATCCATTTCCATTCTCCTTTATTCTCATTTTTATTTGTTATTTCTTTTTGTTTTTCTCCCGGCGTACCTAGTATTCGTTTTCTTCGAGGACGAGTAAGAGGTAAGCTTGGGAGATTTTGATGTGTCCATATTTTCAACCTTTTTCATATCATCATGACATCGCATTCCATGCCATTTTCGCATTCAAATCCCTTATTTTTCTACGATATCGCATTTCTAACATTATATTCGAGTTTCGTAGTGTTTTATGAGTTTTCAGGGATTTTGGAGCGATTTGGGACCCAATCTGGGTATGGACACATCTGACACACCCGTGAGCTCGTTGGCGAAGCTCTACAGGAGTTCGTTGTGTTTTGGAAGCCATGGGAGGAGTGGAGGAGAGAGCAAGAGGAGAGGAGGAGCTTCAAATGCTGCAAGAGAGAGTTTCCGAGGTAACTCGACCGAGCAGAGCAGCTGCTCGGTCGAGCAGATTCAAAGAAGAACAACGGAGCAGATATGCAGCCTGCTCAGACTGAGCACTCATAGTGCTCGATCGAGCAACCTTTCATTTTGAAGCCTGACTAATCCTTGCAAGGCCCGAGCAGCTTCTTCAGCAACCGAGTCAGCTGTCTGCTCGGACCGAGCAGAGCTGATTCGGCCCGTGCAGACAGAGTAATGATTTTGGAGGAGCGTGATTTATTGTCGTGCTAGGTCAATCAGTACATCTGCTCGTACCGAGCGGCCGACCGAGCAACACTTTGCTCGACCGAGTCACCCACTCGGTCGACGATGCTGAAGGCCATTTTTGGAAAGAATTTAGAGCGGCTGTTACACGCTAAAGCGAGTAAAGTCTGGGAGCTGCGACAACATTTGGGGAGGTGATTCATTTCTTAGTATTTTTGAATTAATTTTGGAGAGGAGATTAGGGATTAGAAATACTTGTTAGATCTAGAACGATTTCTTGAAGATTATTGGATTATTATTTTGGTGTTCTATTGCGATCTGCATATTGGAATCTTTGACTCTTCTTCGGATCTATTGCTCGCTATTTTTCTTCATTTCTCGTTGTAAGTTTCTCGATTTTCATTCTATCAAATCGCCATGATGTTTTCTCTCCTAAAAATTGTATTTTTATTCGTCAATAACGTCATAAGTGAATAGTCTTTTCTAGTGTTGATGGGTTAGCCCTAAGAACCTAGGGGGAAGATGTAGATCCGGATCCCTAGGTTGAATTAGGGATAAAATAGGAGTATTTCGGTTGATCCTACCGAATCCCTAGGATAACTCGTACTGAGATCATGCCCACGGTCTGTGGAATTGATGTGCTTAATGGGTATCCTTAGGATTCGAATAGGGAAATCGGCGATCCAACCAAGGTTCATGACCATGCCTGGCTCATGCCTTGAGGGGATCCATCGATGAACTATATCGATATGTTGACGGCTACTGCCACTGCGTCAACGAGTGCCACCGAAATACCTCGCAATTTTAACCCACAAGAGTGGTACGAATTGGGAGATTAATCCCCTAACCCTAATGCAACGTAAGGATTCTATTCCAACGTCGATCCCCGACGGTTTTAGCGGTGATCCCTAACGCCTTAGTCATTTTTATTATTAAATCAACAACGATATCCAAACCTACTCACTCAACCCGATAGCTATCTCACTTCGAGATATAAAAGTAAACTGAGAACTCAATTACACTGTCACCGTCCTTGTGGGATTCGATATCTTTTATACTATAATTTGACACCGTCTGCTTGCGGATCGAGCCCGTAATTAACACCTAGGGGCCATACCACGCCTGGCGATCGTGACACCGCCGGGCGGAATCTAGGTGTAGGTTTCGGGTGCGTCATTCACCTTGCTTGAAATGCCTCATCTTTTTCCGATCTTCAGTAACAATAACATATCTTTCATTGGGAGCATGAATATAGCCTCCTCTGTTGTACCCTACACTTGTGCGATCTTCTGAGACTTTCCCTATGTTCAGAATGTCGCCGCGCTTTGCCTTTCCAGAGTTCCACTTGTTGAGGATGTTTTCAACCTTCTCAGCTCTGAGGAGTGTTTTCCTGAGTTGGTTCTCAATATTCCTGAGATTGAGCTCAGTCTTCAACAGTTTAGCCCTAACCTCGTCCTTTTCACCTTTCAGTCTGACATTTTCTTTCTTTAATGATTTGTTGATCTCACACATCTTCATCAAATTAGTGGACATAGTTTGATAGGCTGACCGAATGTCATTTTCACCAACCTCCTCATAACTACCTGCTTCAGAACCAGAGTCACTGTCAGATGTTGTACTATATGTTGTAACATTCTTTCTGACATTCCCAAGTTTATTCTCCAATGTTGTACATGTTGTGACAACATTAGGTCCAACATAACTAGAGGTGTCATAATCGGATTGATCATCCAGAATAGCTATAAAGGCAACATAATTGCTGATGATGTCCTCATCTCCAGCACTTCCTTCGGAATCCTCATCACTCCAGGTACTGGCTAATGATTTTCCTTTCCGTTTCTTGAGGGTATTTGATCATTCAGCTTGTATATGACCAAACCCCTCACACCCCCTGTACTGTATTCCTTTGCCTTTGCTCTTTGATTCATACTTCTGTGCAGGACGACTGATAACCTTTCATGTAGTGTGGAGATTCGGTCGTTTTTCCTTGTTGACAGGTCTGAAATTCTGGCCACTATTGCTGATCTTCCTCATCATCCTGCTAAAGTTCTTAGTCAACAGTGCGATGTCATCTTCATGTTCCGATTCATTCTCTGATTTTGGTGTTTCATTAGCTTCAGCCTTTAGAGCCACTCCTTTGTCCCTTTTGTTTTGCTTCAGATTCATTTCGTATGTCTAAAGAGACCCAATTAGTTCATCCAATCTCAAAGTAGATGTGTTCCTCACTTCTTCAATAGCCGCAATCTTTGCATAGAACTTGTCAGGTAGAGATCTCAGCATTTTCTCAACCAACTTCTTTTGAGAGTACTTCTTCCTCAATTGGAAAGCCTGATTTGTTATATCACGCAGTCTTCCATTGAACTCAGCTACAGTTTCATCATCATTCATTCTGTGATTTTCAAATTAGTAAGCAAGCATTTGGAGTTTAGAAGCTCTTACTGTACTGGTCCCTTCATGAATATTCTGAAGAATATCCCACGCTACCTTTGCATACTCACATGTAGAGATTAACTTGAACTGCTCTTCATCCATCGGAGCAAAGATATCATTCACGGCCTTTGAGTTTTCCAGAGCCGCTCGATCTTCTTCGGGACTCTAGTCTTTAGCCGGTTTGAAGTGTTCCTTTCCTTCTTTGTCATCTTGAACTGGAGGAGTCCATCTTTCTATTGTGGCCACCCAAGCCTTCTCATCGAGAGACTTGATAAACGCGTGCATCCGATACTTCCAGTAAGTGTAGTTAGTACCAGTGAGCAGCGGAGGACTTGTCACAGATGCACATTCCTTCGTATTCATGGATTGCGTACTAAAACACAGGATCACACCCATTTGACAACACAAAGTAGCACGGATGACCTGCTCTGATACCAATTGAAGTTTAGTACGTAGACACAACCAATAAAACACACTAATAAAATATAGCAACCAAGGTGACACAAAGAAATTGGTAACACAGTTCGGTGCGCACACCTACATCTGCGGGGCCTCGCCCAGAAAATCAAATAACTCCACTAAATATTAATGATTACAATCACCAATACCACGTATTACTAAGAGGAACAATCCCCCCCTCAATACACACCGTTAGGGGTGATCTCAATCAACCCCGTGGAGTAATTTGCGCAAGCTCCCCTTGCGTGCAAGATCCCCTTGCTAAACTGACAAAGATCAACTCCATTAATCCCATACCTTCGTAGCCGTCAGCCTCCTTTCGGAGCTCCTTGCAACTTTCGCAAAAGTTGTCAATCAAATCATTGAAAACCCTAGCCACTAATCTTCGCCCTGCTTTTAAACAAACTACCCCCCTCAATTATGGAGCTGTTAAAGGAAGTAAATTCGATCGAATTTTCTAAGATTAGCCGTCCACAATTAACGAAACCACGCTAGGAAATAGTTTCGCCAAGTCTTCTAAAAACAGCAATAACCATATGTGGGCGAAAAACACATTCTCTCTACAACTGTCTTTAATAGAAACGAGAGATACTCGATCCCAAAACAGGATCTTCAACGATTCTTCAGTTGACAGAAAAACTCCCAAAACGTTGATGGCAATAATCAGCAACCAGAAAATCCTCTCATCTTCAATAAGCCCAGGCTTGACCTACATCTCAAAAACCTGACGCAGTATATTGAACATTATGTTCAACAGAATGTTCATCACATTGTTCAACATTCTCCATACCACAAGCTGAGAACTGACATATGAGCCCATTGTACCACTAATGACAACATAGCCATATACGAATGACCTAACAATGTTAAATTTGTGATGGGGGTGGATAAACGATTAAAATTCATTAGGTTCTCATTGTATTATGTGTGATGAGGTTTTAGAATATGAAGTTCAAAATGAGTGGTTCCGATCATCCAAAAATAGGTAAGGATGAAGTTTTCAAAAATGCATATGTTGACAGGTGAAATCGTCGAACATTGAGGTGGAGCTGACGAGAACGTCTCTGATTACGTGGGCCTTCGTTGGATGAGGAGTGGGACCCGTGATGGCTCGAACACAGGTCAATGCGAGCTATGTCTGAGCTGCTGAGATGAAGCCCAACCTAACTCTGAGACATTCTGAGTGGTCTGCTGAGTTATCTATAGCACAAACAAATCATCAGGGGTGGGTCAGATTTGGGTTCTGACCTTCAATGCTTAAGTCAGTGATGGATTTAAAGAATGCTCAAGGTAGCTTGGATCGACCTAAAGGGAGGTCGTTCGATCACTGTCGCAATGAGCTTTGGAGGAAGAAATATAAGTGGAAGTAAAGAGGATAAGTTATCAGAGTACATTAGTTTTGAGTATCTCTGAAGTGTGAAACCTTTCCTTATCGTCCTTTCACCAATTTATAGAAAATGATTTCTCTTTTGTATCGTTAGTAGGTAATGGCTTTGCCTTTATGGTGGCATGTTCTTCCTTAAAATAAGGGTGACAACTGCCCCCTTATTTCTCCAGTACTAACCAATCCTGGAATTTAAGCGGGACCCAATAGACTGCTGACTCGGCACCTTGACTAGATAATTAACTCACCTTTATTGGAGGGTCCTCAGGCTATCAGGCAAAGGCCCAACGCTCTCACTGGGCTCCTCCTTTCCAATGGAATATTTTCATCCGCTTCGTGGGCCGGCCAAATGTATTAACAGCTTATGAGGCCTTCTCTGAGTCATGGTTCTGACTCATGGGCCTGAGATTCCAGCGATGGGTGCACCCTCCGTTCTGCCTGGGCTGCCACCAGTGCCTCCTCTGCTCCCTACCGTCTCCATGGTGCAGTCCGGTTTCCTGGCCATGTGCCCAAGTTTTCCATCGTCCTTCTCCGAGCCCTCTGCGACAAGTTGCCACCACTTACCGTCTCATCTGTACGTGCGTCTAGGTCCCCCCTACTTGCGTGCTATGCACTTCGCACCCAGAAACTACCTACCACCTCTTCTTCTGCTGTGAGTATAGCGACTACATTTGGTCCGCTGCCAAGCTCAAGCTTAGCCTTCCTTCTCGCTCCAGATCACTATAGGTGGACGCCCTCCTCTTTTGCCGGTTCGTATCACATGGGAAGGCCCGTGCTTTTGGCTTGCTTTGCAGAATTTTCTCTCCGTCATTGTCTGGCACATCTGGAAGGAGAGGAATAGCGTGTCTTCCTCTCCGAGTTGGCATCCAGGGTCCAGATTCTTGCGAGAGTTGCCTCTGTTGTGGCTTCTTCTTCTCTCGCACTTGATCTCGAGGATCTTACCCCTATAGTCTCCTCCCATTTTGAAAACTGGGGACTAGACTAGCATTTGGTTGCTCTATTTTTCCTGTTCGGTCTTGCTCCTAGGCTTCTCTTTGTACTTGGTGACCGCTTCCCTACATCTACCAAGTCTTTGCAGCCTACCGCTTGTGTGTGTGTGTATGTGTGTGTGTGTGTATCCCGGTATTCCTGTGCAAAAATTTCACACAGCGAAACACATGCGAAATAAAAATTGTGAAATTTTTTTATTGCTTCACCGTTCAATTATAAACCCAATGATAAATAATAGGTGAAAAATAATGGGATTTCACCCTCGATCAAGGAATTATAAAAAGTTATATTGTTATGAAATAGTTAAATTTTGTAATAGGTTGATCGAGTGTCAAATCCCCCTAGTATTCACGCATTATTTTTCATGGGATATATGATCATAAGGATTGAATAAGGAAAAAAGTTTCAAAAACAATATTTTAAAAAAAATCACCTTGAAGAAATTTTCGCACGAGATCATCATAATTCATGTGTGTGTGTGTGTGTTTGTGTGTTTGTGTGTCAGTTAGCCAAGGAGATTATTGTCTCTGTTGATGGGCTTTTTGGTCACCACATCAACTACAATAAGGTTTCAATGTGGTTTATGGTAGACAGTTGACGGTTGACCGAGTGTTGGACGAGCTCTCCCCCGGTTGATCGGGCTCAGTCTGAGCTATTGGCCATTGTCCGAGAACTGAGCAAGCTGACCCGGGCTAAGTACGTTATGATCTGAGGTATTGGAGCCAGGCTGAGCTATCTTCAGAGTACCCCTGTCACGCCCCGCTTCCCATTGTACTTGCGAGCGAGGACATAAGCGGGTCCGCATGTACTTAAAGCAAAGAAGAAGTACTTTTTTTCCTTTCTTCTTTGACTTGAGCACAATAAGCGTTTTGTGTAAATAACAACTAAGTTCTTGCAACCGCAATAATCAGAAACAGTACAAACATTTATTACCACTTTGCCCAGAGTTCAAAAATAAGTACACAACTGAATTAGGCCTAGCATGGCCGTACAATTTATTACAAACGCAACACACCAGCAACAATAATAAAAACTAAACAAATGACGACAGCAGCAATTTTCTAGTCTTCAGCTGGGAAGATCTCAGCGTCCTCGTAACTCTGATCAGTGGGGTCTGCAACGTACTCAGTCTCAGAACCTAACATATATTTTACAATTACATTGAAATATATGTCAGCGAATAGCTCGTCAAGATTTTATAGTAGTTGAAACAATAACTTAACTACTCTAATTACATTGGTTATATTATTAATCTTATTTGAAAAGTTTGGAAAAGAAATAAAAAAAGTTGCATCAGAATTTAACTAATCTATTTTCATACTGTTACGCCTATTTGGCCGAAGCCCGAAAGACACGAGCCCAGAAACCCGACTACCGATCAGAAGCCCATCTGCGAGATCGGGCCCGCCTGACGAGGCCCACTAGAGGGCCCCCGAACGTCAAATCGGCCCGACTCGGGAAGCGTGCAACTCACCCATGAATAACCACCCCCACGAAACTCGCCGCCCCTTTTATGAACATTAAGGGGAGGTGCTGGCATGGCGTGGGCGAGTGGCGAGTGGGGGGGTGGGGCGTATCGAGGGGGCGCGAGTGGGGGCGGGCGAAGGACGTGGATGACGGGCAGTCATGGCAAGAGGCCTATAAAAGGACTAGGAGGACGACTGAACAAAGGACGGCATCTGAGGTAACAAAACCTAAGGTACTCCATCAACGACCTAGTTCCCCCGCTTCATCTCCTCCCCCCCCCCGCTCGTGCCAGAGGACGTCGTTCCGATCTCTTCTCAAGTCGAACCGTCCCTGCCGAGCCTCCTCTTTCAGACGGTTATTTGACTTAGGCATCGGAGGGGATTTGGCCGGAACCAAGGTCCGGCCTCCCTGACGAGTGTTCTTGTCTGTTCAGGAAGACGCTAGATCCAAGTGCCGAAGCTTCCCTTCGGCACCAGGCAAACGCCATCAAGCATCAGCCAAGGCATCGAGGCCACCCCTCGACGCCAGGAGAGACCGAGGCCGAACGCTTCAATCCGAGCCGAGGCTTCCCCTCAGCTCCACGCCAGCCGCGCATCAAGCGAGACGACCGAGGCTACTCCTCGTCGTCCGACCGACCGAGGCCGAGCACACCCATCCGAGCAGAGGCTTCCCCTCAGCTCCGCATCGGTTGCGCGTCAAGCCAAGGTGCCGAGGCTTCCCCTCGTCGCCCGACCGTCCGAGGCCGAGCACCTCACACCGGGCCGAGGCTTCCCCTCAGCCCCCCAGAGGCCGAGGATACAGATCCGGCCCAACTGACGTGCTCTGCGTCGACTACATCTCCGATTCGATTCGCATCTACACGCGCTCGACGCACCCAAGGGACCCTAATCGGCCCCTTGACCACGTTGACCGGGTAGTCCACGGTCAACGATTCTGTAGTGAGAAAACACTCTGAAACATCTAGCGCCGTTTGTGGGAACGAACTATCTCATGAAAAACAAACCACACCTGTAATGACACGGCTTCACCCATCACGGCAAAGGGAGGGCAAGGCTCAGGCGCAAGGCGACAGGGTCCGCCATGGTTGGCAAGAAAGGGCCCGGGCCTAGCGCGAGGAGGACCATGAGGAGAAGACCAAGAAACCCTCGCCGGCCCTACCGATCGGGAGGACGGGCACGACAGTAGCAGCGCGCAGGTCGGACGCAGCTTTGGTGGTGTCGGTGATCATCGACACAACAATGGTACGGTAGCTGCTCATCGACACCGGCAGCTCCTGCGACGTCCTCTTCATGTCAACCCTGGAGAAGATGGGGCTGCGGAAGGAAGACTTGGAACCTCGCTCGGGTCCCGTGGTAGGGTTCACGGGTAATTCCACCCCCATCGTCGGCACGATCCGCCTCCCAGTAACACTCGGAGGCCCGCCAGACTCGGTGACCCTGGCGGTAGAATTTGTCATATTGGGGATCGGGTCGGAGTACAATGGAATCATCGGCCGACCCCTTCTCAACACCATCGGCACAGTAGTCTCGACCCTTCATCAGACTATCCAGTTCCGAACGCCAAGGGGGATGGGGCAGGTTGAAGGCGACGCGGGGAGACCGAATACCTGTTACCAACTGGAGGAGGAAGGGCCCGAGGATCGTCTAGTCGACCAGATGGCTGCGCTCGACTTAAGGAGCGGGCCGAGACCCGCCCCTGCGGAGGAACAAGAGCAGATCCCGGTCACGGACATCGAAGGCAGGTTTGTCTCAATCGGGCGAGGACTAAGCCACGACCTGAGGAGCCAACTGGTCGAGTTCCTGGAGGCGAACCTTGACGTCTTTGCTTGGTCACCGGAGGACATGCCCGGCGTAGATCCCCAGGTGATCGTCCACCAGATCAACGCCGACCCCAACTTCAAGCCGGTCAGGCAGAAGAAGCGAAACCTGGGTGGCGAAAAGATGAAGGCGGCCTCCGAGGAGGTAGAGCGTCTTCTCAACGCGGGCTTCATACGAGAGGTCTGGTACCCGGAGTGGCTATCGAACGTGGTGATGGTCAAAAAACCCAACGGAAAGTGGCGAATGTGCGTGGACTTCAGTGACCTCAACAAAGCATGTCCCAAGGACAGCTACCCCCTGCCGCGCATAGACCACCTTGTGGACAATGCCTCGGGGTACGAGATGCTTAGCTTCATGGACGCCTACTCAGGGTACAATCAGGTCCAGATGGATCCTCGGGACGAAGAGATGACATCCTTCACGACGGACCGGGGAACCTACTGCTACAAGAAGATGCCCTTCGGCTTGAAAAACGCAAGGGCCACCTACCAGAGAATGGTCAACAAGGTTTTTTTACTCCCAGATCGGGAGGAACCTGGAGGTCTACGTCGACGACATGCTTGTCAAGTCGAGAAAGCCGGAGGACCATGTCGCCGACCTCCGTGAAACTTTCGAGCGGTTGCGGCGACACAACATCTGACTCAACCCCACGAAGTGCACGTTCGGGGTAAGATCCGACAAATTCTTGGGATTTATGATAACTAACCGTGGCATTGAAGCTAACCCTGACAAGATCGAGGCATTGATCAATATGCGGGAGCCAGCGACGATCAAAGAACTGCAAAGGCTGAATGGGTGCATCGCGGCCTTGGGGCGATTCCTATCCAAATCGGCGGAGAGATCGCTCCCCTTCTTCAAAGTTCTGAGGAAAGCGATCGCAGAACCGTCAGACAACAAGAAGGCGATACCATGGGACGAAGACTGCTCCAGGGCATTCGCGGATCTCAAGGAGTTCCTTCGCAGCCCGCCTCTCCTGTCCAAGCCACGAGAAGGGGAATCGCTAAGCCTTTACCTGGCACGCACGGAAGAAGCGGTGAGCTCGGTATTGATCAGGGAAGACGGTGGGGTGCAATGGCCGGTGTACTACACGAGCCGGGTCTTGAAGGGAGCGGAGGTGCGATACTCGCCCATGGAGAAACTGGCATACGCCCTCGTTCTCTCAGCGCAAAGGCTCAGGCCCTACTTCCAAGCCCACACCATATTGGTCTTGACCGACTCGCAATTGGAGCAGAATCTCAAGAGATTCGATCGAATGGGAAGGATGCTGAATTGGGGGGTGGAATTGAGCGAGTTCGACCTCCGATTCACGCCACGCATAGCCATCAAGGGGCAGGCCTTGGCCGACTACATCGCTGAATGCACTACGGAAGGAGGACATCCCCCGGAGGGAGAAGGCCCAGCAACGGTAATCACCCAGTCCTTATCTTTTCTTTCGGCTGACCACCTCCACCCTGTCCAGTCAGGAGTCCCAGGAACATGGATAGTCCATGTGGACGGATCGGCAACACAGTCAGGAGGCGGGGCTGGGATCACGATCCGATCTCCAGAAGGGAACATCATGGAATACGCATTGCGGTTCGAGTTCCCGGTCACCAACAACGTGGCGGAGTACGAAGCGGTAATCAACGGCCTGAGGCTGGCCCAGGAGCTCGGGGCCGAATCCGTGTGCCTCCTCAGCGACTCGAAGCTCATTGTCAACCAGCTTCTGGGAAGTTACGAGGTGCGGGAGGAAGCAATGCAGAGGTATCTCGCCGTCGCCAACGCGGCGCTGTCCAAGTTCAAGAGCGCGGAAGTCTTACATCTCCCACGGTCGGAAAATGCGCGGGCAGACGTGCTGTCGAAGCTAGCCTCGTCCTCGACCAAGGAGCTGGGCCGCACCATTTACGTGGAGAACCTGCAGTCCCCCAGCATGGAAGAGCGGGAGGTGATGGCGATCGACCAAGATCCCACCTGGATGGACCCGATCATACGGTACCTCACTCATGGGGAGGTGCCGATGGTTGGGACGAGCGTCGGACCCTGGAAAGGAAAGCGCTCCGATACGTGATCCATGAGGGGACGCTCTACCGAAGACGCTGGACGAAGGCGGATGTTCTCCCATACCTGAAATGCATCGGACCACAGGAAGCCGACTACGTCCTGCGGGAGGTTCACGAAGGGATCTGCGGAAATCACCACGGGGGCAAGATGGTCGCACAGAAGATCTTGAGGCAGGGATATTACTGGCCGACCCTAGTCCAAGACGCAACGGACTACGTCCAGAAGTGCCAAGAATGTCAGAGGTTTGCCAACCACACCTCAACTCCCCCGTCGGAGCTCATCCCTATCGTGAGCCCCATCCCCTTTGCGAAATGGGGGCTCGACATCCTCGGACCATTTAAGCCGGGTCGGGGGCAGTGGAAGTATCTGATTGTGGCGGTGGACTACTTTACCAAGTGGATCGAGGCTGAACAATTGGCCACCATCACGTGGAAGAAAGCGAAAAGCTTCGTATGGAACTCCATCATCTCCAGATTCGGAGTACCACGGGCCATCGTCACAGACAACGGGAAACAGTTCGACTCCGCGGGGTTCAAAGACTTTTGCGCGGAATGGGGGATCAAGCTCCTTTTCGCCTCTGTAGCGCACCCCCAGACCAACGGGATGGCAGAAGCCGCCAACAAATGCATCATAGAGCCCCTCCGAAAGAAAGTGAAGGACTCCGAAGGAAACTGGCCGGAAGAGCTCCCCGGGATACTCTGGTCATACCAGACGACCCACAAGGAGGCCACCGGTGGAACCCCGTTCATGCTTGCCTACGGAGCCGAGGCAGTGGTACCGGTCGAACTGGGCGAAGAGTCTCTCCGCCTCAAGTGCTTCGACGAAGACAGGAATTCGCAATGCCTGGAACTCGGTCTGGAGCTCCTCGGTGAGCGGCGGGAGCAAGCCCTAGCCACCATTATCCGCCAGAAGCAGAAGGTGGCCCGATACTACAATTCTCGGGTCAAGGGAAGGAGTTTCCACCTTGGGGACCTGGTCCTCAGGAAAGCAAGCTTCAACCCGGATATTGCTCACAAAGGGAAGCTCGCGGCTAAATGGGAGGGACCCTACAAAGTCATCGAGGTCCTCGGACCCGCAACCTACCGTCTAGCCAATATGGAGGGGAGGATCCTCACTCACGCCTGGAACACGGAACACTTACGCAAGTACTTTCAATAAATGTATTGTTTTCTACAAAATAAATTTACTTAAGTTTGTTCCTTTCCAGATAAATGTGTTCACAAGAATCCCACTCGAGACAAGGGAAGCCTCGCCCGATGGGATGCCTGCTAAGCGCGCGCCTAACAAAAGGACATACAAAGAGACGTACGAAGAGGCCGAGGGGCATTCCCCTCCCTCAAACATCTCCGGGGGCACCCGTGGAGCCACATGCTGGCTGTTCACTTAGGTCGCCCCCACGCTCCGTTTCGCCGTCAGAATGCGCCCGGAGATCCTCGAAATTGACTTCCGAGAGCGGGAACTTCTTCTGGATCTCGGATCGGCAACGGGCGAAACCCTTCTCGAACGCCTCAGCCACGGCTGACTCGATAAAGGAGGTGGCATACTCCTCCACAGCGTCTTGGGCGATCTGGGACAGATCCACCTCCTCGAGCTCAAGCACCCGAGCCTTCAAGGTCTCGATCTGGCGTTGGAGCTCCGCCTTCTCCACCTCAATCTCCCGGGATCTCTCGCCGAGTTGAGCAAGGAGAGCCCTCTCCCGTTCCTCCGCCGCCTCCAGACGATCGGAGAGCTCCAGGGCCTCGGGGGCAGCGACGGAGACGGGGATCTCGACAGCTCCCCCAGGTGTGTCGGCGTCTCCCAAAAGCACGGCGACCCGCTCCTCGGCCTCTAACTTTGCAGCCAAAGCCAAGGCTCTCTCACGGTCCGACTCTTCGAGGGCAGAGAACAGCTCAGTTATGCGGGTCTCCAAGGACTTGACTCGCGCCTCGTCAAACTGACCTGCCTCCCCCTCATCACCGTGGACATCAGGATCCCGCCCGGCGTCGGACTTGGCCTTAGGGAGCACCGCAAATTGGCGCCTCATCAAAAGTCCCACCGAGGACAACTGCACCAAGGCGACAAAGGTAAGACGACGAAAGCAGCTAGAGGGAGAGCAAGCAAAGACACTCCACCTGTTGGCCAGCCTGAATCACGAAGGTGGTCAAACAGTCGCCTCTGACTCCATCCAGCGCGGCCTGATCAGGAGGGAGGTAACTATTCTCGGCCACTCGTGCGGTAGTTCCGCGGCTCAAAAACACCGACTCCTTCTCCCCCACCGGGAAGCGTGGACGAAGAAGGCCTTCCCCTGACGAAGGAAACTCGCCCGGGTCGGAGCGAAACGCGCTAGATACCGATCGTAGGCATCAGGAAGAGAACCGTTCGAGAGAGGCGAGGGGCCGACCCACGGCCAGGCAATCTCAACAGGGGCAGGCCGGTGCTGATCAGCGGATGGCGAGACGTTAACTTCCTCGACCTCCCCGCGGACCCTCTTTGAAGACTCCAACAAGGGGGTGGAGGGAGATGACCTCTTCTTCCTTTTGGAACCCGCAGCAGAGGTCACGATCCGCTGCTTCTTCCGGACCTCCAACACATGATCCCTCTTACGCGGGCCCGGATCCAGGGCCAGCACGTGAGGGCTGGCGGGAGAAGAATCGAGAGGGAATCCACCTGCACCCAAAGAAGAAGTAAGGGACCGAGAAGAGCCCGAGCAACCCCGAATGGTGAACGTTCGGAGAACTTACCCAAGGGCCACACAGTCTTGCGCAAGTTATGGCTGCTGAAGAGGACGTCGATCATCCGATCCCTCGAAGGAATCGCCAGCAGGGCCTTCGCCGTCTGCAGCTCGGCGGCAGTTGGGTCACCCAGATCAAGGATGACCGCGCCGACCGCTTCCCAACGAATCGGGAAAGGTACACTCGACGGGAGAACGACAAATACGTACTCCCCCTTCCAATGCTTCAGGGAGCTCGGCAACCCCAACACAAGGCTCATCTTCGGACGGGCACTGATGTAAATCCACGCCCCTGACTGGTGATGACTCATGCGGTAGAACTGGGCGAAGAGGCGGAGGGAGGGCACCACTCCCTTCAGCATGCAGATGACGACAAACCCAACGAGGAGCCCGATGGCGTTGGGGCAGAATTGGCACAAGCCCACGTTGTAGGCTTGAAGGAACTCGATGATAAAGGGGTGGAGCGGGAAACGGAGCCCGTAGCGGAAGCACTTCTCGTACACTCCAACCTCGTTGGGTCCGGGAAGGCAAATCCGCTCGTCGGACCCGGGAGCACGAGCCGAATAAGGTGGAAGCAGGTAGGCGGAGCGCATACCCCGATGGTGGTGGCACAGACCAACGAAGGCCACGCTAAGACCTCTGGAGGCACCCCTGAAAGCTCGCCCCCATGCCGACGAATCGCCGAAGGAGGACTACCCATCAGGTTAGGAGTGACGTCACGCTCCGGCTGACCCGAACCAGTGGCAGAGGAAGACGACATGGGGCAGAGCTCGGGCAGGATCAAGATCAACACGAAGAAGATGATGACGGGATGGCGGCTCATAATCCGCACAGCTTCTCTACCAAAGACGACCCCGCGAACGGTGGGGATAAACCCGCAGTTACACGTGGCAGCATCAGGGGACCGACGGCGCTTCGAAACCCGCGTCTTGAAGGTATCGAACGGGCCGACTCGTGATGACGCCCAATTAATGAATCAGCTTCGACTGACGAGCCTGTCGAAATCGGCGGAAGTCACATCGGCCGAGCCGAACCAGCCGGGGCCGATCGACCCGACCGATGGGGGCAATTGTTACGCCTATTTGGCCGAAGCCCGAAAGACACGAGCCCAGAAACCCGACTACCGATCAGAAGCCCATCTGCGAGATCGGGCCCGCCCGACGAGGCCCACTAGAGGGCCCCCGAACGTCAAATCGGCCCGACTCGGGAAGCGTGCAACTCACCCATGCATAACCACCCCCACGAAACTCGCCGCCCCTTTTATGACCATTAAGGGGAGGTGCTGGCATGGCGTGGGCGAGTGGCGAGTGGGGGGGGTGGGGCGGATCGAGGGGGCGCGATTGGGGGCGGGCGAAGGACGTGGATGACGGGCAGTCATGGCAAGAGGCCTATAAAAGGACTAGGAGGACGACTGAACAAAGGACGGCATCTGAGGTAACAAAACCTAAGGTACTCCATCAACGACCTAGTTCCCCCGCTTCATCTCCTCCCCCCCCCCCCCCCCCCCGCTCGCGCCGGAGGACGTCGTTCCGATCTCTTCTCGAGTCGAACCGTCCCCACCGAGCCTCCTCTTTCAGACGGTTATCTGACTTAGGCATCGGAGGGGATTTGGCCGGAACCAATGTCCGGCCTCCCTGACGAGTGTTCTCGTCTGTTCAGGAAGACGCTAGATCCAAGTGCCGAAGCTTCCCTTCGGCACCAGGCGAACGCCATCAAGCATCAGCCAAGGCATCGAGGCCACCCCTCGACGCCAGGAGAGACCGAGGCCGAACGCTTCAATCCGAGCCGAGGCTTCCCCTCAGCTCCACGCCGGCCGCGCATCAAGCGAGACGACCGAGGCTACTCCTCGTCGTCCGACCGACCGAGGCCGAGCACACCCATCCGAGCAGAGGCTTCCCCTCAGCTCCGCGTCGGTCGCGCGTCAAGCCAAGGTGCCGAGGCTTCCCCTCGTCGCCCGACCGTCCGAGGCCGAGCACCTCACACCGGGCCGAGGCTTCCCCTCAGCCCCCTAGAGGCCGAGGATCCAGATCCGGCCCAGCTGACGTGCTCTGCGTCGACTACATCTCCGATTCGAGTCGCATCTACACGCGCTCGACGCACCCAAGGGACCCTAATCGGCCCCTTGACCACGTTGACCGGGTAGTCCACGGTCAACGATTCTGTAGTGAGAAAACACTCTGAAACACATACATTTATTTTGGTATTGCTTTTGAATTGATTATCTAAAGTGATTGTCTTCTATTCAAGAGAATCAAAGTTTTCATGTTTATTTCCTAAGTAGTCCTTCCCTTTAGGGGATGTTATCTTATCAAATCATCGCCCTTAACCTGTTGCCAAAAGATAGGTTGGAAAACCATTACATTTGGTGCCCTATGCATTCATATCACCTTGCATATACAACAGCCCTTCGTCATACATAGAAGCTGATACCAAAAAAGACAACAATAAAAACAAAATGTACCCTTTCACCCATATCTCCCCTCCCATCAACACCAAAATGCTTGACATCTTTGTGCATCAAATTTGGTTCTCAGGTGGTGAGGAGGTATCATGCAGTTTCTTTCCCAAGTACTTGAACTTTCATCACCATATGGACTCCTTCCCTTTCATTCGCGACCAACTTGAAGATGCATCTGTCGCCCCTCTTCAGCTTGTTGCCTCGAGCAAACTGTAGCCAACCATCGCCAAGGCGTGCCCCAGATCCACGGTTAGCCGGTTTCTTCCTGTAGTACACACATGCAGGCCAGGACCGGCCTTTCTGATCCTCAAGTCTCAGTTCGTGCCGCCGCCGAGCGAACAGTTTGCATTCCCTCACGAAATGAACTGGGATACCCTGCATCAGTCCAATGCTCAATTGTAACACATTTCATTTTACAGCAGATTTAGTAATTAGAAAGCAAAATCACTTACCAAGTGCTGGGAGGATAAGTAATATTTGGTCATCGTCACCTGGAACTGTCGTTGCTCTGTAAAAGCTGGAACAGCAAAATTACAAAGTTAATCACATGGTTAGTACTGAGAGAGTAAGTTAATTATGACCATGCATGACTACCTGAGGTGTGATCCTCGTCGTTGATTGACGGATAACCAATCTCACAAGCGGTCAGATCAAATGCTTTGAAACCGAACACCATATTGCCTTTGTGGGAGAACGCCAAGAAGTACCCCAGCCTTAAATCATGGGCGTGTAAGAATTCAACCCAGCTTTCTCCTCCAAAATACAGGCTTTCATTGTCTTTGTAGACGCCGACACGCCACGCTTTTCCGTTTGGGCTCGCTAGTTTAGCTCTTGTAACGCATTTCTCCTTCGCTATGTGCTTAACAAAAGCTTTGGGTAACACCTGCATGCAAAAAACAAGGGTTATAATGAGAGAGAGGGAGAGAGGGAGAGGGAGAGAGCAACCAGCTTTTTGGTGAAGCCTGGCAACAGAATCCTGAAGAATCTGGAGCTGCATGGTGCTGCCCCTGTGGCCATCTTCAGACGGCTGTTTGGGTGAAGAGATCGGTAGATGCTATAAATTCTTAAGATGTCAGGTTGGTGTACTTAAAGGCACCGCAAAACATTATCAATGAATTATAGCACAGATAATTAATTTCCAAGTGATAATTCTACCTACTTGTTTGGAGAAGATGGAAGGATGATTGTACCAACTTATTCTATTTTTGATTAAAACTTATTTATACATATGACTGTAAATAACATGGCAAAATGCATTATATTTTTGTGGAGTTGTGGATTATTCTAATTAATAAACATTTTATTTTAGATCCAAATAGTTATATCAATCTATATTAGGTATAAAAATAAAAAAAGTTTATTTTAACTATGTAGATTATGATTAAAATTTAAACTCTATAGAGAATAATATGTATCATATGACAAATGAGACTAAGCCTCATATGCGACCTCGATCGAAATTCCCACATTCACTATCTTTTTGGAGGATGTGAACCAATCATTTTGATCTACATATTCTAAAACTCCAAATTATCGAATTTTGGGTGAACCCAAAGGGTTTTTGCCCCTTCATCCACCCGCCAGAAAAGTTCTATTAATGCACAACCGTTAAATTTGCGACAGGTAGATGAATGGACAAAACTTCTTAGGTTCACCCAATATTTGATGTTTTGTGGTTTTATAATATGCATATCAAAATGAACGATTCCGATCATCCAAAAAAGCAGAACATGGAGGTTTGAAACTGTATATGAGGCATAGCCACATATGTCTAAGCCTCCTAAGTCATATGCTACACATTATCGTGTGTGTGTGTGGGTATCATATGAAAAATGAGGCTAAGCCTCGTATGCGACCTCGAAATTCCCATATTCACTATCTTTTTGGAGGATGTGAACCAATCATATTGATCTACATATTCTAAAACTCCAAATTATCAAATTTTGGGGGAACCCAACGGGTTTTTGCCCCTTCATCCACCCGTCGGAAAAGTTCTATTAATGCACAACCGTTAAATTTGCGACAGGTAAATGAACGAACAAAACCTCTTGGGCTCACCCAATATTTGATGTTTTGTGGTTTTATAATATGCATATCAAAATGAATGATTCCGACCATCCAAAAATAAGCAGAATATGGAGGTTTGAAGCTGTATATGAGGCATAGCCACATATGTCTAAGCCGCATATGTCATATGCAACACATTATCGCGCGGGTGTGTGTGTGTGTGTGCGTGTAAGTGTGTAAAAATAGGGTATCATATGACAAATGAGGCTAAGCCTCATATGCGACCTCGAAATTCCCACATTCACTATCTTTTTGGAGGATGTAAACCAATCATTTTTATCTACATATTCTAAAACTCCAAATTATCAAATTATGGGTGAACCCAAATGGTTTTTGCCCCTTCATCCACCCGCCGGAAAAGTTCTACTAATGCAAAATCGTTAAATTTGCGACAGGTAGATGAATGGACAAAACTTCTTAGGTTCACCCAATATTTGATGTTTTGTGGTTTTATAATATGCATATCAAAATGAACGATTCCGATCATCCAAAAAAAGCAGAACATGGAGGTTTGAAGCTGTATATGAGGCATAGCCACATATGTCTAAGCCTCCTATGTCAAATGCTACACATTATCGTGTGTGTGTGTGTAAAATAGGGTATCATATGAAAAATGAGGCTAAGCCTCGTATGCGACCTCGAAATCCCCACATTCACTATCTTTTTGGAGGATGTGAACCAATCATGTTGATCTACATATTCTAAAACTCCAAATTATCAAATTTTGGGTGAACCCAAAGGGTTTTTGCCCCTTCATCCACCCGTCGGAAAAGTTCTATTAATGCACAACCGTTAAATTTGCGACAGGTAAATGAACGAACAAAACCTCTTGGGCTCACCCAATATTTGATGTGTCACGCCCCGCTTCCCAAAAATGTGGAGGCGAGACGTGAGAAGGTCCGCACAAACTTGAAGCTGTGAAGCTCCAAGTCTGATAAGCGTAAAAAAACACTTATTATCGCAAGTCCTTGCAAAGCGAAACGAAACAACAATGATAATAAGGAAATGAGACGACATTTTATTGAATCTCCAAATGTCCATAAACAAATTACAATATCGCAGAAAAGCCACCAGGCTAAAGGAAAAAGAGTCTATGGCCCAACATGGCCAACAAAGAATAACATACATACAAGGGTGCCACGCACCGACAACTAACATGAATCCTAAAACATAAAGGGAAACTCAACAAGTCACCGGTGTCCACAAGACTCCTCCTCAGCAAACACAACGCCCTCTGCAACAAGCTCTGGCTCGGCAACTAACATGCGACACCCAAAGAGAAAGGGGCGCATGTCAGCAAGTCTGAAAAGACTTGAGCAAGGAAACTGAAAGGAAGGTAAACTAGCAACCTAGCAGTTATAGTATGCATGACATGGCAGTTATAACATGAGTGAACAAACAAGACTTGGTAAGACAATTTGTACAAGAGAACAATTATCGGGACAAGACAAGACAAGAGTAGCCAAGCTACTAACAATCTCAATCAATTCACTATTCACGTTGTTTGTAAATGTTTACGCCTTACAGCTGAATGGTTTCACATTCGCTGATTGGCCGCTTAACAACTACCCCAAAACCCAGAGTTTACGCCTTACCACTGCAGTTGCTGATCGGGCAAACTCCCAGTTGATTGGTCGCTTAACTCTTACCCCCAATACCCACACGTAATGGAGCCAGGGTCCCCGCACAATGAGCTCAGCTAGTGAGCCTGGGGTTGCCCCGCACATGAGCTCACATTCTTAAACATTTGGCGTAGGGGTGCACCTAGCCGGAAACACGCAATTCGGGCATTGGCTATCAACCAACATATGGCCCGCTTCTGGAACACGAGCCAGGAACACAAGCATTGTAGCGAAGCTACGCAATCACAGAAACACTTAAAGAATGCAGTGACATGACAATTAATTTACGTACCGTTTATGGAAAGTAAACATGACATGGTAAAATACGATGACATGAACAATATTCGTGTACCGATAATTGTAACAAAACATGACATACAAGCATGATAAGGGTGACGGACCAAGCTTCGTTGTCAAGCTAGGTCAATGGCGTCTAGATGGCTATCCTTTCACCGTCTAGTCTCTTTTACGCTAAAACAAGGAAATGGCCTAAGACATGGCCCAGATCAAGGATGCAAGTTTCACTTGCCTAGCACCGGGGATGACGATCACGAAGGTTCGTCTCGCGGATGCTAATTTACGGGGGAGAGAATCGCTGCCATGGAGAAACAATCATCAAACAACATCCATTATTATTAGGGTTTCACAAATCATAATGGGGGTTAAGAGAATATTAAAGGAAGAACACTACCCGAAGGGAAGCGGAAGATCAACGCCGAGCAAACACGGCAACGGATGAACGATCCGGGAGAACTACCACTCAGATCTGGAAATGAGGGAAAACCTGGAGAAATGGGTTTGGATGAGGCTTTTGGGGATTTGATGAGGGTTTGAGGTTGAGGAGAGGTAGGATATTGAAATGAGGGTTTGGATGATGATGGATGAGCTTGGGATGAAGGAGGAAGGGTTTGGGGATGAAGGGGGATGATTTGGGGAAGGAGGAGGTTCAGGAGAAGAGGGGGAAGAGAAGAAAACGATTGGGGGTTTATATAGAAAATCGTGTGGCGGCTAGGGCAAACTAGGGTTTCCTGGGCTGATTAGTCGGTCAAGGAAGGATTGGTGACCGACTAGTTGAGGATCTAGTCGGTCGGTCGTTCAACATGGACCGACTAAGAGTAAACAGTAGCTCGCTCAGGAAAACTGGACTATGAGTTAGTCGGTCTGTGAAGACTTGTCAACCGACTAGTTTGAGAACTAGTCGGTCGGTGAGTGTTCATTGACCGACTAAAGGCTGAATTCTGAGAGAGATCATGGAAATGAGAGTTAGTCGGTCTGAGAAGGATTCCTGACCGACTAGTTTAGCATCTAGTCGGTCGATGGTTGTTCTTAGACCGACTAAGAGTAAACAGTAGCTCCTGAATAATTGATTGAATGAACTAGTCGGTTCCAGTTGATTTCCTGACCGACTAAATTGGAATCTAGTCGGTCGGTCGATCTTCTTGAACCAACTAACATGCACGAAAAGTGCCGATTCGAAGCGCGAAGCTTCGGGAAGATTTCTATGGCTTCTAGGATCGATTTATACCCTAAGATATGATCGATATGAAGCTCGTCACGAGTGACTTACTCCGAGTTCAATGATTCTAAGGAAGAAGCTAGAAGATCACATCAAAAGGAATGAAAACGAAAGCTAGGAAATCTCAACGAGATGAATGAAAGCGAGAACTATGGAAATGGAAACCACACAAGGAGAGAACCCACCATCGCAAGCAAAACACACTGATAATCCAATCATACAAAAACCAGTCGTTACATCCTACCCACCTTAGAATAAAGTCCGTCCTCGGACTTTCTAACATACATATAGTCGCTCTGGTAACTACCCTCAACCAATTTCACATCATAACTTCAACCAAGTACTTTCATTTCGAGTGCTTATATGTATGCACTAGAAATCCAATATTACTACCACTACACACATATTTTCACGCACACAGTACACTCATACTTATTATAGTCAATCAATTTCATACTCGTATTTCAATCCCAAATATATAGTCAATATATTTATACAACTATAAACACTTATTACTTACTATAAGAAAATAACCAAGCCTCTCTTATTTGAAAATAATTTCACATTAGTTTAGTCATTCAAGTACATGCAAATATTTCACCATATTTTCACCTCACATATAGTCCTATAACCATATATTGGTATAGCCACCCACAATCGTGTGCGTAACACAACCAAGCACAAACAACTCAAACACCATACATACGTCATCCATCACTATTCACCACCACATATAATTTATACCAAAGTACATAGAGCATACCCACTCAAGCTTGAGTGAGACTCAAATCATAGCAGGACATTTATATGCGTAACACAGTAACCATACACATACCAATACCACTCCAAGGCATACACATCCACGTATCACACATTTTCACACCATATCCATCCATTTATAATTTCCATATCAACACATCAACTACATACAAGTTTAAGAGATGCAATAGTCGGGTATACCTCCTGATATACACGCATACGACATCTCATAAAACAAGTGGTACCAATCAAAATTATCATTCTGCCATCATACGTATATCACATCATACTCAAGCAGAAAATTACCTACACACAACATACAAATGCCAACACCCCTACCACTATATACACACCACGAAATCAACACTACGAAGACATAACCACTTAACTAATGGGCCCACCAAACTATAACAAGGTTGACACAGGCAACGACAAGCTCTATGGGCTAGACAAAAGGAAAGAACCGAACCTAGATTATGACGAATAGAAAGATCGAAAAACATGGGTTCAGCAAGGACGAAGATAAGGAGCCAAATTTGGTTAGGGGAATCAGGGTAAGACTGTGACTGTTTAGGTGGAGAGAAAGATGCACTGATACCCTTGAAGAATACGTAAAGAAGGTAGTGTAAACAACATAAGTTAAAATACGTGAATTCGAAAACCGTTGTACTTCAAAAAGTCGGAGTCCTCGTTTGTATAAAATATTTAGAGGTCGATAAACAAGTTGTTTGAAAACGAGTTCGAGACGAATATACGTAATAAGAGGTAAAGTGGTTTATTGGCTTATATAAAATCATCATGAGGAAAAAGGAAATCATTTACTCGAACATTAAAACATAGGTCAGAAATGCTATGCGGCAGTAATCTAAAAATTTTGGAAAAGTTTTGAGATTCGAAGATTGAAATCAGATCAAGTATAGTGTGGAGAATCTAAGCGCATGCTAAAGGTTTTCCAAATCTTAAAACTAAAGAGAAATCCCAAATAAACCATATCGAAAATACTTTTAGAGAAATCCGGATTTGCCAACAAAATTGATTTATACAAGATCTTAATGTACAAGCAAAACGAACGTGGTACCGATATATAAAAATAATTGAAGTCACATTTTAGAAATTATCTTAAAAGTGTGTATGGTGAATGGAAGATAATATCTTAGTAGTATAGAAAGAGAAAAGGATATTTAAACTCATCAAGTTAGTATTAAAACTTTTAAACCGTTTTATGAAGGGTCTAAGTCAGGAATGATTTCGAAATAGTAATAATTTTTTTTTACAAAAATCTGAAATATGGAAAATGTTGAGCATAAAATCGACTTGCTAAAAGCCAAAGTCCAAAGGGACTTGAAAAGTTTATTAAGAGTAAGCACGAGGTGTTTTCGAATAGAATTTTAATGGCACAAGTAAGAAAAGAAATTATGAATCGAGTTAGGAAAATAGAAATACGGTTCAGAATGAAATTGGTATATGAAAAGGGACAAAACATTTATATCGATACGAAGGTATATGCAGAAAATATTATAAACTTCTAATCTAAAAATCTCAACACAAGTTTCGATATTTAAAAACATAAATAATTTAAGTCGGCGAAGGAGCATGAAACCTTACATATATCAAAAGTGTTTCGAACAAATTTAAACTTAACGAAAGAAGAAGATCGAAGATACTTTTAGGGAAATAAGGGTTCGCCAAAAGAACGTGTTGGTATAAAAACTTTTGAAGTACGAGTACGACGAACCTATAATTGATATATACAAAATTAGTTGAAGTCCATTCAGTTTTGGAAAAATACCCCTAAAGGTATGTAAGATAAGTGGTTAAAATAAATTTTGTATTTAGGAAAAAGGGACGGTATATCGAACCATCAGGATAGTAATAAAGTTTAAAAATCGAAATGCAAAAGATACATTGTTAGAAAAACAGTACAAGATAGTAATTTTAAGATTACGGCCAAAAGTCTTCAAAATTCAAGAACGACTTTGAACTCCATCGAAATTTAGGGAGACATATTTAAAGAAGTTTAGAACAAATTTAAATTGAGTGAAACTTCAAATAAGGAAAGCATTCGAAAATAACTTTGGAAGAATCAAGATTTGCAACGGAAAACATTTGAAAGATCAAGGATAATTGGAATGAGGTGGTCATGTGAATTGAGGACAAGGGAGTGGTTACGGAAACGTAATTTTCCAAAAATTTGTAGTCGGGAAAATGTTTGAACACAACTTGATTTGTTGAAAACTGAAATCATCTGTGACTCAAAAAGTATATTAAGGGAGCGCGACGAGTCATTTGAATATCATAAATAAGAAGGAAAATTCATAAATCGAATTTGGAAAATAGAATTGCGGCTCAGGATTAAATCGATTTATGAAAAGGGACAAGATATTCAGATAGGTATGAAAGGTATAAGCTGTAAAACATTATAAAACAGTAATCAAAATCTCGTCAAAACTTTCGAATTTCAAAATTTAATTTAAGTCAACGAAAGAGTACGAGATACAAGTATACATATAACAATTGAAATTCCATTTAGCTTGGAAAAGATTTTAAAGTATGTCATGCGATTAGAATGGATCTCATAGTTAGAAAATGGTACATCGAATTCTTCCAAAATAGTATTGGAGTCTTTAAACCGAAATGCGAAAATATAAACAAGAAAATGGTTACGAGATAGCAATTATAATTACAACTATTAGACTCCGAAATCTACAAGGAATTTTGACTCAATCGAAAAGTGAGAAATTCAAGTATATACGTAGCGGGTTTAAAACAAAATTTAAACTTAACGAAAACTTTAATAAGGGAAATCGAAAAATAACTTTAAAAGAAATCAAGCCTTGCGAATGGGGACATTCGAAGGATCAATGATAATTGTAAGGAGGGGATCAGGTGAATCGAGGGCAATGAATGTGGTTGGGTGAGGCATGCACCTAAATCACAGTGCAAGAAAACCATGATGAAGATCTACGATCAGTAACGCCAAAGTGTAGTGACCATGAAAGATTGAATCATGGGGGGTTCTAATCATCGGGTTAACTAAAGGCCAAGGGATTTGGTCGGATAATCAAAACATAAATATGCCTAGGTTATGACTTAGGAAAATCTACGGAAACTCCTACGGTCAACCAACCAAAGATTTTGGAACTAAGCGCTAAGACTCTCTAGGGCTAGACAGCGATGAAATGAGTTCAGCTGGGTCCGAAATTGATGAACCCAAGCGAACGGCTAAAGAAATCCTAGGAATCTATCATGGTCAGGGCTAGACAGGAACCACTAAGGTAACTCTTAAGGCTATCATAGCGATCACTAGCATGGAGTCTAACTAACAATCAAGGATCCCTAACTAGCAAGCACAAACTTCTAACTAAGTCTCACTATAGTCCTGACCTAATGGATTTCCTACCAAGCTAGGACATGTGCTCTAACACGCCTACTAGCCACCTAATGCATAGGAACGCTAAAATCCTAGACTCCGGGCTTATAACTTGGATGTTCTAATTTATTTAATGGACATTCTATAATTATTATTGTTGTTCCGATAGTTCGCATTTGCAAATGGACCTGCATGGGCCACCACTAAAACCTGTCATGCCCCGCTTCCCAAAAATGTGGAGGCGAGACGTGAGAAGGTCCACACAAACTTGAAGCTGTGAAGCTCCAAGTCTGATAAGCGTAAAAAAACACTTATTATGGCAAGTCCTTGCAAAGCGAAACGAAACAACAATGATAATAAGGAAATGAGACGACATTTTATTGAATCTCCAAATGTCCATAAACAAATTACAATATCGCAGAAAAGCCACCAGGCTAAAGGAAAAAGAGTCTATGGCCCAACATGGCCAACAAAGAATAACATACATACAAGGGTGACACGCACCGACAACTAACATGAATCCTAAAACATAAAGGGAAACTCAACAAGTCACCGGTGTCCACAAGACTCCTCCTCAACAAACACAACGCCCTCTGCAACAAGCTCTGGCTCGGCAACTAACATGCGACACCCAAAGAGAAAGGGGCACATGTCAGCAAGTCTGAAAAGACTTGAGCAAGGAAACTGAAAGGAAGGTAAACTAGCAACCTAGCAGTTATAGTATGCATGACATGGCAGTTATAACATGAGTGTACAAACAAGACTTGGTAAGACAATTTGTACAAGAGAACAATTATCGGGACAAGACAAGACAAGAGTAGCCAAGCTACTAACAATCTCAATCAATTCACTATTCACGTTGTTTGTAGATGTTTACGCCTTACAGCTGAATGGTTTCACATTCGCTGATTGGCCGCTTAACAACTACCCCAAAACCCAGAGTTTACGCCTTACCACTGCAGTTGCTGATCGGGCAGACTCCCAGTTGATTGGTCGCTTAACTCTTACCCCCAATACCCACACGTAATGGAGCCAGGGTCCCCGCACAATGAGCTCAGCTAGTGAGCCTGGGGTTGCCCCGCACATGAGCTCACATTCTTAAACATTTGGCGTAGGGGTGCACCTAGCCGGAAACACGCAATTCGGGCATTGGCTATCAACCAACACATGGCCCGCTTCTGGAACACGAGCCAGGAACACAAGCATTGTAGCGAAGCTACGCAATCACAGAAACACTTAAAGAATGCAGTGACATGACAATTAATTTGCGTACCGTTTATGGAAAGTAAACATGACATGGTAAAATGCGATAACATGAACAATATTCGCGTACCGATAATTGTAACTAAATATGACATACAAGCATGATAAGGGTGACGGACCAAGCTTCGTTGTCAAGCTAGGTCAATGGCGTCTAGACGGCTATCCTTTCACCGTCTAGTCTCTTTTACGCTAAAACAAGGAAATGGCCTAAGACATGGCCCAGATCAAGGATGCAAGTTTCACTTGCCTAGCACCGGGGATGACGATCACGAAGGTTCGTCTCGCGGATGCTAATCTACGGGGGAGAGAATCGCTGCCATGGAGAAACAATCATCAAACAACATCCATTATTATTAGGGTTTCACAAATCATAATGGGGGTTAAGAGAATATTAAAGGAAGAACACTACCCGAATGGAGGCGGAAGATCAACGCCGAGCAACCACGGCAACGGATGAACGATCCGGGAGAACTACCACTCAGATCTGGAAATGAGGGAAAACCTGGAGAAATGGGTTTGGATGAGGCTTTTGGGGATTTGATGAGGGTTTGAGGTTGAGGAGAGGTAGGATATGTGAAATGAGGGTTTGGATGATGATGGATGAGCTTGGGATGAAGGAGGAAGGGTTTGGGGATGAAGGGGGATGATTTGGGGAAGGAGGAGGTTTAGGAAAAGAGGGGGAAGAGAAGAAAACGATTGGGGGTTTATATAGAAAATCGTGTGGCGGCTAGGGCAAACTAGGGTTTCCTGGGCTGATTAGTCGGTCAAGGAAGGATTGGTGACCGACTAGTTAAGGATCTAGTCGGTCGGTCGTTCAACATGGACCGACTAAGAGTAAACAGTAGCTCGCTCAGGAAAACTGGACTATGAGTTAGTCGGTCTGTGAAGACTTGTCAACCGACTAGTTTGAGAACTAGTCGGTCGGTGAGTGTTCATTGACCGACTAAAGGCTGAATTCTGAGTGAGATCATGGAAATGAGAGTTAGTCGGTCTTAGAAGGATTCCTGACCGACTAGTTTAGCATCTAGTCGGTCGATGGTTATTCTTAGACCGACTAAGAGTAAACAGTAGCTCCTGAATAATTGATTGAATGAACTAGTCGGTTCCAGTTGATTTCCTGACCGACTAAATTGGAATCTAGTCGGTCGGTCGATCTTCTTGAACCAACTAACATGCACGAAAAGTGCCGATTCGAAGCGCGAAGCTTCGAGAAGATTTCTATGGCTTCTAGGATCGATTTATACCATAAGATATGATCGATATGAAGCTCGTAACGAGTGACTTACTCTGAGTTCAATGATTCTAAGGAAGAAGCTAGAAGATCACATCAAAAGGAATGAAAACGAAAGCTAGGAAATCTCAACGAGATGAATGAAAGCGAGAACTATGGAAATGGAAACCACACAAGGAGAGAACCCACAATCGCAAGCAAAACACACTGATAATCCAATCATACAAAAACCAGTCGTTACATGATGTTTTGTGGTTTTATAATATGCCTATCAAAATGAATAATTCCGATCATCCAAAAATAAGCAGAATATGGAGGTTTGAAGCTATATATGAGGAATAGCCACATATGTCTAAGCCTCATATGTCATAAGCTACACATTATCGTGTGTGTGTGTGTGTGTGTGTGTGTGTGTGTGTATGTGTGTAAAAATAGGGTATCATATGACAAATGAGGCTAAGCCTCATATGCGACCTCGAAATTCCCATATTCACTATCTTTTTGGAGGATGTAAACCAATCATTTTGATCTACATATTCTAAAACTCCAAATTATCAAATTATGGGTGAACCCAAAGGGTTTTTGCCCCTTCATCCACCCGTCGAAAAAGTTCTATTAATGCAAAATCGTTAAATTTGCGACAGGTAGATGAACGAACAAAACTTCTTGGGTTCACCCAATATTTGATGTTTTGTGATTCTATAATATGCATATCAAAATGAACGATTCCGATCATCCAAAAAAAGCAGAACATGGAGGTTTGAAGCTGTATATGAGGCATAGCCACATATGTCTAAGCCTCCTATGTCATATGCTACACATTATCGTGTGTGTGTGTGTGTAAAATAGGGTATCATTTAACAAATGAGGCTAAGCCTCATATGCGACCTCGAAATTCCCACAGTCACTATCTTTTTGGAGGATGTGAACCAATCATGTTGATCTACATATTCTAAAACTCCAAATTATCAAATTTTGGGTGAACCCAAAGGGTTTTTGCCCCTTCATCCACCTGCCAGAAAAGTTCTATTAATGCACAACCGTTAAATTTGTGACAGGTAAATGAACGAAGAAAACCTCTTGGGCTCACCCAATATTTGATGTTTTGTGGTTTTATAATATGCATATCAAAATGAATGATTCCGATCATCCAAAAATAAGCAGAATATGGAGGTTTGAAGCTGTATATGAGGCATAGCCACATATGTCTAAGCCTCATATGTCATATGCTACACATTATCGCGCGCGCGCGCGCGCGCGTGTGTGTAAAAATAGGGTATCATATGACAAATGAGGCTAAGCCTCATATGCGACCTCGAAATTCCCACATTCACTATCTTTTTGGAGGATGTAAACCAATCATTTTGATCTACATATTCTAAAACTCCAAATTATCAAATTATGGGTGAACCCAATGGGTTTTGCCCCTTCATCCACCCGCCAGAAAAGTTCTATTAATGCAAAATCGTTAAATTTGTGACTGGTAGATGAACAAACAAAACCTCTTGGGTTTACACAATATTTGATGTTTTGTGGTTTTATAATATGCATATCAAAATGAACGATTCCGATCATCCAAAAAAGCAGAATATGGAGGTTTGAAGATGTATATAAGGCTTAGCCACATATGTCTAAGCCTCATATGTCATATGCTACACATTCTCGTGTGTGTGTGTGTGTGTGTAAAAATGGGTATCCCTGGTCTAAGGAGGAAATTAAGCAAAATGGGTATCAATAGTCTAAGGAAGAAAATTTCTTCATTGGTCACAAGATACATACATACATACATACATATATGTATTGCAGGAATATGATGCCCTCGAGGCCATTTATTCCTGTGTGAATAGCACAAACATCTTGTTCGAAATAACAGTAAGCTGTTTGGTAATAATTTATCTAAGTTACATTGTAATGTAGTTAACATTAGATATCGACTTAGGTAAAGTCTTGAGACTTTTTGCAAGGTCAAACGGGTATCGAGATGAGTATCTCGATCATGGAGAAACGTTTGACCGTCTGTAGCATAAGTCTAAAATGGTTCGTGGTCGTAGATGTTCCAAGACAAGGATATCGAAACATCGGATAGACTATTGTGTCTTAGTCTTCACCGTTTAGCGGTGGCGATGATCTCATGATCGCTTGACTTGGCGAAGTCAAAGACGAGACACAGGTGCTCATTAGAATGAGTTCACTGAACGATCCACTAGAGTTATCATATGGTTATATTGACCGATCTGTCAGTGATAACTCTGAGTGATGATAGGATAGTTGGTCTTTTGAATTGAGGTCATTTTGACAAACCTGTGCGTGAACGGTGCCACTTATATCAACTGAGCTAGCTTCGAGGCAATGCCTGTCGAAAGGTCTTTTGATTGGGTGTCACTTGAAACGTACGAGGCGAGTAATGACCAAGAGAGGATTCGTCTCTCCCGGTCAATGGGAGTTAGTGTCGTAGAGTTAGTTCGGTCTTTAGTAAAAACTCTGCGCAGAGTATGTTGGAAGAAGTCCAACATTTATTGACTAAAGATTGATCGAAACTAACCGGAGTCAAGTTATTGGGGTTGACAGTTTAACCGTACCCCAGACTTGATCTACACGACACAGTTTAGATGAAGAGACTATAACTACAGAAATCATCACAGACACGGTCAGGGTGGTCCCGACAATTCTCATGTTGATGAGCTAACCACATTATGATGATGCTGAAACAGGGACGGCAGCCACTGCTCGTGGTCTTTGTCGTATAGGGCTTCGAGCCCAACCTGTAGTAGGGTCAGGCCGTAGGGTCACACAAAGAGTGCGACCTTCGTCTAGTAATAGGTAGAAAATAGTTAGGGAGAATATTTGCATTTGATGCAAAAGAAGAGATAATTGCATTTGATGCAATATGATAATTTAAGCCTAGATAGGGACTATTTTGCATTTGATGCAAAAGTGATTAAATGTGTATTAAATTGTTCAATACAATATAAACGCAAGGAAAAGTTCACAGGTAAGACGGAAATATTCCGGTCTAGACCCAGGTTCGAACGGCGTCCAAATCGGACACCAAATGCTCAAGTTAGAGCCAAAACAGCCCAAAGGATCAGACCAGGCCAGGCCCAGTAAATGCAAGGCAGAACAGGCTGCCTGGGCTAGCCCAGGCGCTGCCTGGGCTCTGCCCAGGCACGGGCCTGGGTGAGCCCAGGCGGATTTTTGCGCGCGCTGGATGCGTGGGGCCCACCCGTGGGCCCCACCACTAGGGTTTCGAACCCTAAGTGTGCAGAATCAAATGACGGCTCAGTTTTTGCGAAAAACTAGCCTAGGGCTGATCTTTGGACACTCAATTGGAGGGTCAAACGAACTCCGATTGACGAACGGTTTTTTCCTATGCGTTCACCGTTGAACGCTTGTCGTATTGATAGGTTGTATCAATCTTGAAGCTCAACGGTGAGTGAGTTAAAATTCACGGAAGTTTGCACTTTGTGAAGTGCAAACTAACTTGATTTTAATTAACTCATTATTTAGTCCCACATCGGATTTTGAGAAAAGGGGAGAGTCCGCCGCCTATATAAATAGGGGTCTCCCCCCTTCCTCAAAACTCGTCCCAAGCTCTAGATCTGAGCGGCTCTCGTAAATGTTGGAGCGCGCTCAGATCTAGGCTTAAATTAATATTTCTCATCTCCCTAAATTTCTTCCTTACTCCTGAGGGCTCTAGCAAAGCCACGAAGGAGTTCGGATTCTGGATCCGAAATCTAGGCGGAGGTTTCACTCGCGTGAAACTTTCTTCGGCGCGTGGTTGGCTCGGCGGCACGGGGATTGATCGCCTCGGGATGCGGAGCAGTTCGAGGAGCGATTCGGGGAGCGGTTCAAGGAGCGGGTCGGCGTGGGACGGGAGCAGCTCGGAAGACGGCGCGGAACATCTCGCCTGCTCCAGGGCTGAGATTCCGGGTATGTTGTTAAAGTATTTTATTAGCATTAGTTTAGTTTAATCGCAGTAGGCTAGATCCTTCTTGGGATGGTCAGATCCATCCCAAGTCGGCATAGATCTTGGCATATGGTCTTGGACCTTAGGGCTAAGTTAAAATTGTTTTAACTGCTTGTTAATTTAGATTAACTAGTTTTTCTTCCGCTGCAAATGATTTTTGTGTCTATGTTCCGTCCGACTTAGGACGGGACTAGAGTTTTTGTGCCCTAAGGGACCGCCAATTTCCCTACAGTGGTATCGGAGCCAGGTTTGCGTAGTCGATCTAGGTACTGCGATTTCATTAAACCTGTTAATGCTTTTAAATACTTTTAAATTTTTTAAAGTTATAAGATTATTTTAAAAATGTTTTTGAAGTTCAAAATTCTATGTGATAAATTTTTTGAACAAGAAAATTTTTAAAATGACGTTTTAAAATTTATGTGATAATTTTAAAACTAATTTTAAATCTTTAAAAGTTTAAAGTTATTTTGGATGCCTAAAAATTTTTATATGATAAATTTTTTAAGCATGGAAATTTTAAAATGGTGTTTTTAAATTTATGTGATAAATTTTAAAATTGATTTTAAGGCTTTAAATTTATGCGATAAATTTAAAATGTTTTAGATGTTTAAAAATTGTATATGATAAATTTTTGAACATGGAAAAATTTTAAATTAATGTTTTAAATTTATAAGATATTTTTTAAAACTGATTTTAAAAGTCTAAAATTGTTTATGCGATAAACTTAGTTTATTTAATTGTTAAATAGATATACACTTTCATTTTATGTTGATAAAATTAGTGTAGTTTTTTTTATGGCTTGTTAATCTTGTCCCTTATTTGATAACACAAGACAACCCTTTAGGTTAGCCATTAAAAATGATTAAAATTTATTACTTGAATTTTAATGACATGCTATGTTTCAATAAAACATTAACAACAATATAAGACCTAATTCCTGATTAGGGTAGTCCTTTAAATGAATTTTCAATTCTAATTGTTATAATTAATTTTCATTAAAGGACTTCGCTTCTAGCGTTGTTAATAAAATTTATTAAAATCCTAATAACGATTAGGATAGCACGTGAACCTTATAGTTGATAAGGACTTAATAAAAGTTATTAAACAAATCCTAAAATTTTGAATTTAAGGATTCAACTAGTTGATAGGATTAATTAGTTGTTAATAAAAGCTGTTTAGTGTATGGCATACATACAAAAATGACAAGCTTCATTCAATGGACCATGATCCAGTCAATGTGCTTGGCTAAGAGTTCTGGATCACCCTTTAAGGGATAGTGATCCTGGCTTAGTCAATTCCATGGCTGAGTTCCGTTGGACCGCAATGTCGCGAATCATGATTGTATGACACCCTGGACTATATCTAAGTCAAATACGTTAATGATCTTTTTCAAGATTAGCCGTAGCCCTCCTTGTTTTAGGGGTTAGCAACTATAGGGCCCGTGTTACAGTTGTTGAGATACACTCAAGCTGTGACATGGCAACCTTGTAGAAACCAACTTCATAAATACATAAGATGACATCTTGACTTGACCCAAACCGACGTTGTCGTGAATACACCGAGCGGCGGCGCAAGTTTAGTCAAGGATGTAGTCTGCCTAGATGTAGTCTAAGACCTGACCCAAACCGACGTGTCGTGCATACACCGAGCTGAGGGGCAAGTCAGGCTAGACATGAAAACAAGGGTCCGACTAGACTAGACATTGTGATTTAGATGAGCACACTCATGATCACGAATGGCTAGGGGCAAAAACCGATTAAGAGAGATCCGATATGATCGATGAAGAGTCATCTTCCGATCGCAGAGTTAATCAACTTGTTGAGCTACACTCAAGGTTGTTTAGACTCAAGGTGATTGGAACTCTTACCCATTAATTTTAATTCGATTAAATCGTTCGTTATTAAGCTTTAAAACGATCGTAAAAATAGTGGGAGGATATAGATAGATAAAAGCCAATCTACCTATATTTAATATTGAACATATGCTAAAACTAGGGCAAAACTTTGTTTACCGTAGGAATTAAAATATAATATTTTAATAAGTTAATTGGTCAATAAGTTGATTAATTGAATATCAAGTTAATTGATAGGATTAAACTAATATTCTCGTTGACATTATTAAAAATGACCTTCTGAAGAAACAGACTTGAGAAATATGATTTCATTAAGTTCTGGGTCCAACAAATAAATTCACGCTACATGTCACTCGTCTCTATATGAGGCAGCTTGAACATATAGGACATTCAAAGTATGTTTCTCCCTACAACTTGTCGAGCTACCCTCAAGGTTGTATGGACAAACAATTTTGATCCGCAAAGTTCGAGAATTCGATTAAACCGTTTGAGTCGAATACGAGTGCATGAGCGGTGCAAGACTATGTATCCCAACCGGATCTTGAGACAAGCAACTTCTTGAGCTACACTCAAGATTGCAAAGCTCAAGCGTTTGGATACATAAGTTGCTTGCATATCTATTTATTTATGTTGATATCTAAATGTGATTTAGAAAAAGGAAGAAGGCACTCCGGAAAGTCAATCGAGTTAAATAGTTTAATTTATCATTAGTAAAGGCATAAGTAGGAGGAAATGAAAATGTGACATATTTTGATGTCACGATTTCAGAATAAATTGTTATACAAAAGACGTTTAACACATTTTAACGAATGTCGTCACATTGCTTCTGAAGTAATGTTTTGTGTTAAGTAATTTGTAAATAACTATATATATATATTAAATGTTAATATATAAATACACAAGATAGTAGCAAACTTATATGGTAAAATTAGACTAGGCCGTATCAAGAGATTAAGCTTCACAAGTCACATAAAGAGGGGTCTGACCTCTCGTATTATGAAGTCTACGGACACTTGTGAGTCTTAGCCTATTAGATACAATGGCCGAAACCCATCTGTGAGACAGTGGGAGAATGAGTTGTCGAACTCAGTCAAGTACATACTGATGTACCCGAGTCTAGATTAACCAAAATAAGTTATTCGTATGTTTTATTAAGACACGTGTTCTTGATGAAACACAAGTCTGATAAAATAAAGAACGAAATGACTAAAGTATTTAAACTGATTCGATTAGATCGAATGGTCAAATACTTAGCTAAATAAAATCTTGTGTAATTAAAAGAAAATGTGATTTTCTCTCAGATCAAGTCTGTTAACACATCGGTGTGTAAAAAGGTATGAATCACACTTAATTAGATTTAGTGTGATCCATTGTAAGTGACTCTGAGCTAAGTCCTCCCTCTGGGTTAAGTCCCAAATAGTAATGCCTAGGTTTTGATAATGTTCTATGAGGACATTATCTATAAGATATTCATTAAATCAATCGTAAGGAAGTTGTAAAATTACTCGAATTTCGTAAGACGAAGAGTCGAGTTAAACATCATAACTGATGATGACTTAGTCAACTTCCGGGATAAAATTCGGAGTAGTAACTCCGATTTAAAACTTGATGCAATCTGAAAAGGTCCGATGCGTAAATAAAATTTTGGAATTAAGTTTACGTGTCCAAGGAAAATGTTTCCTCACTTCTGAAAGTAAATCTTTAAGTTGAAAGATTGCTGCAGAAAAGAAAACAGTGAAGTGCAATCATGTTGGTCGAGAACGGTTTTTCATCCTAATTCCATAAAAACGGATTATGTTGAAACCGTCTCGCCAGCAGATGTGTACAGATCTACTTGGACCAAACTCGATGTAAACGCTCAAGTTGACCATGAAAATTTGAGCATTCACTTATAAGTTCATTTTTCTAAATATGATTTAGACGAACCAACTTATATGAATTGGCCAGAAAGTTTTCAAGGTCAGTGGGAGCGTATAAATTACATGCGAATCATCAAAGGGATGGAACATACATTTTGACAAAGTAATCAAAATGTTTGATACTTTATCAAAAATAGATATGAGCCATTTAAAATGACCATTAACTAATTATTATCGTAAGGTACGATGAACTGGATAAGATACATGGAAATAAAATATTATAGATTCCGATAGACCAAATGAATTATTTGAATGAGATTCAAATGATTGGTCTAACACAAACATAAAAACCCCTTAAGTCTATAGTGTAGACGGTTTTAGCAGATCCACTCACGAAGGCTCTACCACATGAAGTCGGGAAAACTTATATGTAAAAACGGTATAAGATACCGAGATAAATGGGCCTGAGTGCAAGTGGGAGATGTAGGAATATGATGCCCTCGAGGCCATTTATTCCTGTGTGAATAGCACAAACATCTTGTTCGAAATAACAGTAAGCTGTTTGGTAATAATTTATCTAAGTTATATTGTAATGTAGTTAACATTAGATATCGACTTAGGTAAAGTCCTGATACTTTATGCAAGGTCAAACGGGTATCGAGATGAGTATCTCGATCATGGAGAAACGTTTGACCGTCTGTAGCATAAGTCTAAAATGGTTCGTGGTCGTAGATGTTCCGAGACAAGGATATCGAAACATCGGATAGACCATTGTGTCTTAGTCTTCACCGTTTAGCGGTGGCGATGATCTCATGATTGCTTGACTTGGCGAAGTCAAAGACGAGACACAGGTGCTCATTAGAATGAGTTCACTGAACGATCCACTAGAGTTATCATATGGTTATATTGACCGATCTGTCAGTGATAACTCTGAGTGATGATAGGATAGTTGGTCTTTTGACTTGAGGTCATTTTGACAAACCTGTGCGTGAACGGTGCCACTTATATCAACTGACCTAGCTTCGAGGCAATGCCTGTCGAAAGGTCTTTTGATTGGGTGTCACTTGAAACATACGAGGCGAGTAATGACCAAGAGAGGATTCGTCTCTCCCAGTCAATGGGAGTTAGTGTCGTAGAGTTAGTTCAGTCTTTAGTAAAAACTCTGCACAGAGTATGTTGGAAGAAGTCCAACATTTATTGACTAAAGATTGATCGAAACTAACCGGAGTCAAGTTATTGGGGTTGACAGTTTAACCGTACCCCAGACTTGATCTACATGACACAGTTTAGACGAAGAGACTATAACTGCAGAAATCATCACAGACACGGTCAGGGTGGTCCCGACAATTCTCATGTTGATGAGCTAACCACATTATGATGATGCTAAAACAGGGACGGCAACCACTGCTCGTGGTCTTTGTCGTATAGGGCTTCGAGCCCAACCTGTAGTAGGGTCAGGCCGTAGGGTCACACAAAGAGTGCGACCTTCGTCTAGTAATAGGTAGAAAATAGTTAGGGAGAATATTTGCATTTGATGCAAAAGAAGAGATAATTGCATTTGATGCAATATGATAATTTAAGCCTAGATAGGGACTATTTTGCATTTGATGCAAAAGTGATTAAATGTGTATTAAATTGTTCAATATAATATAAACGCAAGGAAAAGTTCACAGGTAAGACGGAAATATTCCGGTCTAGACCCAGGTTCGAACGGCGTCCAAATCAGACACCAAATGCTCAAGTTAGAGCCAAAACAGCCCAAAGGATCAGACCAGGCCAGGCCCAGTAAATGCAAGGCAGAACAGGCTGCCTGGGCTAGCCCAGGCGCAAGCCTGGGCTAAGCCCAGGCCGCCTGGGCTCTGCCCAGGCGCGGGCCTGGGCGAGCCCAGGCGCGGCCTGGGCTCTGCCCAGGCGGATTTTTGCGCGCGCTGGATGCGTGGGGCCCACCCGTGGGCCCCACCACTAGGGTTTCGAACCCTAAGTGTGCAGAATCAAATGACGGCTCAGTTTTTGCGAAAAACTAGCCTAGGGCTGATCTTTGGACACTCAATTGGAGGGTCAAACGAACTCCGATTGACGAACGGTTTTTTCCTATGCGTTCACCGTTGAACGCTTGTCATATTGATATGTTGTATCAATCTTGAAGCTCAACGGTGAGTGAGTTAAAATTCACGGAAGTTTGCACTTTGTGAAGTGCAAACTAACTTGATTTTAATTAACTCATTATTTATTCCCACATCGAATTTTGAGAAAAGGGGAGAGTCCGCCGCCTATATAAATATGGGTCTCCCCCTTCCTCAAAACTCGTCCCAAGCTCTAGATCTGAGCGGCTCTCGTAAATGTTGGAGCACGCTCGGATCTAGGCTTAAATTAATATTTCTCATCTCCCTAAATTTCTTCCTTACTCCTGAGGGCTCTAGCAAAGCCACGAAGGAGTTCGGATTCTGGATCCGAAATCTAGGCGGAGGTTTCACTCGCGTGAAACTTTCTTCGGCGCGTGGTTGGCTCGGCGGCACGGGGATTGATCGCCTCGGGATGCGGAGCAGTTCGAGGAGCGGTTCGGGGAGCGGTTCAAGGAGCGGCTCGGCGTGGGACGGGAGCAGCTCGGAAGACGGCGCGGAACATCTCGCCTGCTCTAGGGCTGAGATTCCGGGTATGTGGTTAAAGTATTTTATTAGCATTAGTTTAGTTTAATCGCAGTAGGCTAGATCCTTCTTGGGATGGTCAGATCCATCCCAAGTCGGCATAGATCTTGGCATAGGATCTTGGACCTTAGGGCTAAGTTAAAATTGTTTTAACTGCTTGTTAATTTAGATTAACTAGTTTTTCTTCCGCTGCAAATGATTTTTGTGTCTATGTTCCGTCCGACTTAGGACGGGACTAGAGTTTGTGTGCCCTAAGGGACCGCCAATTTCGCTACATGTATATGTATACATATACATATACATATCTATATTATAAAAGAGGGATGTTATCAAGAGAAATTGGATAAGAGATATTGGACACGAGAAATTGGATAAGAGATATCTATATTATAAAATAGGGATGTTATCAAGAGATATTGTGATCTTGATGCCGTTGGAAAGATGACTTCAAGATATTCAACCTATAATTTTTTTAGATTTTAATTCTGTCTGTACCTTGTAGAAAAATGGACTTGAACTGAACTCAGTTTCTGGTTCAGAATGCTGAAATTATACCTGTTAGGAGAAAATCCACCATAAATCACATATGTCAACTGAGCTTATGAAAATTGGTCAGTGAAAGGGAAACACCCATATCTACAACTTTTGTGAAGGGACCAGACACCAATTCTGACTGTAGATAGGCTAAAAGTGATATTCTTTCTGCTGTAACAGTTTTGACAGATTCATATGCTAATTTTGCTTAGTACTTATTATGGTGTAGTTTTGTTTGAAGTTAAGTTTGTTTGTGCTAATAATGTTCTCAATGACATGCTCTTGATACATGTAGTTATGCAGATGGTTCATGAAATTTTCGTTATGTCAATAATATTTAAGTTCAATTTGTTTATGCTTTCACATTAGTATGTTCATAACGATGAGTTTGTGAGATATTCCATGCAATTCTTTAATTGAGGAGATGATGATGATGGTATTTGTTAAAAGTTGGTTAAAAGCGGTATTCAAGTCCGCTAGATGATTCGTTGACAAACGAAGTAATATCTTGAAAACTGAGAGTGAGAATGAGGAATGTATCAGACCTCCTAAAGGAGGGTGACACGGGTTTGGGGGAAAACGGGTAAACTTTAGGAGTTAAGGAGCGGACATATGATATGAATTCTCACCCGCTGTATCACTCCCAGAAGGGCGAGTTGAAAGGGTTGGAGAGGCCGCTGGTGTACTCGTGATGCATCATGACGGTAATTGATGGTTTGCTCCGTTTGTCCGACAGAAAAACCGAGTTTGTCTCACTCTCATACCTTGTTCCGTTCGGGTACAGAGAGTTACGAGAGGCCCCTCCGGTGCTCGTGTTGCTGGTTGGGGTACCACTTTTTCACCCACCCTGGGTGAAGTCCGTCTCCTTAGCGTCCTACGGTTTACACGGGTTCCAAATATGTGAATCAATAACTTATAGTACTTGTCTTTAATTTATAAATGTTGTTATCTCATGTCTCCTTACTTTTGTTTACTTTAATGCTGCTATCCCATGGTAATATGTTCTTATGCTTCCTTTCAATACCCCCCCACACCCACATTTTTTATTCTTCCCTCCCTTTCCGAGCGTTTTTCCCAGTCCAAGTGCACGTGCGCACGAGTTATTTGCACAAGAGATGAGATTTTGAGGAATATCTATTGTACAAAAGAAGGATGTTATCAAGAGAAATTGGATAAGAGAATTTGCACAAGAGATGAGATTTTGAGAGATATCTATATTACAGTTGAGGGATGTTATCAAGAGAAATTGGATAAGAGAATTTGGACAAGAGAAATTGGATCAGAAATGAGCCGTGCCAGCGGGCACGGGTTATGACTATACATATATATATGTATATATATATATATATATGTATCCATATCTATGCATACATAAACATATATATATATATGTATATATGTATATATATGTACATATGTATATGTACATATACATATGTATATGTACATGTGTATATACACATGTACATGTGTATATACATATATGTACACATGTATATACACATGTACATATGTACATGTGTATATACACATATGTAGATATGTATATACATATCTACATATGTGTATATACAGATGTACATATGTATATACATATATACATGTGTATATACACATGTACATATATACATACTAGTCATAACCCGTGCCCGCGGGCACGGTTCATTTCAGATTTCCACCAGTGAAATCTTTATTCTCAAACATTATTTACACAGTCAAATTTGTGCGAAACAACAAATTCGGCGTAGAACAATAAATTCGGTGAGGGCGCCCTTGAGTCGAAAGAACAAATTAGAGTAAAAAAATTTAGCGGGCGCCTTCGACGCGAAGGGTGGAAGTGCATAAGTGCGTGCGTGCGTGTGTGTATGGTATGTGTGTAAAAAGTGAAATGAGAGGGGTTTTTTTAGCAAAAAATGAGAAATATGTGGTATTCTGCGCAAATGTAATGATTGTGGGGGGTTTGAATACAAAAAGAAAAAAGTGGTGGGTTTTCCAAACACTCATCTCAACCCTTCTTTTACCAAGATTAAATCCTAGCCATTCTTCTATCAACCTCTTTATACATCAGCATGACATCAGCTTGTCCCAGTCAGCCCTAGAATTCAAAAACCTCTGTGTTTTAATATATAGATGTGTATATACATATATACATATGTGTATATACATATATATATATATATATGGGCAAAGGGATCCTAAGGTGCCTCCTTAGATTCAATCTAAGGAGGCGCCCCCATTTCCCTCCATCTCACACATTTTATTTTGAAATTTTTTTCATGGATTTATTGTTCACCTTATGAATGATCAACATACCAAATTTCAAGCGATTCCAAAACTTTTTGAGACCCCATCTACCCCTTGCAACTTCGTGGGGTTTTCAGCACGTTTTAGACCGTTGAAATGGTAAGGGATAGATGGTGGCTCAAAAAGTATTTGAATCCCTTGAAATTTGGTATGTTGATCATCCATGAAGTGAACAACAACCCCATGAAAAAAATTTGCAAAAAAAATTGTAGGAGATGAGGGAAATGGGGGCGCCTCCTTAGATTTTCATCTAAGGAGGCACCTTAGATCCCCTTTTTCCTATATGTATGTATGTATGTATGTATGTATGTACGTACGTACGTACGTACGTACGTATGTATCTATCTATTATACATTTGACATTGTTTTTTGAATTCTAGGGCTGACTAGGACAAGCTGACTAGAACAAACAGGTTGATAGAAAGACGGCTTGGATTTAATCTTGAGGAATGAATGGTTGAGATGAGATTTTGTGAAAAGTTTTGGAGGGAAAAACATTTCTAGGGAAAAGACACTTTATGGGGAATGAAACTTTGGGAATGAAAGTTTTTGGGGAAATGAAACTTTATGGAAAATGAAAGTTTCTTGGGAATAGGAGAGTGCACACAATTAATGCATTTGGGGGAAAAAACATAAACTTGCACTTAATGCTGCAGATCTAATGCTGCTGCAGATCGAATGATATCTCCCCCAACGCTAGGCACACCGTCTCTTCGACTCATGCGTCTAAGTCGCCCGCGAAATTTTTTTACGCTAATTTGTTGTTCCGTGCCTAAAGCCCCCGCGCCGATTTTTTTAACGCTAATTGTTGTTCCGTGTTGCCCGAATTTGTTGTTCCGCACCGAAGGCACCCGTGCCGCTAAATATTTTTATGCTAATTTGTTGTTCCGCGAATTTTGGCTGTGGAAATAATTTTTTGGGGAATAAAAATTTCGTTGGGGAAAATCTTAAATGAACCGTGCCCGCATGCACGTGTTATGACTAGTACATATACATATACATATCTATGCATATATATATATATACATACATATATATGTATACATACATACATACATACATACATACATACATACATACATATATATATATAGTGATCTTCGGGTGAGAAAACACCCGTGCGAAAACTTGTTTTTATTTAAAAAAATTTTTTTTTTCAAATTTTTTTAATGTTTAATCCATACAATTATATAGCCCAAGGAAAATAATGGGTGAACACGTTGGGTATTAGAGCACACATCCACCCGTTACAAATTTAACGGTCTCAAAACGTGCAAATTTGATGAAATACATTGATCGAAGGCCAAATGACATTATTTCTCAACCATTATTTTTTGAGGGGGGGTATAACAACATATAATGAGGGTGGAAAAAAGAATTTTTGAAAAAAATTTTTCAAAAAAAACATAAAAACATTTTCGCACGGTGCGAAATGTTCTCATTTGAAAATTTTCATATATATATATATATACATACATATATATATGTATATATACATGTATATATGTATATATACATGTATATATGTATATATACATGTATATATGTATATATACATGTATATATGTATATATACATGTATATATGTATATATACATGTATATATGTATATATATTGTATATATCCATATATATTGTATATATACATATATATATGTATATATACATATATACATGTATATATACATATATATATCTATATATACATATATATATATATATGGAGAATATGCGTTATCTTTATTGATCTCAACAAAAATGTACAAGGTTCAAGGGGTAGCAGAAGAGAAATTGCGGTCAAGGCACAGGCGCCAACACCACGCCCCTACAAAAACCTTTTCTACTCCAAGCAATCCACTTAGTTACAAACAAAAGAATACAAAAAAACATTATACAACCAGTCCCCAATTTGCAAAAGGTCCATTTGCAGTACCCCGGTCTCCCTCGATATGCCTCAATGCAACTCTGACATCAGCAGCAATGTCTTCAAACAAGATAATCTGACCTTTGTTCACCCCCTCAAATATCCTCCTGTTTCTTTCCTTCCAAACATGCCATATCAAAGCAGCAAGGACAGTTTTTGCTAGGGCTCCCAAGCTATCATTTTTATGGAACTTAGCAAGAAATAGTTCACCCACGCCGGCTAGAGAGGGGGGAGGCGGTGTGATGATCCCAAGTTTGAGGAAACTCCTGTAAAGGAGGTAATAGGTGTAATTGCAGCCAAAAAATATGTGATCAACACTTTCATGGGCATTACAAGAACATAGAAAACAAAAGGGGGAAGAAGGAACTCCCCATTGGACAAGTTTGTCCCTCGTAAGAAGCTTCCCGTGGAAACCCCGCATCAACGTTATGGCCATTTTGGGGACATGTCCCGGAAACCAAACAACCTTATAAAAAGGAAAGATAGGCCTGATAGTACGAGAACCGGCCCAAGCATCCTGAAGAGTAGGTGACTTAGAATACCATTTCCATGAATCCTCCCCTGATCACAGAGAAATAGGAGCTAAAAGGTTCAATACCGGAGCAGGCACAAGCATATTAGCCCAACCCTCCTCAGCCCAATAATCACTAACAGTTTTCATTTCCTCCCCAGTCGGAACCACATAACTGTCACACAACGGGCCACAAGGAAGCCAGTTATCATACCAAAAGAGCGTAGAGGTTCCATCCCTAATAATGCGCTTAGTAAGTTTCTTAGTGATATTGCGGCATTGAAGCATGAATTTTCAAGTCCCAGATTGCATAGGGGAGCTCTGAGCCACATAGAAACCCACTCTGCCCAAAATATTGCTTTCTCATATAAGAAGCCCATATGCCATTATGCGTTAACATACGCCAAGATAATTTGACCCCATAAGCCATATTAATATCAGAGAGTTGCCTAAGCCCCACTCCCCCTCCGGCTTGGGAGCACAAAGATCATCCGACGCCCAAATATGAGATTTCCCCCAAATAAACTTCCTGCATATGGAATTGAGCGTATTTGTAACGACTAGTTTTCATGTATCTGGATTTACTATATTATATCATATGTTTTGGTGGATTTTCTCTATATATGTGGTTTTCGTCTCCGTAACTTTCATTTTCGATCGTTTCGTCGTGTTTTCTCGTTTCTTCCTTAGGATCGTCGATTTCGAAGTAAGTCATTCGTGACGTGCTTCATATCGGTCATATCTTAATGTTAGATCAAGCCTAGGAGTCTTAGGAATCGATCCCGGAGCTTCGCGCTCCGTTTCGGAACTTTTGGTGCACGTTAGCCAGTGTAAGAAGGGGAACCGACCGACTAGATGACGATTTAGTCGGTCGGCAAGCCTTCATGGACCGACTAGCGGGCTTGAAAAGTTATTCAGGAGTTACTGTTTGTCGTTAGTCAGTCTAAGAACGTTGGTTGACCGACTAGGTTGCAAGCTAGTCGGTCAGCAATGCTTCTTTAACCGACTAACTCATTTACTAATTTTAGGTATCAGTACTATTCATTATTAGTCGGTCTAAGTTCATCTTTCGACCGACTAGTTGTTAAACTAGTCGGTTAAGTTTTGTACTCAGACCGACTAATTCTTAGTTCTTCTGTACAGCCGAGTTACTGTTTACTCTTAGTCGGTCTAAGAACGTTCATCGTTTGACTAGATGTCAAACTAGTCGGTCAGTAGTTGTTCTTCGATCGACTAACTCTTAGTTCAGGTTTTCGACTGGAGCTACTGTTTACACTTAGTCGGTCTGCGTTGGTCAACCGACCGACTAGTTCTCAAACTAGTCGGTCAACAGTTGTTCTTTGACCGACTAAGCAGTGCAGAAAACCCTAGTTTTGCCCTAGCCGCCACCAATCTCTATAAATACCCTCCAAACGTTTTCTTCTTCTCCCTCATGACCTAAAACCTTAGTTTCTCCCCCCATTGAGTCCCCTTCCACCTCAAACCCTTATCCCTTCATCCCAAGCCCAAAATCCATCATCCAAACCCTCCCATAACACATTCTACCTCTCATCTTCCCCAAATCTCCATCAAATCCCCAAAATCCCCCAAAACCCTATTTCTCCAAACTTCTCCAATCATTTCCAGATCTGAACCCTAGGTTCCCCGGAGCGTTTCTTCCGTCGCCGTGGTTGCTCGGCATCATTCTTCTGTTTCCGATACGGTAATAATCGATCTCTTGATGTTTTCATAACCCGTTGTGTTTTTGTGAAACCCTAATGAATAAATATTGTTTTGATGGTTGTTTCTCCATAACAGCGACTTCCCCGTAGATTAGCGTCCGTGGGACGAACCCCCCGTGGATCGTCATCCTCGGTGCTAGGCAAGTGAAACTTGCCACTTAGGGTTTAGGCCATGTTTTAGGCCATTTGCTTGTTGTAGGCGTAAAAGATACTAGGCGACGAAATGATACTCGCCTAGGCGCAAATCCCGGAACTAGCTTGACAACGAAGCTAGGTCCGTCGTTTACCATGTTGCATAACTACCATGCCATGTTTAATTTTGATTAACGGTATGCGAATAAATTGTCATCCATGCTATCCATGTTGTATGTCGCATTCGTAGCACACGCTACAATACTTGTGTTTCTTGGCCCGTGTTCCAGAAGCAGGCCATGTGTTGGTTGATAGCCAATGCCCGACCTACTAGTTTCCGGCTAGGCACCCACTATACGTGGGCATAACCCTATGCCATACATTTTAAACACACTTCCTGGCTCGTGTTCCAGAAGCGAGCATTCCGTGTTCGGGGTAATTCCCTGGCTCGATACACGTGGAGGGGTAGAGATAAACGGTCACTTGAGCTTAGGAGTTGGCCTGATCAGCCACTCTAGCCAACAGGCGGAATCTCTGTGCACAACTTGTTTACTTGACTGTTCACTTGACGTGAACCACTTGACTTGTTCTTGTCCATGTTTTACTTGTCATACGTGACATACTTGCTACTCGTACTTCCCTTACTTGTCACTCCCATACTATACTTGCCATGCCATGCATCACACTATAACTGCTAGGTTGTTAGTTTACCTTACCTTCAGTTTCCTTGCCCAAGTCTTTTAGACTTGCTGACATGTGCCCCTTTACTCTTTTGGGTGACACATGTTAGATCCCGAGCCTGGGTCCGTGGTTGAGGACGAGGTGTTTGCTGACGCCGAGCCCGAGTCTGTGTTCGGCGAGGAGTACATGGACACTGGGGACCAGTCCTAGTGTCTTCGTTGTGTTTTCCCTTTTGTTTAGACTGCTATTTTGTTGTCGGTGCGTAGCACCTATACTTTGTTACGTTGTAGCTTTTGTTGGCCTTGTTCTGGGCCTTTAGACTCTTTCTTTAGCCTGGTGGCTTTTCTGGATGTTGAACTTAATTTTCATGTTGGACAAATTATGAGATATGAGAATTTTATTTCTGTCTCTCCTTGTGTTATTGTTGTTGTTCCGTTTGTGGTTACATGGACCTGCTTATGTTTTATTGACGCTTATCGGGTTTGGGGCTTCACAGCTCCACTCTCGTGCGGACCTTTTCACGTCTCGCCTCCATTTTAGGGAAGCGGGGCGTGACAGGTTTTGTTGGTGGCCCATGCAGGTCTCTTCTGTCACTGCGATTATCAGAATAACGATAATAATATTTGAACGTCCAATAAACTAAGTTCAACGTCCGAGTCATAAGCTATGAGTCTAATCTGCTTCATTTTCTGTGTCACTAGATGGCAGGAAGGCGATTCACCCGTGGTGGGGGTAGTGGTGCGCTCCCTCATGATGAGGAGCCTGAGCGGGAACCCACCAACGGAGAGATGATGCGGATGATGCTTCAGATGATGCAAGTGCAGCAGGGCGTGCTCCTGTAAGTCCAGAATGCTCCACTTGCTCGAGCTGCCCGGGCTCTTCCGGATGTCCCTCGCTCCGAGCCAGGAGCGAAGCAATTTCGGGAGCTGGGTCCCGCATATTTTGATGGGTCTGAGGGTCATCTGGCTGCCGATGAGTGGATTCGGAACATTGATGATAACTTGAAGATGGCCAAGATCACCCCGGCTGGATGGGTTGATTTGGCGAAGAGGCAACTTAAGGATAATGCTCGGAACTGGTGGGATGCGGAAGAGAAGATGCTCGCGGAGCCGATAGCTTGGGCTACCTTTAAGTCCAGGTTTGATGAAGAGTTCTTTCCGAAGGCTGCTAAGAAGGAGATGATGCAGCGCTTCATTGATCTGAAGCAAGGGAGCTTGACGGTGGATCAGTACCACCAAGAGTTCACTAGGCTGAGTCGGTTCGCACCGAAGATGGTGCAGGATGCTGATGAGAGGGCTCAGAGGTTCCTGCAGGGGCTTGCTTTGGAGCTCCAGAGTTTTGTGTCTTCCTCTGATCTGGACTCTTATCAGAAGGTTCTGGTCGCTGCAAGGAGGCAGGAGCTGAACTTGAGTCAGAGGAGGGGGCATGTTTCTGGTGCTGGGAAGAGGCCTATGGAGCAGGCCAGGGCGGTGGTTAGGCCTGGTTTCAAGCCTAATCAGCCAGCTCAGTTCAAGAGGCCAGGAGGGCCTATTCAGAAGATTTGCCATTTCTGCGGTAGGACCGGGCATGTCAAGGATCAGTGTAGGAGATTCCTGGGCCAGTGTGTCGTCTGTGGGGATCCTACTCATGCCATGAAGGATTGTCTGAGGTCGAAGCAGCCTTGGAGGGCACCTGTTGCAGCACAGCCGTTGCAGCAGCGAGCGTCTGTTCCTGCTGGACGTGGAGCAGCTCTTGTTCCACAGAGGCAGGCTTTTCAACAGGCTATTCCGTCGAGGAGGCAGGCTTTTCTGATGACCGCTGTTGAGAGCGAGGCTGTGGATGAGGTTATCACAGGTGATCCTCAATCTAGCTGTTACTTTCATAGCTGGTTTTGATTGTTAGATTGTGTTGTTTGTTTGAACATGATTGTTTGCTAGATTAGGGTTTGATTGTTAATTGCTTGTTAGGTGTGGTCTTGGTGTGCACATTTCCTGCACGAGTCCTCTTTGACTCTGGTGCATCGATGTGCATAATTTCTCGGAGCTTCGTGGAGAAGCATTCCTTGTCGACGTCCCCTCTTCCCAAGAGTTGGAATATCGTTACAGGGAATGGCGTGGTCTCGGTGCATCGTGGTTGCAATTCTTACTCGTTAGTGGTCTGTGGACATGAGCTTTTCGCTGATTTCGTTGTCCACGACATCATCAATTATGATGCAGTTCTTGGGATGGACTGGCTTGCGAGCTTCTATGCTATGATCGACTGTCGGAGGAAGAAGGTGGTGTTCGAGATTCCCGGACATCCAGTATTTGAGTTCAGCCGTGGTAGCAGTTCGCTTGGTCCTGTCAGATTTCGGGCCAGACCGGTGGAGGTTGTGGCTATGCAGATGGAGTTGGAGTGGCCAGCTGTGGTGCGGGATTTTGATGACGTCTTCCCCGAGGAGATGTCTGGTTTGCCACCTGATCGAGCTCTAGAATTTTCTATTGATCTTGTTCCGGGAGCGCAGCCGATTTCGAAGGCGCCGTATCGTATGGCACCCGTTGAGTTGGAGGAGTTGCGGAAGTAGTTGGATGAGCTTTTGCAGAAGGGTTATATCAACCCTAGTGTGTCTCTGTGGGGAGCGCCGGTGCTGCTGGTGAAGAAGAAGGATGGTTCGCGTCGCATGTGCGTGGACTATCGGGAGTTGAATGCGGTGACCATCAAGAATAAATACCCGTTGCCTCGCATCGATGATATTTTTGATCAGCTTGGAGGTTTGAGGGTGTTTTCTAAATTGGATTTGAGGAGTGGTTACCATCAGTTGAAGGTGAAGAAGGGAGATGTTCCGAAGACAGCGTTCAGGACGAAGTATGGACACTACGAGTTTGTGGTTATGCCTTTCGGTGTAACTAACGCACCCGCAGTTTTCATGAATCTGATGAACCTGATTTTCAACGAATTTTTGGATAAGTTTGTCGTTATCTTTATTGACGACATTCTGATCTATTCGAAGTCGGAGGAAGAGCATGCCTCGCACTTGAGGACGGTATTGGAGATTTTGAGGAAGCATCGATTGTATGCTAAGTTTTCGAAGTGCGAGTTTTGGCTGGATAGAGTTGCTTTCCTCGGGCATGTGGTGACTGGAGATGGCATTTCAGTGGATCCCGAGAAGATTAGGGCCATCAGAGAGTGGCCTGTTCCGTCGTCAGTGTCTGAGATCCGGAGTTTCCTTGGACTTGCCGGTTATTATCGGCGTTTCATTAAGGACTTTTCTCGTATTGCTGAGCCGATGACCAGGTTGACGTGGAAGGATGTTCCTTTTGTTTGGTCGGGTGATTTTGAGAATGCTTTTGGTGTTCTGAGGGAGAGGTTGACGACTGCCCCTATTCTTGTTGTGCCTGATCGCAGCGGTGGATTTGAGATCTTTTGCGATGCCTCTGGCAAGGGTCTCGGTTGTGTGTTGCATCAGCACGGGCATGTTGTGGCGTATGCGTCTCGTCAGCTTAAGGTTCATGAGAAGAATTACCCAACGCATGACTTGGAGTTGGCTGCTGTTGTTTTTGCTCTTAAGATTTGGAGGCACTTCTTGCTGCGTGAGAAAGTGAAGATCTTCACCGATCACAAAAGCTTGAAGTATATTTTTACTCAGAAGGAGCTCAACATGCGACAGCGTCGATGGTTGGAGCTCATGGCGGATTATGATATTGATTTTTAGTATCACCCTGGCAAGGTGAATGTTGTTCCTGATGCGCTGAGTAGGCTTCCAGCGGTGATGATTTTGACCTCGCAGTGGAGATTGCAGCAGGATTTTTGCGAGTCTGGTGTTGAGATTGTTCTTCCTGGGGAGGCTTCTTCGTTGATGTGTATGCAGATACAGTCGACGATTGTGGATCGGATCAAGGCTGGCCAGGCTGAGGATCCGAAGCTGGTGAAGATTCGGGAGCAGGTGGAAGCCGGTCTGCAGACTGACTTTTTGATTCATGAGGATGGCTCGCTGAGGTTTGGAGCCAGGTTGTGTGTGCCAGCTGGAGATATTAGAGAGGAGTTGATGATGGATGCACACAGTTCGCCGTATTCTGTGCATCCTGGTGGCACCAAGATGTACCAGGATCTCCGTCTGAACTATTGGTGGCATGGCATGAAGAGGAGTGTGGCTCGGAGTGTAGCCAAGTGCTTGGTTTGTCAGCAAGTGAAGGCGGAGCATCAGCGTACGGCCGGGTTGCTACAACCGCTTCCGATTCCGGAGTGGAAATGGCAACACATCACTATGGATTTCGTGACTGGACTACCTCGGAGTTCGAAGCAGAATGACGCGATTTGGGTGATCGTAGATCGGTTGACCAAATCTGCGTACTTTATTCCGTTCTGAGTGGGACAGTCCACTGAGGTCCTAGTTTGGATAGTGATGTAACGTGAATCGTGCAGGAGATCGTACGACTTCATGGGGTCCCCGTGAGTATCGTGTCGGACAGAGACACGAGGTTCACATCTCAGTTCTGGCAGAGTTTGTAGAAGAGTTTGGGTACACGTCTGAGTTTCAGCACGGCGTACCATCCGCAGACGGATGGCCAGTCCGAGAGGACGATTCAGATTTTGGAAGACATGCTGAGGGCGTGCATGTTGGATTTCAAGGGTTCGTGGGAGGACCATCTACACTTGGTAGAGTTCTCTTACAACAACAGCTACCAGGCGTCTATTGGCATGGCGCCTTTCGCCGCTTTGTATGGGAGGAAATGTCGATCGCCATTGAGTTGGGATGACGTTGGTGATCGGGAGCTGTTGGGACCTGAGATGATTGTGGAGGCTGTGGAGATTGTCAGGAGCATTCGGGAGAGGTTGAGGATTGCTCAGGACCGTTTTAAGCATTGGGCGGATGCTAAACATCGTCCTTTGGAATTTCAGCCTGGAGATCATATGTTTTTGAAGATTTACCCGAATCGTGGTGTGATTCGTTTTGGGAAGCGAGGGAAGTTGAGCCCGCGATACATTGGACCGTTTGATATTCTGGAGAAAGTTGGCGAGGTAGCTTACCGCTTAGCCTTGCCGCCATCTTTGGAGGGAGTTCACAATGTTTTCCATGTGTCGCAGCTTCGTCGATACATTAGCGATCCATCTCATGCTGTGGATTTCTCGGAGATTACCGTTCGCCCCGACATGACGTATGACCAGCATCCAGTGCAGATTCTGGACAGGCGTCAGAAGTCACTTCGGAACAAGGTTGTCAATCTTGTGAGAGTGATGTGGCGACACGGCTCGCCCGGAGAGTCTACTTGGGAGAATGAGGATGAGATGCAAGAGCGTTTCCCACTTTTGTTCCCGGATACGTGAGTGTTGGGAAATTCCGAGGACGGAATTTTTCTTAAGTTGGGGAGGATGTAACGACTAGTTTTCATGTATCTGTATTTATTATATTATATCATATGTTTTGGTGGATTTTCTCTATATATGTGGTTTTCGTCTCCGTAACTTTCATTTTCGAACGTTTCGTCGTGTTTTCTCGTTTCTTCCTTAGGATCGTCGATTTCGGAGTAAGTCATTCGTGACGGGCTTCATATCGGTCATATCTTATTGTTAGATCAAGCCTAGGAGTCTTAGGAATCGATCCCGGAGCTTCGCGCTCCGTTTCGGAACTTTTGGTGCACGTTAGCCAGTGTAAGAAGGGGAACCGACCGACTAGATGACGATTTAGTCGGTCGGCAAGCCTTCATGGACCGACTAGCGGGCTTGAAAAGTTATTCAGGAGTTACTGTTTGTCGTTAGTCGGTCTAAGAACGTTGGTTGACCGACTAGGTTGCAAGCTAGTCGGTCAGCAATGCTTCTTTAACCGACTAACTCATTTACTAATTTTAGGTATTAGTACTATTCATTATTAGTCGGTCTAAGTTCATCTTTCGACCGACTAGTTGTTAAACTAGTCGGTTAAGTTTTGTACTCAGACCGACTAATTCTTAGTTCTTCTATACAGCCGAGTTACTGTTTACTCTTAGTCGGTCTAAGAACGTTCATCGACCGACTAGATGTCAAACTAGTCGGTCAGTAGTTGTTCTTCGACTGACTAACTCTTAGTTCAGGTTTTCGACTGGAGCTACTGTTTACACTTAGTCGGTCTGCGTTGGTCAACCGACCGACTAGTTCTCAAACTAGTCGGTCAACAGTTGTTCTTTGACCGACTAAGCAGTGCAGAAAACCCTAGTTTTGCCCTAGCCGCCACCAATCTCTATAAATACCCTCCAAACGTTTTCTTCTTCTCCCTCACGACCTAAAACCCTAGTTTCTCCCCCATTGAGCCCCCTTCCACCTCAAACCCTTATCCCTTCATCCCAAGCCCAAAATCCATAATCCAAACCCTACTATAACACATTCTACCTCTCATCTTTCCCAAATCTCCATCAAATCCCCAAAATCCCCCAAAACCATATTTCTCCAAACTTCTCCAATCATTTCCAGATCTGAACCCTAGGTTCCCCGGAGCGTTTCTTCCGTCGCCGTGGTTGCTCGGCATCATTCTTCCGTGTCCGATACGGTAATAATCGATCTCTTGATGTTTTCATAATCCGTTGTGTTTTTATGAAACCCTAATGAATAAATGTTGTTTTGATGGTTGTTTCTCCATAACAGTGACTTCCCCGTAGATTAGCGTCCGTGGGACGAACCCCCCGTGGATCGTCATCCTCGGTGCTAGGCAAGTGAAACTTGCCACTTAAGGTTTAGGCCATGTTTTAGGCCATTTGCTTGTTGTAGGCGTAAAAGAGACTAGGCGACGAAATGATACTTGCCTAGGCGCAAATCCCGGAACTAGCTTAACAACGAAGCTAGGTCCGTCGTTTACCATGTTGCATAACTACCATGCCATGTTTAATTTTGATTAATGGTACGCGAATAAATTGTCATCCATGCTATCCATGTTGTATGTCGCATTCGTAGCACACGCTACAATACTTTTGTTTCCTGGCCCGTGTTCCAGAAGCGGGCCATGTGTTGGTTGATAGCCAATGCCCGACCTACTAGTTTCCGGCTAGGCACCCACTATACGTGGGCATAACCCTATGCCATACATGTTAAACACACTTCCTGGCTCGTGTTCCAGAAGCGAGCATTCCGTGTTCGGGGTAATTCTCTGGCTCGATACACGTGGAGGGGTAGAGATAAACGGTCACTTGAGCTTAGAAGTTGGCCCGATCAGCAACTCTAGCCAACAGGCGGAATCTCTGTGCATAACTTGTTTACTTGACTGTACACTTGACGTGAACCACTTGACTTGTACTTGTCCGTGTTTTACTTGTCATACGTGACATACTTGCTACTCGTACTTCCCTTACTTGTCACTCCCATACTATACTTGCCATGCCATGCATCATACTATAACTGCTAGGTTGTTAGTTTACCTTACCTTCAGTTTCCTTGCCCAAGTCTTTTAGACTTGCTGACATGTGCCCCTTTACTCTTTTGGGTGACACATGTTAGATCCCGAGCCTGGGTCCGTGGTTGAGGACGAGGTGTTTGCTGACACCGAGTCCGAGTCTGTGTTCGGCGAGGAGTACGTGGACACTGGGGACCAGTCCTAGTGTCTTCGTTGTGTTTTCCCTTTTGTTTAGACTGCTATTTTGTTGTCGGTGCGTAGCACCTATACTTTGTTACGTTGTAGCTTTTGTTGGCCTTGTTCTGGGCATTTAGACTCTTTCTTTAGCCTGGTGGCTTTTCTGGATGTTGAACTTAATTTTCATGTTGGACAAATTATGAGATATGAGAATTTTATTTCTATCTCTCCTTGTGTTATTGTTGTTGTTCCGTTTGTGGTTACATGGACCTGCTTATGTTTTATTGACGCTTATCGGGTTTGGGGCTTCACAGCTCCACTCTCGTGCGGACCTTTTCACGTCTCGCCTCCATTTTAGGGAAGCGGGGCGTGACAGTATTCAACACAGATTTTGGAATACGAAAAGCTTGCATCCAGAAAACAATCATGTCGTGAATAACGGATCTAATAAGCTCTATGTGCCCCGAGATAGATAATAGAGAAGAAGACCACCCTTGCAATCTGGCCTTGCATCTATCAATCAACTTGGTGTACATAGACGCTTTGGGGCATTTAGTTGAGAGAGGAAGCCCAAATAAGTGGATAGAGATTGAGCACGCCGAATACCCAAAATATCAGCAAGCCTGCCATGGTCTTTGGCTTCCTTGCTAAATATACCAGCACTTTTACTCCAATTCACATCCAGACCTGTCAGATACTTGAAAGTACATAAAAGACTCTTCAATCCCTCAAAATATTTAGAGTTGGCCCGGCAGAACACAAGGAGATCATCGGCAAACAGGAGATGCATGACAGCTCCAACCCTTTTCATGGGCAGAATGCTACGACTGGCATTTGTAGAAGCCATCAAGAGAGAGAAAGCCTCCATAACAACCACAAAGAGATATGGGGATAGGGGATCCTCCTGCCTTAGCCCTCTATTAGACTGGAACATACCATGAGGGGAACCATTAACCATGACGGAGAAGGAAGGGGTAGATATGCATTCTCCAATCCACCCAATAAACCTGTGTTGAAACCCCATTTGATGCATCATGTAATAAATGAATTCCCTATTCACACTATCAAATGCTTTGCAGAGATCCAATTTAAGACATGCACGGGTCCCCATGGGATTGTTAAAATCACGAATATGTTCATGTGCAAGTAAGGCACAATCAGCTAAAAGACGATCTTCCAGGTAGGCGGCTTGGTTAGGAGATATGAGCTCCATAACAGCCTTTTAAGTCTATTGCAGAGGATCTTACTGATGATCTTATACAAAACATTGCAACAAGAGATAGGCCTATAATCCCCCAGGCATTAGCACTTTTAGGAATTAGTGTCAAGAAGGTATGGTTTATCTGCTTAAGGATTCTGCCAGATTTAAAGAAAGAGCCAACTGCTTTGGTAACATCTTTCCCAACAACACTCCAGGAGCTTTGGAAGAAGAAACCATTGAAGCCATCAGGCCCCGTGGCCTTATCACTACCAATTTGAAAAACAACATTTCTGATTTCCTCATCCAGAACCGGTCGCTCAACCCAGGCCACTGCTTCTTTAGTGAGGATACGCTTAGTAGTAAGACGAGGAAATACCCTCCAATAATCGTCTTGATTATAGAGATTGGAATAGAAAACTGGGCCATCAACTTTAATCTTCCTAATGTTGTCATTACTAGCGCCATCAGCAGATATAAGGTGCTCCAGACTATTATGGCTTTGACGGGCCTTCATCGCAGTATAGAAAAACCGTGAGTTGCGATCCCCAAGCTGTAACCAATTCTGCCTACTTTTTTGCCTAAGATTTGGCTCTTCAGCATCAATAGCATCGGCCAATTGATTAATGAGCTCATATTCTCTGTTCTGCTTTTCAATACAAATAGCCAAGTCCGGATCATTCTGAATGCTAGCAAGTTCATCACGGTTTTTAGCAACACTTTTAGTGTTAATGATGTCAGCACTAAGGTGTTTCAAACCATATTTGAGATTTTTAAGTTTGGCCACAAGCCGAATCATAGGGCATCCAACCACATCACTGTGCCAACATTTATCCAAAGTATCCTGGAACTCGGGGGCGCGAGTCCAGGAATTAAAAAATTTGAATGGCTTGGGTTCCGAACCCTCTTTAGGATGAAAGTGAATGATAAGCGGGGAATGGTCACTGGACCCGCTAGCAACATATTCGCAATATATATATACCCATATATATATATATATATATATATATATATATATATATATATATATGGATATGATCTACACACATGGATGATCACCATAACAAAAATCAAGTGAATCCAACATAATTTGACACTTGATCCACCCGTTACAAATTCAACAGTTTCATAACAATAGAACTTTTTGCATGGGTGTATCGAAGGACAAATGCCCTTAGGGATCACCTATATTTCAGGTTTTAGGGTTTTAGAATATGTACAACAATTTTTTTAAAAAAATCAAAAATGGGGAGGAAGAGGTTGGGGGGCATGTGCTAGTTAAGGAGAAAAATTCCTCATTGGCTAACTGACCCCCATATTCCACCTACCCACCAACATGTCATAAGATACCCATTACTTGTAGGATTCCTATATGCTAAGCAACACTAGAGGGGGCATTGTGAAAGTTGGCTCGATTCGATGCTGAAGGAGTATTTGGTTGAGCAGACGAGTTATCTTGTGCAGAGGTAACTCGACTGTGCTTAGGTATGACCTATCTGACTATGCAGAAATCAGATATAAGGATGCCAAGCAATTGGGCTTCTATAGCGCAGTTGGTCGATTGGTCCTCAGCTCGGTTGAAGTCCATGTTCAAATGGTTGGTCGTTCGGTATTGGGTCATTTGGTCGTAACTCAGTTGAAGTCAGTGTTTAGTCGATCGGTTGTTCAGTTGCTCATTGGTCGACATCTCTATGACTTCGAGCTATCGGATAGCTCGAACGTTCAGCTCAGCGCTTCGGTCGTTCGGTACAGAAAGAAGATCGGCCAGTCTAAGGGAGCACATTGGAATGCGGCCCCATAGGATGCAGCGGACCCACTAGAGTGCAGTGCATTAATTGCATAGAGATATGATTGGATAGAATGTCATTAAAGTCAGGATTCGTATTGTTTGGAATTCTTAGCCAATGATGACACCTATTATTATTTAGGGCTATATATAGGTGGTCCCAGGCTAGGGTTTCTGTAAGGAACACATTTGAGTGAATTGAGCTGCCATTTGTGAGAGCCAACTTTGAGAGATTGTATTGTGAGCTTTTGGATAGATCTAGTGTGATTCTTCTTAGTCTGTGAAGAGAAGATTTGTTCTGTTCTCTCCTTTCGTAACAAAGCTTATCGGTGTTCCCCCTTGGCTGGTCAACGGCCTATAAGCAATTCTCATAGTGCTCGATTGGTTATTTGATTGATAACCCTAGTTCCGTGGTTCTTCGGTAATCCGAGTTTCTGTGCAGATGCACAACAAATTGGTATCAGAGCTTGACGGTTCCAGAGATCAATGGAGCAGACAACGATGTACAACGGCGTCATTGACAATTCCTCAAAGGCATCGACTTCTGGGTTTTCTTCAATGACTCGGACTATCATGTCCAACACGAAGTTTGAAATTGAGAAGTTTGATGGAAGGATCAACTTCAGTATATTGAGATGCAAAGTCTTGGATGTCTTGAACCATATTGGTCAAGATATCATGTTAGATGAGAATCCGATGGGCATGTCTGATCTAGAGTGGAAGACTTTTAATCGAAATGCATATGGGATGATTTGATGGTATTTGTCGAATGAGAAGAAATACCCATTTATGGAGGAGACAAGTGCAAGAAAGTTCTGGAGAGAGCTCGGTGACAAGTACATGAAGAAAACATCCAGAACTAGATACAGTTAAAGAAGAAGATTTTCGGGTTGAAGTTGGCCGAGGGGGTTTCTATGGAGGAACACCTCGATTACTACAACAATCTTCTCACCGATCTAAGGAACGTAGACGTGAAGGTCGATGATGAAGACAAAGCGATGATTCTCCTCAACTCTCTATCCATCGAGTATGAGTACTTGGTGTCGATTCTTACCTTTGGCAAGGAATCGATCACTTTTGAATAAGTGTCCAACACTCTGACGAGCAATGAGTTCAGGAAGAACATTGGGAACACGGTGAGTCGAGCTAGCGACGCTCTTACGGTGGTGAGAGGTCGTTGTGTAGAGAAGGCTGGAGCTCGGAAGGGGTTTCCAATTGAAGTCCAAAGACAAGAGTAAAGCCTCACTTCACAAGGAGATTGGAAAGGACCAATGTGCTTTCTGTAGAGAAAGAGGACATTGGGTCAAAGACTGTTCGAAGGAGAAGAAGAAGGACTACGCAATAGCTAATGTTGTCAAGGGCATTATGATCGAGGAATGGGTACTGGTCAGTGCTTTGGAGGGTGTGACAGCAGATGGTTGGGTACTCGACTCTGTGTGCTCCTTCCATATGATGCCACATCGAGAATACTTTACCTCATTCCGTGATGGTGGTAGAAGTACGGTCGTGTTGGGCGATGACCAAGCTTACAGCACGGCAGGCATCGGGATGGTTCGGATGAGGATGGGCGATGGTGTTACATGAGACATCGAGGATGTGTATTTTGTTCCCGACCTAGAGCGTAATCTCATATCGCTTTGTTCACTCGAAGCCATGGACTTCGAGTGATGATGGAGAATGGTGCTATGAGGGTGACCCGAGGAGCAATGATCATGATGAAGGGGAACCGAAAAGGCAACATCTACTATTTGGATGGTTCGGTCATTACTGGCATAGCAACTTTGACCCGTGCGGCTGACCGCGGCGACTCATTGTTATGGCACATGTGTCTAGGTCATGTAGGAGAAAAAGCTTTGCAGAAGCTGATCGAGGGAGATCGTCTGAAGCGTGCCAAAAGCGGGAAGATCGAGTTCTGTGAGCAGTATGTGTTTGGTAAAAAACATGTGCTTTATTTGGTATGGCCATCCATAATACGATGTATGGGGGCCGAGTAGGTTGGCCTCATTGGGAGAGAAACACTACTTTGTATCATTTATCGATGACTTCTCACGCATAGTATAGGTATTTCCTCTGAAGTCAAAGGACCAAGTTCTTAGCACTTTTATCGAGTGGAAGAATCTGGTCGAGACTCAGATTTGTCGACGAGTCATGCGTCTCTGAAGCGACAACGGTGAAGGGTATAGGTCGGATATCTTTGAGAAGTTCTATAGATCGAAATAGATTTAAAGACACTTCACCGTAAGTGGTATGTGATTATGACTGAATATTGCATATCCTAACATCATAATCATCTCCTCTTGTGCATATAATCCATGGAATCAAGCTCACTTAACTACATTTACATTAATTCATCATTTGTGAGCATATGAATTTATTTTGGCACAATTTCACTTCCCAAAGCATTATAAATGTCTACTATATTTTTAGGGATATTTCTGGATTTTTGTGGTGTCCGAAGGGGACTAAATCAACTCAAGAAGAGGAGTACATAACAGGCACATGTAGAAGGAATGACAGGCGTTTGGGCAACCAAATAGGCGACTACCCGAACAACAAAAGTCGCCTGTCTTTAAAGAGCTGGTCTGGAGAAACTGAAGCCCAACAACAGTCGTGTGCAAGAGGATTGATAGTCGACTGTAATATTGTACAGTTGCCCGTCATTTTTGCATCAGTCGCCTGATTTTCTGGATGCCTAAGAGAGCAAAAAGGGCCGAATTACTGTTAATTTGACATCTCTGCAGCAGGCGCCTGAAGCACAAAAGACAGTCACTTGTGGGTCACACAGGCGACTGTAATATTCAAGACAGTCGCCTATCTTCAGTTGGTAGCTATGCTGCCCACCAACCAGGTGCCTGTCTGACCAATGACAATCGCATGTCATCAGTCGACTGGCGTTTGTTCAGCAGTCGACTGATCGGGGGTTTCGCCCAAATTCTGGGTTGCGAGAAATAGGTTTTTCTTAACCCAATTTCTCTCCAGTTGCTATGGATCGTTGGATGATATTTTGGAGGGATGAGATGTAACCCCTAGGGGGTATAAAACACTACTATTTAGATGCAATAAATATAGAACTTAATCTTTTACTATTTTAGGTCATCTTCTTCCTTAAGAAGGAGATTATGGTTTTGGAGAGTTTTAAAGTTTTCTAATCTCGTTTTTACTAATGGCTGAGATTGATTGATGATTGAGGAAGCTAGTATTTGGTGACAAATCTCCAACTCACTTACTCTTATACATTTGCAGAACTATGCCTATTTCTATCAATGCTTATTCTATTCTTGATATGTTAGGATGAATCTATTGTGTGGGTGTTTTGGATAGAGGTAGGATGTTTTGATTGCCTTGCTAATGTTAATTTCCAGCACCCTTTGTTAATCCATGTTGTTGGGTGAAATATGCTTATGATTAATTGGATTTGATACTATCCATGGAGGAGCCGAAGAACGGTGGTGCTCGTAATTGTTGCGTCTATGTATCCAATGGGTATTGCATATCTTGAAATGAATGCAAGACCCCTTCAATCCATATTTCATAATTTAGAAGTTTAGTTCACCTGATAACCCAAATTGTTAATTGGGTTGTGACCCGTTTATCAAATCTTGCATTAACCAAAAGGGGCTGTAGAACGGTGGTTGTGTGATGCACAACACAACCTACATGCACTACTCTCACATACCTTGAAATTGGTGTGAGAGTGATTCATGAGATTTAATTAGGAGAAGAACCCAATTAGCAATTACCCTTGGTGCACCCCATATGTGCTTAATTGATTTATTTCCCCATCCTCATACCTTGAAATGGATGAGTGATCAAGTTATCATGGAATTAACATTTAGCAGAGCAATTGAGTAATCCTGCCGATATCCTTAACACCCACACTCTCGTTCTCCCTTGCATCCAAATCTTAGGACCTTACCCTAACTCTAGGGTACTTAGATAGATCATCTTTTCAAACAATCACTCACCCTCAAAGGGTGGTTAGAACCCTCAACCATTCTTTACATGCTCTGACTATTTGTGTGAATTTGCAGATTAGTTCTGTCTCTGTGGATACGATCCCGTACTCACCAGGTATATTATTTACCGACCTCGTACACTTGCGAGAATCACCTTTCAGGTCTAGTCAAGCAAATTGGCACCGTTGCTGGGGACGGTGTATCTTCATTTCACACTTTAGTTTTTGTCGTGAAAATTTAGTGAGATCTTTCCATTCTATTGTTTATATTCATTGTAGATATCCGAGTTTGTTTTTCAATTTATATAATCATCAAAACTATAAAAATTAGGTTAATATTGTAAAGTTTTGGCTTGATCTCAATTGTCTAGTTTATGTGGTTAAGGACTCCTCGACCACATAGACTAGTAATAAACATAGACATGGACGATAACTATACCAACACCAACGGTAATGACAACACCAATCATAGTGAGGACGATCACGCTCAATATGAGGGTGATCGAAGTTTGAGATATGTGCTGAGACTGAGTAGGTCTGCTACCGGCTCATGCATTGTGCTTCCACCCGATGCGAATTCTTTTAGCCGAAGACATGGGATATTTCAAATTCTCCCCACTTTTCATGGTGTAGAGAAGGAGAACCATTATTTACATATAAAGGAATTCGAAGATGTCTGCCTCACATGTTCTGAAGGGAAGACTTGCAATGAAACCAATTATCTTAACTTTTTTCCTTTCTCCTTAAAGGATAAAGCTAAAAATTGGTTTAATGCTATACCTCCTCATACTATTAACTCCTGGTTAGCAATGCAAGCTGAATTTCTGGAAACTTTTTTCCCTTGCACAAGACTCAAGGATTAAAGCGGCAAATGGCAAACTTTTCTCAGAAGCCAAATGAAAGCTTTGATTTCACTTGGGAAAGGTTCAAGGAGCTGCTACTAGCATGTCCACACCATGGATTTGATGAATACCGTCTCATCGGTTTCTTTTACGACGGACTCATCCCATCCATGAAACAATTTGTGGAAATGATGTGCAACGATGAATTCTTGGATAAGACATCGGAGGAGGCATGGGATTACTTAGAATCCATAGCGGAAAATGCGTGAAGTTGGGAGTCGACTCCCGAATCTAAGAGAAAAGAATTATCTCAACCTTTGGCCCGTGGAGGTCTCCTTACATTGACCCAAGAGGAAGCCTTAGAAACAAGAATGGAGGCCATCATTTGTAAGAGACTTAAAGGGTTGCAGTTGAAAGGAGTGAAGGATGTGATGGTTGGTAATGAAGGGCTATGCAACCTTTGCAGTAGCGTAGACCATGGCATTAACCAATTCCCAACCTACCGTAGCAAAGGAAGTACTTCAAGACCCCACACAAGTAAATTATGTGGCGAATTCCAACCAAGGGCAAGGATACAACAATTCCAACAATCAAGGCCCGAGTTGGAGGAGTAGTCCGAATTTAAATTTGGGACCCTAAAGACAACAATAAGCTCAACCATCGTATCGTCCACCACCTTTCAATAACAACAACAATCAACAAGGCATGCAAAGGAGGAGGGAGGAAACAAATGAGCTACAAGTGCAATCTTTGAGCGACACGTAGCAACAATTCATCCAAATGCAAACGACGCAAAATCAAGCCAATTTTCAACAATGGCAACAACTACAACAAACACAGGCGCAACACCAACAACAATTTCAACAACTCAACGAGAACTTGGCGAAACTTGCGGAAACTCTAGAGAAGGGCAAGCTTTCGGCACAACCACTCCCCAACCCCAACATGAATTCGTCATCGGGAGGATCCAACGTTAAATCTTGTGAAGTGGTGACAAATTTGAGGAGTGGTCGAGAAATTGAGAAGCCGGAGCCACCGAGAGTCGAGGCGGAGATCGTTATAGAGAATGAAGACACCCCAACTGAAGGGGTGCAAGAGGAAAGATCGGACAAAGGCAACCATTTCGAAGAAATCGTCATTGAAGAGCCCGAGCCGTACATTCCTCCCGCTCCATTTCCCTAAAGGCTTCAATCTCCACGGAAAGATAAGTTTCAATCTGAAATCCGTGAAATATTTCAAAAATGTCAAATTAATATTTCTCTTCTTGATGCAATAAATCAAATTCCGGCATATGCTAAATTTTTAAAAGATTTGTGCACTGTTAAGAGGAATGTTAGTGTTAAGAAAAAAGCCGTCCTAACGCAACAAGTTAGTGCTATTGTGCAACACAACACTTCAACTAAATACAAGGATCCTGGCTCACCTATAATCACATGCATCATAGGAACCAAAAAGATAGGGCAAGCCCTCCTTGTTTTAGGTTCGAGTGTTAACATTTTGCCATATAACTTGTATGTGCAATTAGGACTTGGAGAAATGAAATCTATGATCACTCCATATTTTACACCTTTTTTCTGCATATTTGCATACCGTTTTGATCGCCCATATCACGCTTTTCACGATTATTCGACAATATTGCGATACTTTTCACTATTTCTTGTTTTTGTCGTATTTCAGGAAATATGGAGCGATTTGGATCGATTGTGAGATCAAGAGGATTTGCACCCACTCCGGAGTGTCAACCATGGCCCTTTTGAGGGTTATTCTGCAATGGAAGAGGAGTGGAAGAAGAAAGAACGTCGTAGGAGCGACGGGGGAGCGAAAAGATGAAGATTGGGCATTTTCAGCATGCCACTCGGCCGAGTGAAGGAGTCACTCGGCCGAGCATTGAGACCCCGCTCGGCCGGCCAGATCAGACACGCAACAGAGATGTATCGGCGTGCACTCGGCCGAGCATCGCACGCCGACTCGGCCGAGTGCGGAGACTCCGTCCGCCCGAGTGGCGCCCAGACGACGGCAAGCCAAAATGTCCAACTTACTGTAATCCGTCAGTCTGCCCCAGAAGCCCGACTCGGCCGAGTGACGAAAGCCGTCCGCCCGAGTACCAAATGCCCCTCGGCCGAGTGACATTTGCCACTCGACCGAGTGATGCCGAGGACATGCAGCGCCCAGATTTTCAGACAGCCTCTCACTCTTTTGAAATCTGCTATCATTCCAGCAATCAAAGTATTTTTCCCATATTTTTTATGGATAGTAGACTTCATGACGGTTCCAACGCCGCCAAGAACGCGCAAATCGGAGGTCGGATGAAATCTGGGGAATTTCTGCAAGTTGATGCTGCAGTGCTGGAATTTGCATGTCAGTGTCACTCGGCCGGGTCACATATTCCACTCGGCCGAGTGCGGCCTGGGCCCAGATTTTAAGTTGCGGTTTGGGCTGTTTTTGGGCACGAATTTGAGGGGTTTTCTAGGGTTATTTGCTAGGGTTTTGGGAGAGTATTTAAGGGGTTTGTAGCCACCATTAGAGGGGGTCCCCCAAGATGTTTTAGGAGGATTATTTTAGAGGTTAGGCCATGCCCTAGGCCCCCTCTTGGATCAAAAAGCTTGTATTTGGATTGGAATTCTTCATCTAAGCTAAGTATTTCTATTCTTATTATTTGAATCTTTGATTTTCTATCTTTTTATATGCAAGCAATGGTTTTTATTGATTCTTATATCTTTATTGCTATGCTTGAGTAGATTTGTTGTTCTAGGGTTTGGGAATGAGCCCTATGGATCTAATTTCAGATTTGTGATGAATTAATTTCTAAATTTCTAGAATTGCTAGGAGGTTAGGTTGTGATTGATTTATTACGGATAGCTAGGGATTTCCATCGATTGGGGTTTGCAAGAGATTGGATTCTAATCGATGGGAAGGCCTAGATATTCGATTTAGGTTTACAATTGGGTTTCTCTAGATTTGGTTTGCAAGAGATTGGACCAAAGCTAGGATTTTTAATTGTAAATCTATACCCATATTCGTTTGCAAGAGATTGGACGAATACGAACTATCACAACCTAGATCGTAACTCGAGTTTGCACGAGAGTGGGCTCGAGGAGCGATTGGACGATGATGTCGATCCTCATGCTAGTGGCTTAGGTTAGGGTTTGCAAGAGATTGGGCCCTAACCTAGGTTTGCTATAGACTGGCAATAGCGCGAGAGCGTGAGCTTGGTTCTCCATTAAGTTGCGACTAGTTCACCTCAACGCAAGTCTAGTAATATTGAGATTCACTATTCATAATGATGCATGACGGTCCGTAGTGGGGATTCCCTAGCCCTAGACACTTTTATTATATTGTATTTGAATTGATATTTGACCGATTTCTCTATCTCCGACACCGACATCCATCACCATTGCCATTACATCGTACCATAGCCATCTCCACCAATAAAACCATCGTAGTCAAACCAACCTAGGATAGATTGGAACCAACACCACCTCCTCGTGTTCGATACCCGCTCGCCACTTTGCCGTGCGCTTGCGGTAAAACTACAACCGTCGCCTCGGGACGTGTATCCGGGGTGCGATCAAGTTTTTGGCGCCGTTGCCGGGGAGGTGTTTCCGTTGGTGCCAATTTGTCACAATTAGGTTGATTAGACTACGAAAAAAAAATAAATAAATAAAAAGGAAATTTTCACCCCTGCCACCATTATTATCATTTCTATATTCTTTTGTGCCACTGATATCTTTTCTCCAGGTATTTATCTTTGTTGATCAGGTGCTATGGATTATACTACGTGGACCACAGATTTTGATCAGAATGCTCAGACGGGAGATTACTATTATGATCAGAGTGCTCAGATGGGAGAATACTATTATGATCAGAGTGCTCAGATGGGAGAATACTATTTTGATCAGAGTGCTCAGATGGGCGAATACCTTTTTGAGGAGGTGCACTGGCCCGAGCTTGATGAGAGACAAAGGATCTTTTTTGATGAGATGCATGCACACCAGGTTGAAGTGCAAGCCGGGCTTGAAAAGGGTAACCTTCTATTGGAACGGGTGAAGAGGCAACTTGAAATGAATATGCTCATGCTTAAGGCTGAAGGGATTTCCAAAGATATCAGTTCTGCTTCTTCATTTTATGGGCAAGAAGCATCGCCAGACTTACTACCAGAGCCAGAATGTGCCGTCGTCGATCCCACTTCCTACGATACATCTATTGCATATGAAGAGTGGATGGACGAAGAGGCAGTGAAGGAAGCAGAAACTGAGTCATATGCGCAGCCAGAGGAGCACGCATTTCAGAGATTATTGGAGGGTCTCTTGGAGTCAGTGAGGTTCACCGGTTCAGAGAGCATTACGGCAGGTGATGCATTTGAGCTACGATTTGCAGATTTTGTTATGAACCGTGTTTCAGCTGCAGGAACAATTGAGGAGGACATCCATGTCAGACTTGAGGGGGATAGACTATATTTTCGGATTTCTTGCGGGCATTCCCCTCCACATGATACATCCCCACAAGCTGACACACATGAGCAGCCAGCATCACCATCCCAGGGAGAGCCTACATTGATAGTTGATGAGAAGGCAAATGAGCACACTATCGAGCCAGAGCATGCTTTTGAGGAGGCCTTACACACAGAGCCAGAGCTTATCACCGAGGAGGTCATGCATCGGGACGAGGACATAGCCATTCGTGAGGATCCAGAGCACTATCCTCCTCCATCAGAGCTTCCGCAGCCACCTCATCCTCCCACTGACGCAGAGGACTACCCCACAGAGCTTATGGCTCCCCTTCAGGGAGATCTCTTTACTCCCTCGCCCTTTATCTTTGATTTCCCTCCCGTGTATGATGTTTTTTATGATTCATCGTGCCTTTTGCAGGACTCATGTACATACGATCAAGAGGTACGATGGGACGTATATGAGGAGGAGAGCAAGGAGTTAGCACCCATGGACGCATATGAATATGATCAAGAGGTGCACTGGGATGAGTCTGACGATGATGAGGAGCATCTCGATGAGGTCCACACCTATGATCTAGATTTACCTGAGCAGCATAGAGAAGACACCGTGGAGACAGCTATCACGGCACGTGAGGATATTGGATTATTTCCAGGGAAGTATCGTCCACCATTATTTATTCCATACATTTCTATAGACAATCCTCTTTGGGATACTTTTATTATGAGGGTGAATTTTTTGCAGCGAACTGATGCATCCTATTCTCTGCAGGGTACAGGTGGAGTCCTTGTGGGAATGCTGGAGGATGCATTGCTGGAGTTCGTTGGAGTCCGTGGACATTCGCGCCTGGCGGAGCCACGGAAAGAGCAGTTGGAGCAGTTGCCTGCACCAGCAAAGATACTGGATCCGCCTTTTGCTATAGGTGATATCAATCCAGTAGTGTAGAAATTCTTATGCTTTAAATAAACTCGAATCCTCTTGACAGCGAGAGGACCGTATAGATTTGCTTGAATAAATATCACCTCTATTGACGGCAACAAAAATTTTTACACCCCAAACCCATTATATATATTAATTGCCCTCTCCATATTTTGATGTGTCACATCCTTTTGCTCACCACCATCGAGCATTTCTTTCAAGTGAAACCTTACTTTCTTATTCGTTTGACTTGATCACGCTTTGCAAAGCCATGACATTTTTGGTCAAGTCATTTGAATAGGATTGTTTGGTATAAGCTTGGGGGAAGGCGCTCTCATGCATCATTGTATGTGCATGTAGTTGCATTAGGATTTCATGTCATTCATTTCATCATTTTTTCATTCACCCCCTTATTATTATCGTTGTTCCTCATATTCTTTCATTATGATCACATTGAGGACAATGTGAAGTTTAAGCTTGGGGGAGTGCATTTCCATGCCATTTAGATGCATTAGTTGCATTTTTACTTTATTTTAGGGTTTTTAAAATTTTTCAAAATTTTTGCATCATCTTTTTGATTTTTCCATCTTATTTTCCTTTTATGTGTGTTCATGCATCATATTGTGTGCTTGATTTTCTTTTCTTTCCCCTCTTTTATTTTTATTTCTTTATTTTCCTTTTCTCTTTTTCTGCTAGATGAGTTTTGTATGATGATATCTCTTATTGCTTTACCAACCATCACGATGCTTATTATTCCTTGCCATGCTACTTAGAGTATTCCATAGTCTTGCTATTCACATGTGCTTGCAAATCTATTTATTTTGATGATTCCTCTACATGAATGCATGATACTAATTGAAACCGAATGCATGGATTAGTGTTTAGTATGCTTTTGTTGGAAATGCACCAAGATTCACGCATCATTAGTATATCTGAAGCATCTGTTTTATTGTCTTATTCACCTTCTGTTGCATGCTTGATATGATTGTGCGCTTTACCGCTTGACTTCACTTTTTATTGAGATGATTGAGAATATCCATGCTTACATATGAGTTTTAGTTGAAGTATTATTTTATTGAACCGTTCGTGCACATTTTAGAGTGAACCGAGTGTTACATTATTTCTTTCTCAACATATATCTTTTTATTCTCTACATGTCACTTGAGTTCACCTCCTAAAGCTACTTATATCGCATCTATTTCCCAAAAACCCCCACAAAAGAAAAGTTAGCTCCAAAAAGTCCAAAAAGCCAAAAAGGAGCCAAAAGCCAAAAATACAAATCATATAGCTCCTACAAAAATCCAAAAAGAAAAAAATGAGAAACAAAAAGTTCAAAAAGAAAAAAAAAGAAGAAAAATACATTTCTCTATCTCATTATTGGAGCCACAAAATACTTGGGAAAACCAAGGCAAAAATCCCATTTTCCACTATTATATTCCTTTGGATGCGACGCCTCAAGCTAAGCTTGGGGGGGTGAATTGATTTGACCATATGAGTGAGTATGACATTAGAGTGGAGACGTGCATGAATGGGAATATTCGATAATGCTTAGACTTTGCAAAATATATTAGATATGGAGATTTTTCATGATTTGAAATAAATATGTGAATGCCATGACTTTTATTCTATTCTCTATTGCATGCTTGGTGTGTATCTTATATGCTTCATTTATAACTCTTGATTGAAAAGTGCATTGCCAACATTTGTATATTAAGTTCTATGAAATGTGTGATGTGGATATGAATTGATTGTATGAATTTAGAGAGTCCCTCTTATTGCTCTTAAAAGCTTGCAAGTACCATGTCTAAGTAAGATTTGAAATCCTTATAGCATGTGATTCGTATTTTCCAAGTTATCGTGATGTGTAGCTTATGGCTTGAGATCTGAGAAAATAATCTAGCAACCACTTCCACCTCGTGTTCTTTCTTTTTCTTTCGTTTCATTTTCTTTATTTTCATCTCCCGAGTTCGTCTCTCTACTTATCTTCCTCGAGGACGAGTAAGAGGTAAGCTTGGGGGATTTTAATCACTCCATATTTTACACCTTTTTTCTGCATATTTGCATACCGTTTTGATCGCCCATATCACGCTTTTCACGATTATTCGACAATATTGCGATACTTTTCACTATTTCTTGTTTTTGTCGTATTTCAGGAAATATGGAGCGATTTGGATCGATTGTGAGATCAAGAGGATTTGCACCCACTCCGGAGTGTCAACCATGGCCCTTTTGAGGGTTATTCTGCAATGGAAGAGGAGTGGAAGAAGAAAGAACGTCGTAGGAGCGACGGGGGAGCGAAAAGATGAAGATTGGGCATTTTCAGCATGCCACTCGGCCGAGTGAAGGAGTCACTCGGCCGAGCATTGAGACCCCGCTCGGCCGGCCAGATCAGACACGCAACAGAGATGTATCGGCGTGCACTCGGCCGAGCATCGCACGCCGACTCGGCCGAGTGCGGAGACTCCGTCCGCCCGAGTGGCGCCCAGACGACGGCAAGCCAAAATGTCCAACTTACTGTAATCCGTCAGTCTGCCCCAGAAGCCCGACTCGGCCGAGTGACGAAAGCCGTCCGCCCGAGTACCAAATGCCCCTCGGCCGAGTGACATTTGCCACTCGACCGAGTGATGCCGAGGACATGCAGCGCCCAGATTTTCAGACAGCCTCTCACTCTTTTGAAATCTGCTATCATTCCAGCAATCAAAGTATTTTTCCCATATTTTTTATGGATAGTAGACTTCATGACGGTTCCAACGCCGCCAAGAACGCGCAAATCGGAGGTCGGATGAAATCTGGGGAATTTCTGCAAGTTGATGCTGCAGTGCTGGAATTTGCATGTCAGTGTCACTCGGCCGGGTCACATATTCCACTCGGCCGAGTGCGGCCTGGGCCCAGATTTTAAGTTGCGGTTTGGGCTGTTTTTGGGCACGAATTTGAGGGGTTTTCTAGGGTTATTTGCTAGGGTTTTGGGAGAGTATTTAAGGGGTTTGTAGCCACCATTAGAGGGGGTCCCCCAAGATGTTTTAGGAGGATTATTTTAGAGGTTAGGCCATGCCCTAGGCCCCCTCTTGGATCAAAAAGCTTGTATTTGGATTGGAATTCTTCATCTAAGCTAAGTATTTCTATTCTTATTATTTGAATCTTTGATTTTCTATCTTTTTATATGCAAGCAATGGTTTTTATTGATTCTTATATCTTTATTGCTATGCTTGAGTAGATTTGTTGTTCTAGGGTTTGGGGATGAGCCCTATGGATCTAATTTCAGATTTGTGATGAATTAATTTCTAAATTGCTAGAATTGCTAGGAGGTTAGGTTGTGATTGATTTATTACGGATAGCTAGGGATTTCCATCGATTGGGGTTTGCAAGAGATTGGATTCTAATCGATGGGAAGGCCTAGATATTCGATTTAGGTTTACAATTGGGTTTCTCTAGATTTGGTTTGCAAGAGATTGGACCAAAGCTAGGATTTTTAATTGTAAATCTATACCCATATTCGTTTGCAAGAGATTGGACGAATACGAACTATCACAACCTAGATCGTAACTTGAGTTTGCACGAGAGTGGGCTCGAGGAGCGATTGGACGATGATGTCGATCCTCATGCTAGTGGCTTAGGTTAGGGTTTGCAAGAGATTGGGCCCTAACCTAGGTTTGCTATAGACCGGCAATAGCGCGAGAGCGTTAGCTTGGTTCTCCATTAAGTTGCGACTAGTTCACCTCAACGCAAGTCTAGTAATATTGAGATTCACTATTCACAATGATGCATGACGGTCCGTAGTGGGGATTCCCTAGCCCTAGACACTTTTATTATATTGTATTTGAATTGATATTTGACCGATTTCTCTATCTCCGACACCGACATCCATCACCATTGCCATTACATCGTACCATAGCCATCTCCACCAATAAAACCATCGTAGTCAAACCAACCTAGGATAGATTGGAACCAACACCACCTCCTCGTGTTCGATACCCGCTCGCCACTTTGCCGTGCGCTTGCGGTAAAACTACAACCGTCGCCTCGGGACGTGTATCCGGGGTGCGATCAATCTACACCCATTATTCTCCAATTGGCTGATAGATCCATCAAGGTCCCCAAGGGTAGCATAGAGGGCGTGCTTGTCCAAGTGGACAAATTTTACTACCCGGTGGACTTTGTCGTGTTGGACATTCTTGGACCTCAAACCAAAACACCAACCCACATCATCTTAGGTAGACTATTCCTATCCACAAGAAATGCTATAATTAATTGTAGGGATGATCATCTTAAGATCTCTTTTGGCAACATGACCATTTACTTAAACATTTTTAATGCTTGTAAGTTGCCATCAGGGGATGGTAAGTTTGAGGATGCTTGCATGATTGAGACTCTAGTTGAAGAGCATTTTGATGCGGAGTATGTTGAAGCATTTAATTTTGGTGAACATTTTTGTGAAAATATTGACACCGATTGTTTTTGGCAGGAAGTTGGTGCGGTGACTAAGTAGATGCCATCTTTTGATCCGCTACCGTTGGACATGCCATACCAAAGGCCATCGAAGTTGGAGCACCCATCCTTGGACTTGAAGCCGTTGTCGCCATATTTGAAGTATGCATTTCTTGGGGAATCTGGCACATTCCCCGTGGTGCCAGATTGGACATCACCCTTCGAGATTATGTGCGATGCTGGTGACTATGCGGTTGGTGACGTGCTTGGACAACACAAGGACAATGTCCCCGTTGTGATTTATTATGCAAGCAAGAGCTTGGATGAAGCTCAACGAAACTACACCACCACGGAGAAGGAGCTCTTAGCCATTGTCTTCGCATTGGAGAAATTTAGGAGCTACATATTGGGATTTCCAATTATAATCTTTATCGACCATGCCGCTCTTAAATATCTCCTTGCCAAGAAAGATGCCAAGCCTAGACTAATCCGTTAGATTTTGCTCTTGCAGGAATTCAACGTCGCCGTTAAGGACAAGAAGGGAGTGGAAAATCATGTTGCCGATCACCTTTCACGGTTAACAATGAGCATGGAGCTGGCAACCATCCATTCAAGGATTCGTCCCTGACAAACATCTGTTTACGATCTCCCACACACTCCCATGGTATGCCGACATCATAAACTACTTGGTCACTGGTAAGACCCCCTACACTTGGTCTCGCCAAGATGACAAAAGGTTCATATTTGAGGTAAAATCTTTATTTTTTGATGACCCTTACCTTTACAAGTATTGTGATGACCAAATAGTAAGGATATGCATACCGGCCATGAGTTTGATAGTGTTTTGCATTTTTTCCATGAGGGTGTGTGTGGTGGTCATTTTTATGCCTAAAAGACCGTAGCAAAAATTCTACAATATGGTTTTTATTGGCCTAACATGTTTAAGGACACGTATACATATTGTAAGTCATGCTTAGCTTGCCAAAAGTGGGGGGATTACTAAAAGAAATATGATGCCTTAAACTCCATTCTTGAATTAGAAATTTTCGATTGTTGGGGCATTGATTTTATGGGGCCATTTCTTCCATCCTTTGGGTACACATATATTTTGCTTGCTATAGAGTATGTATCTAAATGGGTTGAGGCTATTCCTTGTAGGACCCATGATGCATCTATCGTGCTTAAATTCATGAAAGAAAACATTTTCGCACGATTTGGGATGCCAAAGGCTATGATAAGCGACGGAGGGTCACATTTCTGCAACCGCCTCTATGCAAGTATAACGAAGAAGTTTAGGGTGAAACACAAGGTTTCTACACCATACCACCCCCAAACTAATGGACATGCGGAGTTGGCAAATTGGGAGATCAAGGACATACTCCACAATACGGTGAATCCATCAAGGAAGGATTTGAGCATGAGTCTTCCCGAGGCATTGTAGGCATACTGTACCACCCACAAGACGGTTTTAGGGATGTCCCCATATCGCTTAGTTTTTGGAAAATTCTGCCACTTGTCCATTGAACTTGAACACAAATATTTTTGGGAAATTAAAAAGTTTAATTGTGGAATTGACACCTCTTCTCGTAAATTGCAGTTAGTGGAGCTCGAAGAGATAAGGAGGGAGGCATACAACAATTCCAAGCTTGTGAAGGAGAGGCTTAAGTCCGACCATGATCAAATCATTTTGAGAAGAGAATTCACCCCGGGGGGAGAAAGTGCTACTTTACAACTCATGACTTCATCTCTTCCCCGAAAGACTTCGTTCAAAGTGGATTGGACCTTTCATTGTTCGGGAGGTGTTTCCACATGGTGCGGTGACCATTGCCAACCCACGAAACAGCAATGAATTCAAGGTGAACGGCCAATGCTTAAAGCATTACCAAGAGCTGTGGAGTAGAGACGAGGACACCATTGAGCTTACGGAACCACCGCCGGGTGGAACCAACTAGGCGTGTTCGTTCCAAAACTTTCCTATCTAGTAGTATGTAGTAATGAATAACGCTTGCTCAAGTTTTCTTATCCTAGTTTATCCATTTTCTATGCATATATTTCATCTCACCCTTCAAACATTGAGGACCATGTTTATTTTTAGTTGGGGGGTAGGACTATGACATCGAAACTTCTTGAGCATCTTTTTATGATTTTCATCTTTTTGTGAATAAATTGAATGAATTAAAAATTTTCCATCTATCACCAACATTTCTACAACTTATTGCTTTTTGTTAGACCCATTGATTAAATGTGGTGATCCTTCCCTACTTTGGTAAAAATGTATTCTTGAAGTGGATTTTGGCAAATTAGGGTGTGTTGTTTCTTTATATACTAGGTGCAATTAATTGTCTCTCTACATGCTTAACTTGGCCATTTAGCTTGAGGCTCATAACAATTACCATCCATTTGAAACCCTATAGTGATGTAGAACCTTTGGTATCAACAATCAATTGATTAAGACTTGGGGATTTTAAAAATTCGGCTAGGTTTATATTTAGGGATCCTAAGATAGTGACTTGAAATTTGGAGTTGCTCAAATAAATGCTATCAAATTCTACATTAATAAGTGCACTTGTGCACATTCGAATAAGGCATAAAATTTTGTCATGGTACTTTGAATAAGGCAAAAATTACCATGAAATTTGAGTAAATGAAATTTGAACCACAACTCATTTCCATGATCTTTTGAGGGAGTAAGTGTTATATCCCACAATCTCGAGATTTCCTAAGGATCTTACATCAGGAGATTGCAACATATTAAGGGATACCCTAAGCTTAGGTGTGGATGGTGGAGTGCGTAAGAGGAATGAGATTATAGTCATAGGGAAGAGTGTATAGACTAGAAAACTTTGCCCATATATATATATATATATATATATATATATATATATATATATATATATATATATATATATATATATATATATATATATATATATATATGATTTCAACACCCTTTAGTATGGCCAATAATCCATGAATGGAGTCAACATTGTATTTTGGTATTGATCACTTATTTTGCTAGGGACTAGCAAAACGCTAGTTGGGTGGTGTGATTATGACTGAATATTATATATCCTAACGTCATAATCATCTCCTCTTATGCATATAATCCATGGAATCATGCTCTCTTAACTACATTTACGTTAATTCATCATTTGGGAGCATATGCTTATATTTTGGCACAATTTCACTTCCTAAAGCATTATAAATGTCTACTATATTTTAAGGGTTTTTTTTTTGTATTTTTCAGATGTCCAGAAGGGAACTAAATCAACTCAAGAAGAGGAGTATGTAACAGGCGCCTGTAGAAGGAATGACAAGCGCCTGGGTAACCAAACATGCAACTGCCCGAACAACAGGAGTCGCCTGCCTTTAAAGAGCTGGGCTGGAGAAACTGAAGCCCAACGAAAGTCGCCTGCAAGAGGATTGACAGTCGACTGTAATATTGTACAGTCGCCTGTCATTTTCGCATCAGTCGCCTAATTTTTCGGATGCCTGAGGGAGCAAAATGAGCTGACTTACTGTTAATTTGACATTTCTGCAGCAGGCGCCTGAAACACAAAAGACAGTCGCATGTGGGTCACACAGGCGACTGTAATATTCAAGACAGTCGCATGTCTTCAGTTTGTAGCTACACTGCCCACCAACCAGGCGACTGTCTGACCAACGACAGTCGCCTATCATCAGTCGACTGGTGTTTGTACAGCAGTCGACTGATCAGGGTTTTTCGCCCAAATTCTGGGTTGCAAGAAACGAGTTTTTCTTAACCCGGTTTCTCTCTAGTTGATATGGATCGTTGGATGATATTTTAGAGGGATGAGATGCAACCCTAGGGGGTATAAAACATTGGATGTAATAAATATAGAACTTAATCTTTTACTATTTTAGGTCATCTTCTTCCTTAAGAAGGGGATTATGGTTTTGGAGAGTTTTAAAGTTTTCTGATCTCGTTTTTGCTGATGGCTGAGATTGATTAATGATTGAGGAAGCTAGTATTTGGTGACAAATCTCCAACTCTCTTACTCTTATACATTTGCTTTCATTTTTGGTATTGAACTATGTCTATTTCTATGAATGCTTATTCTATTCTTGATATGTTAGGCTAAATTCATTGTGTGGGTGTTTTGGATCGAGGTAGGATGTTTTGATTGCCTTGCTAATGTTAATTTCCAGCACCCTTTGTTAATCCATGTTGTTGGGTGAAATATGCTTATGATTAATTGGATTTGATACTATCCATGGAGGAGCCGAAGAACGGTGGTGCTTCATAATTGTTGCATCTATGTATCCAATGAGTATTGCATATCTTGAAATGAATGCAAGACCCCTTCAATCCATATTTCGTAATTTAGAAGTTTAATTCACCCGATAACCCAAATTATTAATTGGGTTGTTGCCCATTTATCGAATCGTGCATTACCCGAAAGGGGCCGCAGAACGGTGGTTGTGTGATGTGCAACACGACCTACATGCACTACTCTCACATACCTTGAAACGGATGTAAGAGTGATTCATGAGCTTTAATTAGGAGAATAACCCATTTAGCAATTACCCTTGGTGCACCCCATATGGCTTAATTGATTCATTTCCCAATCCTCATACCTTGAAATGGATGCATGATCGAGTTATCATGGAATTAACATTTAGCAGAGGATTGAGTAATCCTGTCGAAATCTTCAACACCCGCACTCTCGTTCTCCATTGCATCCAAATCTTAGGACCTTACCCTAACTCTAGGGTACTTAGACAGATCATCTATTCAAACAATCATTCACCCTCAAAGGGTGGTTAGAACCCTCAACCATTCTTTACATGCTCTGAATATTTGTGTGAATTTGCAGATTAGTTACGTCTCTGTGGATACAATCTCGTACTCAATGGGTATATTATTTGCCGACCTCGTACACTTGTGAGTATCACCTTTCAGGTCTAGTCAGTATGTTGTAGCAGAATGGGTAGCTGAGAGGATTAATCGGACTTTGTAGGAGAAAGTTTGATGTATGTTGATAACAGTCGACTTATCAAAGGAGTTTTGGGCGGAAGCCATGGCATATGCGACTTATTTGGTCAATTGACTACCATCTGATGCATTGGAAGGAAGATCTCCTTTGGAGATCTAGTCGGGAAAGCTATTTTTCGACTATGGGTCTCTGTAAATTCATGGCTATCCGAGCTACTATGCAGGCAAAGAGGATAAGCTCAATGCTAGAGCCAAGAAAGCCATCTTCTTGGGCCTTAGCGATGGTATCAAGGGATACAGACTGTGGTGTCTGACACAGAAGAAGGTGATCACAAGTAGAGACGTAACTTTGATGAGTCGGCATTACTGAAAAGTGAGCATGAACAAAAGGTGAAACCTGATCAGATACATGTGAAGCAGGTCTATGACAACATGTATGATTCTCCAGATGGCTCGACCACAAACTCAAGCCGAGCGGCACTAGAGGCTGTAGAGACAGCCCTCTAGACAGATGTTGGTGATGTTGGGGGTTCAAGCTCAGATGGTGGAGTTAGCTCATCTCCACAGACTGCACAATTGAAGGATTACATGGCAGTGTCAAGACCAAGATGTGAGATACGAAGGCCTGTAAGGTATACTGATCTAGTGTCATTTTCTTTCCCTGTATTGAGTATCGACATACCCACATTGTTCAGAGAGGTTAAACTCTCTGATGACCCTGAGAAGTGGAGGAAATCGATGGTTGATGAAATGGAGTCGCTGAGGAAGAACGAGACATGTGATCTGGTGGAGCTTCTAGAAGGCAAGAGGGTAATTGGGTGTAAGTAGGTCTACACCAAGAAGGACGGAGCCGAAGTTGGAGATGTTCGTTACAAGGCCCGTTTGGTAGCGATGGGCTTTATACAGAGGGATGGCATCGACTATAACAATGTCTTCTCTCCAGTGATGAAGCATTGCTCGATTCGAATTCTGTTGGCAATAGTTGCTTAGCTCGACCTTAAGCTGGTGCAACTAGATGTCAAGATGGCATTCTTGCATAGAGAGCTCGAAGAAGAGATCTATATGTCTTAGCCCGATGGTTATGGGAGCGATAACGGTCTTGCATGTAGACTTAGGAAGTCACTCTATGGGTTGAAGCAGTCGCTGTAACGGCCTGTTTTCAATCGTACTCTCTTCGTGCACGTGCTTTTGACCGTGCACGTATTTATTTTGGAGTTTGATTGTTTTTGAACAATTTGGTGTGATATGTCGTTGTGATCGTCTCAGAGAGTATTAAATTGTGGCACTAATTTGGAACGACATTTCTCGGGTCGTTCTTCCACGGTTTGATTTTATTTGAAGAGACATCACGATTTTCACTTTTGACGTGAGACGTTTCTATTTTTAGTTTCGTCTCTCGACGTCGAAATTGAGTTCCGTCTTCTTAGTTTTCTTTCCCTCGTCGTCTCGGTCACCCCAGTATTTATTTCACAATTTTTGGGTTTCGTTTGAACTACTTTCACTTTTCTCCCCAATTTGATATCGGTTTCGCCCTAAGTTCCTTGGTTTCTTTCCCTAATATTATAATATTATACATCCAAATTAAATTGACCTAGCCTACTTTTTGAACCCACTTGGCTGATTGTTGCTCACGCACCAAGCATCTTTCACATAGCATCTCACAACTTATTTTTATATTAAACTTTAGTCTTATAATATAAAACCTATAAGATAACCTTTCACATGCTGCACACACACCAACTCATTTTATAAAGCCCTATGATACTAGCTCTACAGCCTTTCCTCACGTGAGCTATCTAACCCTATCCTTATTATTATATAAAAACCCTCAGCCACCCTACAACTTTTTTTATAAGAAACCCTAGACTATAGGCAGTCGCCCTATGTGTCATCTTCATGCCATCCACGCAAGAGCCAGCAGCCGCCTCCCTCATAAGGGATCCCCGACCTCCGACGGCAGTGAATACGTCTGAGCGCCGCCTAGATCAGGCCCTTATCGCCGACGCCACGTAGTCGCCCTTGCCATCGGCAGCCGCCGGTATAGGCGGCCTCCTCGTGCGAAACTCAGCAGCAGCCCGTGCTGCTGTTGTTTTCCTCCCCGCACGGCCTGCCCAACTGTCGCCCTGGCCTCTTCACCGGCAACGAGCCCCACCGTCGGAGCCATTCCCTGCTCTGTCAGCCTCCAGCCCCACTCCACGGCCTGCAGACCCTTGCATCGCCCCGCTTCGCAGCCCCCGCGCAGTGCAGCGCTCGAGAGCTCCCTCGCAGCGGCTACACCACGCCCACACTCCACGCTGCGAATCCCCACAGCACCCCACTGCAGCCGTGCATCCACTCTGAGCGCGCAGCCCCGCATCACATCTCCGTGCTCACACATCGCGCTCCCCAGCACCCAAGCTGCTTCCTCCTCCCTCACACGCGACGACAGCTCAGGCACGAGTTCCTCCTCCCACCAGCAAGGCACAAAAGGGAAAGGAACGTCAAACACATAAGTTGCCTCCCTCAGTTTTGTAAACAGAGTTTATAGGATGGAATATTAATAATTTTTGTCACATTGGAACTTTACCCTACTCTATAACGTTTTATTAAACAATGAGATGTAGCCTTGTAGTAGCTGCCTATACAACTCACATGCAAACCGTACCCCCCCAATATGCCTATTTATTTATTGAAACCTATAGGTCAGTACACCCATAAAGACTAAGACCCATACCTGGCTTTTCTTAACATAACCCTATTTAATTGTTTTATATGTGATGGGTTGTTAAAAACTTGATATGTTGGTTGGTTTATTTCATATGTGATCAGTAATTCTTGACAATATGTTAGTACGTCACTTAGGTTAGTTTGCTTTAAATATCAATACCCTATGATATTTACAAACGTATCCATAAACTAAATGATGACAAGGAACACCATAATCAGGAAGCCCTTATATAGGTAATTGTGTTGGCAATTATTAAAAATGTTGGTAGAATTATTATTAGCAGGACCTTGTATATGTTAGAAAATCATTAATAGTAGCATGTTATATGACAATTGGCTTAATATTATAAAATGGATAACGCCCTAGGTTAGAGAACTTAATAGAGTGAATATTTATTTAAATGTGCTGGTATGAACCTAATTCAAAGTTATATTTAATCGAAAATAGAAAACCAGTTGACCCATGGCATAAAGCTCGTCGAGGCGAACTCACGACAACGGACAGCACCAGAAACAGACGGACTACCGAGGACGAGACGCTTGGACGAGACGCTCTGGACGGACGACACACTCGTCACCAACAGGCAAGTGTATCCCACTTGCACTTTTGGCCATGTTTAGGCCTCAGTTTTGCTAGAACTATTAGCCTTGAACAATGAGAACCGGACGTGAAATGATAGCGTCCGTGACGCCCTTGATGGCTCAGACTTGACAACGAAGTCTGAGTCCAATAACAACAATTTTGACATCATAGGATTGACATGCGTGTGTGTGAGTTGTGGACACCCTAGTACAACCCCTCCTTTTTTGTCGTGTCATGTCCTTTTTGCCATGTCCCTTTCCTTCTTGCACAGCCTGCTGGGCAATAGGGCACTTGCCAAGCCAGAGTGAGTGATCCCTTGTACTGATTCACAGCCCGCTGGGCAATAGGGCACCTGTCAAGTTAGAGCAGGTGATCCCTTGTACCGATACACAGCTCAGAGAGCAATAGGGCACTTGTCAAGCTAGAGCAAGTGATCCCTTGTCCTATCACGATTCTTGGGGTTTTGGGGTAGGGTTGAGCGTGCACGCGGCAAGAGGGTCTGATCCCCCTCGAACCGTAAAGGCGTGAACCCTTTCGTGTCTTGTCTTGTCCTGTCTGGCTCTCCGTGTTCCGTCTTGTCTTGACACCTGTAGGCTAGTCCCGTAGTTCGTAGCACTCGCTATGACTACTATTTGTCACGTTTACTTTCCAGCTGCGTGTGCTTTACCTTGTTCTCCTGTCATAACCTCAGCATGCTAATCAACCAGTAAACTGTTGTGTAATAGAACCTCAGCATGCTAATCAACCAGTAAACCGTTGTTTAAAGTTCGGTGCACTTGCGGTAAAGTCTAACCCTTCTTGTAGACTTTACCTGACGTACAGTTTCCTTCTTTGGTGTTGTACGTCAGGTGTTCAGCCAGAGTTCGTGGACGAGTCAGACTCACTGGAGTACGAGAAGCCGAGGACGTCGACTCAGAGTACGTGCCTGACGAGGACCAGACCTTGAGGTCTTTTGGTCGTCACTTTCAGAGGTTATTAGTTTAGTTTGCTTTTAGATATCTTGTTGCCATGCTTAGGCTTCTTTTTTTAGACTTTGTACTCGCTGGATATTATATCTCTTATTTTTAATGAATGCCACTTTCTTTCTATACTTCCTATTGTTTCGAACCTTATTAAATGCAAGAACCTGAAAGTTTTTAAAATGGTACCCCCCTACAGACGCTTATTGGGCCCGGGATTCACAGCTCCGGCCCAAGCGGGCCTTAGTCACGCTTCGCCTCCGTATTTTTGGGAAGTGGGGCGTGACAGGTTTTAGTGGTGGCCCATGCAGGTCTTGCAAAAGTTTGGAACAATAAGAGTACCGCATTCATTTAATATCCATGTAAAGTCTAAATTAGGTTTTCACAGTCTTAGATGGTAGGAAGACTTAGATAGACACCCAGGTTGGATAGTTTGACGCCTTGGTTAAGATTTAGTCGTCCTCGTTCTAGAATACCTTAGTAGCTCCACTTGACTCTGACCGTGTTAGATTTCTAGATACCTTCTATTTAGTCGTTCGCTCGGATCCATCGATTTCGAACCCAGCAGAACGTTCTCTTAGGAACCTTCTCTTTAGATCCTGATTATAGTCTAGCTCATTAGGAAGTCTTAGAGCTGAGTTATCCTAATCTTTAGACGACCCGATAATTAGGACCCACTGACTGCTAGCGTCTCTCTGATCATTACACTTCTGTGTTATCGATCGTAGGGTCCCATCGTAGCTTCCTTGCATCATATACTATATGTAACCATCATGCGATCATTTTCCTTTCCTCTGATTCACGTGATCGCTTCCTGACGATTATCGTTGATCCTTCGAATCTTTCCCATTGCAAATCCTGCTTCCTTTAAAAGTATTTTCGAAATTCATTATTAAATTCTTCGCTCAGTTTAACTTCTTTGAAAACTCTTATTAAATATTTAAAATTTCTTACTTTCGGTTGAGTTAAAATTCTTTCGCAAATTTTGAAACCTTCTTGGTCGTAAAATTTTAAGTTACGGTCTCGTACTTACTTTCGAATCGGTATCCAGCGTATTTTAGTTTTAAAACTTTGTTACCATTTTGGAAATTCAATATATCATTTTCTAAACTACGAAATTTATTTTTTATTCCTTACCGTACGTACTTTTAGAATATTTTCTAAACTAAAGAGAACTTTAATATATATATATATATATATATATATATATATATATATATATATATATATATATATATATATATATATATATATATATATATTATAAAACAGGGATGTTATCATGGGTTTTTGGATAAGAGTTTTTGATAAGAGAAATTGGATAAAGGTTTGAATTGTATTTGGGGGTATATAAATGAGGGATGTTATAATGAGATATGGATAAGAGAAATTGGATAAGAGAAATTGGATAAGAGGTTGAATTGGATTTGGGGTATAAATATGAGGGATAAGAGAAATTGGATAAGAGTTTTTGGATAAGAGAAATTGGATAAGTGTTTATATGAATCTGGGGGGAGTTTTGAAATTTAAAATTTGAAATTTGAAAACATTTTGAGGTTTAAAATTTAAACATCCAAAAAAATCTCTTCCCTGCGAGCACTATCTTCCCCCAAAAACACTTCAGACCCAAATTCTCTTCCCTACCCAAAAAAATCAATTTGAAATTTAAACCCGTGATTGGCTCTCTCCCCCTGATTTCAACAAAATGCAACGATCTTTTGCTCTCAAAAAAATTTCTCCTCTTGCACATCCACGCCCCTATTCCCCACCAAACCCCGAACCCCAGGTCACTCCTCCCACTCTTCATTCGATTTTAAGCGACGGTAATGCTGGAGGTTGAAGGAGAAAGAGCAAATGGGCCACATCCGAACCCAGGACATCATCAAAGCCCGTCATCACAGAGCTCAGCATGATCACCTGGGTCCATCTCCTATTTCCTTTCTCCTAGAGCTTAGCTTGCTGGTAATCCTTTATTTTAAAAATTCATGTATTCATCCCTCATTGGTTGCATTTTATTGAGATTGTGATGGAAAAGCTTCAATTTTGACAGCATTTGATGCATTTCTGATGGATTCGATTAGGTTTTTGTGTTGCAATTGATGGAAGCTAGCGGAAAATGAATCCGATCTATTCGCGGTAGATGTTGACGAGGTCGAGCTCAACATCTTCCTCAAATCTTTCTCGATCTCAACTTGCAGGTAATCTTTTGAGGTTTGCTGTTTATCAAGATTTTTTTGGGGAATTTGCTGCACAAATCCTTTCCATGCTCAGTTTGGTTTTAAGGGCTGCCTCTCTTAATAGAAGAGAATATTAGCCCATGTAATGAAAAGATACAACTTATCTTAAATGTTCAAATTGATGCCCCGTGGCTAAAATGCTTAAACATATTTTAAAAAGATGTTCACTTGGATTTACAAAGCGTTGGAACCAATGTACTAGCAAAACAAAGGTCAAAGGTACACCACAAACCAGTGTCTTTTGTAGACAAGGGCATGGATTAGTGTGTGAAGCATGTAACTATTAAAAATGAACCAGTATCTTTTGTAGACAAATATCTGCATGTAGGTATAGGCAATAAGATTTATATGAGACACGAAAGTTCTCTGCAAATAAACCAATCAGAAAAAATCGCTCAATAAACCATAAGTCCTACCCCCATGACTTGAGCCTTAATTCAATTACAGATATGCATGGTCACATGATTGGCTTTACACAAGCAGAAGTGTATTGATACATCAGGAAGATAAGTCCCACAAATTTTCCAGAGTAAGTCAAGTTTTCCTACTAACAAATTAAAGTGGCTTACAGTATTGCATATCTTTATAATCCAGTGACAGTTGTAACAAAAAATTCAACTGTTCATTGTTCATTTGTTGCATTTGATGTGGAATATTTTTGTTGTGACAGTGTAATATTGGCCCATGAAGTGGATATTTTTGTTCAACTTGCACGTGAGTTTATTGCTAGGATTTTAAATGCCAAATTAAAATTTTTTCCACTTCACAGAAATATTCATGCTATCAAAATTCATGTGTTCTTTGCTCATTGTTTCCACTTCACACAAATATTCAACTTCACAAAAATACTGCCACCAAAAATTCATGTGTTTTCTTGGATTCGATCGGGTTTTTGTGTAATTTGTGTTGCACCTGATGGAAGCGAGCTGGAAAATGGGGAAATTATCATACGGTTTTTGTTATCTCTTCTCTGATTCTGGACATTGTAACATGAGTTTGTTTTATTGTTGTTTACATTATTTGATATCATGAGGGGAGGCACATTATGTAATTTTGCGAGGTTGAAAGTGTTTTTTTTAGTTTTTTATATTGCTTTGGTATTGATTGTAGTTTACAGATGAGATAACCAGTATTTGGTGGCAGTATCTGTTGATTTTTTAAACTTTTCAGGATATCATGTTCTATCAAGAAGATTATCTACATGAGTGTGGTTTTTGTTTTTTGTTGTTGTTTTTGATTTTTTGTGTAGAAAGCAATTTGGAGAGGCGTGTCTCCTTTCACTCGATTTGGATTCTATTTTATCTATGAACCTTTCTATGCTAATTTGTTGAAACATCCCTGTGATTCTTAGGGATCTCCAACGATTCACAAACAAAAGCAACCTGGACATGATCTCCGGCGATTCTCAGGGATCCCTTGAAGAAATAGAGCACCTCCAGCGTTTCTCTGATGGAATTCGATCTATCCCGGCGTCACCAATTCCAATCTCATTTTCATCATTGCCGGCTTCCCAACCCTCATAGCCGAGATTTTTTTTTCATTACTGCCGGCTTCCTCTGATGTAAAGGTGAGATTTTTTTGTTGATTCGTTGTTTTTCTGTACCTAAATTGAGGAAAAGGTTGCTAACTCTAAAAAAGTTGATGAAGCTTGAATATGGGTTATAAGTAGTCGAATTGTACATTTGAGTACATATTAATACATAATTTGGTTTTGTTGGTTTTGTTTGGTTAATACATATTACTATGATTGCATAATACATATTAATTCGCAAATGTACAGTTATGCATATCAATATTAATACATAATACATATTAATATGCAAATGTACAGTTATGTATTAACATGTTATGTATTAACATGATTAATATGTAGTAGCATGATTGCATTTTGTTTGGTTAATACATAATACATATTAATATACATTATTGTTGAAGGAATGAGTAAACAAAACACACAGGCATAACCAAATATACTGAATGTCCCAAATTGTATACATTGATAAATCTCGATCATGGGTACGGTGGGGGGGGGGGAGGTTCTGAAACAATAACACAATGTCAACTCTTTGGTACGGTCAATTTTATTTGCTTGATTGATATAATTTTTTTGCTAAGATGGATGAATTTAGCCTTGGTACACGAGTGCACAGGGGATGTTTTCTTACATTCCTCTAAGAACATTTCAAAGCCTCAAATATTCTTCACTGGAAATTCCCTTAGGGTTGGATTCCTATGGGGATGGAATACATAATTTAATTTTTTTTGGTTTTTTTTGGTTTTGCTTTAAATATGCTTGATCACTATGTTCCGATGTATGATCATGTGAGCAAATTCTAATTTGTTGTGTTATTTTTATCTGGAGGACGGAATACCAATGAAACATGCTAAAAGTGATACAATGCAGAATCTGAGCTTCAACATACACATGCAATCTCCAATGTCCCTTTGATATCAATATTGTTCTGTTGCAAGCCAATCCTTCACCTAGCAACCTGAAAAAAAGCCAATGCATATCCATATAGCAAGCCAATCCAGAATTTTTTGTAGTGCAAGCTTACATGGTGGCAGCTGTGAATTACACTGCAATCTAGCTGCAATTTATTTCAAAGAATTCACAGCATCAAAGTGGTAAGTTTTTCTATTTTAATTTGCAACTGTGAATCTTTTGATGAAATCACAGTAATAGCAATTCTTTATAGAAAATCGCAGTAATAGACCACTAATCTATGCCATATTTGAATTCTTTATTGGAAATCACAAATCAGTCATCTTATGCTATATTTGAATTTTTCACAGCCTCAAAAGATTTCTTTATAGGAAATCACAGTAATAGAAATTCTTTATAGTAAAGAATTTATGGCATAATAGCAATTTATGGCATATTTGCAAGATTTCTTTATAGTAAAAAATTTACAGTAATAAATATCAAAAGATTTCTTTATAGGAAATCACTATAATAGCAATTCTTTATAGTAAGGAATTTATGGCATATTCTTTATAGTAAAGATTTTATGGCAGTAGCAATTTATGCCATACTTGCAAGATATCTTTATAGTAAAGAATTTACATGAATAAATATCAAAAGATTTCTTTATAGGAAATCACTATAATAGCAATTCTTTATAGTAAAGAATTTATGGCATATTCTTTATAGTAAAGAATTTATGGCATAATAGAAATTTATGGCATATTTGAAAGATTTCTTTATAGTAAAGAATTTGGAGCAATAAAAAAAGATTCACAGTTGCAAAAAAGAATTTTCAATTTTGTTAACTGGTTTCTTTGCCTGAATAGTTGCTTACAGAACAATGAGTTGATGCCATATTTGAATTTTTCACAGCCTCAAAAGATTTCTTTATAGGAAATCACAGTAATAGAAATTCTTTATAGTAAAGAATTTATGGCATAATAGCAATTTATGGCATATTTGCAAGATTTCTTTATAGTAAAAAATTTACAGTAATAAATATCAAAAGATTTCTTTATAGGAAATCACTATAATAGCAATTCTTTATAGTAAGGAATTTATGGCATATTCTTTATAGTAAAGATTTTATGGCAATAGCAATTTATGCCATATTTGCAAGATATCTTTATAGTAAAGAATTTACAGTAATAAATATCAAAATATTTCTTTATAGGAAATCACTATAATAGCAATTCTTTATAGTAAAGAATTTATGGCATAATAGAAATTTATGGCATATTTGAAAGATTTCTTTATAGTAAATAATTTGGAGCAATAAAAAAAGATTCACAGTTGCAAAAAAGCATTTTCAATTTTGTTAACTGGTTTCTTTGCCTGAATAGTTGCTTACAGAACAATGAGTTGATGGGATCAGTTGTTTATCTAGCAAATTCCCCACTCAAAATACTGTAAGTTTCTCATATATTCAAAGCATACATGGTTTTTTTCTATGTATTTAATTCTTTTAATCTTTATGCTTTTGACTACTAATTTATTTACAGATATATGCAGAGTAACTATTTCAGTGGTTGTGTTTCAAAACAATTTGAAGTTATTTTGCGCTTGAGGTATGTCTTCCTGGTGTTAAATGATCAATGTAGCTAATTTTATTTAAAGTTTCATATGATTATTTAAAGTTTCATATGCTTCAAAGTTTATCCATAAATCGTTAACAGAGGCAAGGATCTTCTTTATCATTATCGGCTGTGGATGTCAGACATGGTTTTCCTTCTGTACTAAGTCAAAATAATCACAAGAGGAGATTGCATGGGGAACAGTGGTGGGAATTGTTTGTGGTGTTGTTTTAGCTGCTCTTTTTTGCTTATGCTGTTTTCATTCATATTAACAAGAAAAAAATGAAAGCAACCTAAGAATGTCCGAATCCACAGATGAGTCATCATATGCCCTTCCAATTATTGCATTCAAAGGTACACAAAGTCTATATATGAATTTTATTAAAGGAAATTTTGTATTCTTTGTAGGGACTTAAAGGCGCAAATTTTCTCCAGATACATGTCAATACTAGATGTGCTTGACACTAGAAAGCATTTCTTTCTTTTCTAATTTTTTAGAGAAAACTGCAACATATTTAAGAGAAGTAAAATTTCTAGAAGCTAAATCCCTCTCTCTCCCAAGTGCTATTTTAATTTCTTATCAACGTATTTTTTAAAAAGACTGGTATCCTGTAGAGAAAATAAGTTAAAAGTAAATTTCCAGGAGAACTTGGAAGATGGAGATTCTCAGGCTTCCCTTGCTCTATTAGTTGTAGGATTTCATTACTCGGGCCTATGATATGGAATTTGGCCCAATGGTTATAGAGTTGATGGAATTAGGGGTGATATATACATGATCAGCTGGTTTTCAAGATTACATGCCAATGACAGATTCTTTGATTTGAAAATTAAAATTTGCTTAAAATTTGCTTGGTTGGCAAAGCGAAAGGCGGTTGTGTCAGATGAGCTTGAACCGTACATGCAACAAGACATTGTATGCCGTGGTTGTACCTTCATGAGTGATTCTCATATGTCATGGAGAAGCTTTGGCGAAGACCATGACTATTTTGAGACATTCTCAGACAAAGTGGAAATTTGTGAGCTTCTGGAGAGTTATTAACATTTTCTTTTCTTTTTCTTTTAAGCGCATCCTTTATCAAATGTTCTTAGGCTTGCTATGTGGTATATTTACATAAAAATTGTTTGGCAAATTTGTTATGATTATTTATCAGCTTTTCAGAATTGATAGTATTCTTGGCCTTCAAATTGTCTGTTGTATATGTGGGAGAATGGTTACAACTTCATTCAAAAGTGGATTTTGTGACAAAATGAATAAAATGATCATGAAAATTTTACAAAGACAAGTTGAACAATATACTAACGAGAATTTTTCTGTGTATGTAGAGAAGCCTACCTGGAGACAAAATTATGAATTCCACAATGCTGATTATTTCTAACTCTTCTTTGGTACCTTCATCATACCGTAGAGTGCACTACCCAGACAGTTGGCAACATAATTAATACACTCCTCATTCCTATCATAGTTTGCAAGTAAGATATCAATATGTTAATTCTACTGGAAATTCTCAAAAAATAAAGGTACCGTTGTTGTTCACATGCAACAATTTTGCCATTGTAGTAGGAGTTGGAAAGCGTGCATGATCTGAAGAATGAAATAGTGCAAATGCATCAAGAAATTAGTGACTTAAAAAAGTTGGTCGCGAGTTGCATGAAGTGACATGCAAGATTGCATGATCCTATCACAGAAGAGGTTTCTTCTTCAATCCGTCAATCGGGTGAGCATTTGAAGTTTTTATATGCCATAACAAGTTTCGGACATAATGTATTACCGGGCAAAAAAAGTTCTATTTTGGCATTTGACTATAATAAATTCTTTTTGAAAATTGGGCATGAGTAAATTTTTCGTAGAGCTATTAGTAGTACAAGTCATCTAATATACGCCATAATGTTAGTTTTTAACAATATGGTAAATATTTCTGAAATGCATTTTGAGATGAAGCCATTTTGTACCAACATAATGCCTGAAATATGATTAAGGGTAATAATAATTTTGGTATTGCTATCTGATGAACTCACATTTACTTGGAATTTTATCATTATTGATCTTGCTGCTACTTCTCATGATCATTTTATTCATATTAAAACTCTTATATCTTTTCATTTTTCAAATTTTCCTATAAAATTAATCACACACTTAATATTTTTACAAATATGAATAAAATAGGGTCCATGGACAAATCCAAATATATGGATCAAACCTGTTGCTTTTAGAGTGCATGCGTTTTTTCTTTACATTTTATCTGACTTTTGCTAAGTGGCTAAAACCAGTTGTCCTGGATTTGCCAATTTAGTTTACACTTTAATGTCAGTTGATTACATTATTAGCACTGAGGTTCAATGCGATAACACATGAAAACCTTCAAGCGTCATGATATATAACATCTGTAGAACATCGGCGAACAAACTTTCAGTAACATAGGCTTTAATCCATAGCCAAGACTCCCAGTTCAATGGAACTTCCATTAACAGGGTGTCAACACTACACATTCTACATAGCTGCAGTAACATTTGGTTCATTGACAATTCAAAAGGCCGTGTAACATAAAAAAAATTGCCATCTCACTTCCATCTAGCATTATGGATAATTTATTGGTAGAAGTTAAAATGGCTCTACATACATGCAGAAATAACAGACCTTTACATGTGTAAATTCTTGACAAATTGTTGTTGCAATTTGTTTGGTTTTGATTTTTGAATGATGGAGAAAGTACTTCTAGAATGAGAGATGTATATATGACAAATTGCTTTTGCTTTTTCATTTTGCAACCATTCTCAACATAAATATATATATTTTAGTATATATATAAATACATAAAAATCATTGCTAGCTTTTCAAATTGCCCAAAAATTTATTCATGATAGTTGAAATGATTCTAGATTATCATGCTTAGTAGTTTTGCAATGTGTTGTGTTTTGACTAATGGAAGAAAATAAGCACATGTGCAAAGAGAGATATGTACATAGCCACCCGATTTCACCACCTTTCTCAATATGAACAGAAATATAGGAGTGTACATTTATGCTATTAAACTGTTAATTTAAACTTAAAATTATCGCCCTCTTTTCCAGAATGTCTATTAAATCATTCACAAAAGTCAGAGATGGTTTAGCATCAATACTTATCTAATTTATTGACTTCTTGGATCTGGGAAGAAACACCATATCATTCAAATACGTGTTTATTTTAAAATGCATATTGGCTAGCTTCAAAAGAATACATGTTTTAATCTTTATTGAGTTTGTTGTTTGATTGTTGCTGTCGCTTAGGTGCACTCTTTATTTGCCTTAGTTGTGAGCCTATTTCTATGAGGATTGTCCTTTGAGTTCCAATTTTCTTTTCTTTTTGTTTCAAAATCTATTTTCTGTTCTTCATTCATGTATAAATTATTTCTTCTTCAGAAACTCAGGTTCATGTTTGTTAATGTATGCCTCACAAGATCTCAGTTTCATGTTTTTGCAGTCTTTCAAACAGAATATACAAGTATCCTACATTCTCGTACAAGAAACAATTCCCACAATAGCCAACTATCCAGTTTGCTTAAGGTGCGTCAATCTTTAGGTTACTTCAAGTTACTTCAAGCTTCTGGTTGCCTCAAACTTCACAATATAGCCAAAGTATCCAGGTTTTTGTGTGGAGCCTCCATTGCACAAGTGCACATACTCCAGGGTACAAGTTTTGGAAATGTGATGCAGCTTGAGCTACCTATATAAGAGGGGAAACAATCTTGAATCAATAACCTTACAAAATCTGTTCTAGGATATAGCTAAGTAGCCAAGTAAGTGTATTATGTCATACTTCATGTTATAGTATCAGATTTTCCACTTCAAAATACCTGACATGCAAAAAAAACTAATCTGATATGGAGAATGCACATACTGGAGCTATACTTGAGCCATAACTGATATGTAAAATACTGATCATATGGAGAATGCACCTGACATGAGTTGTGTTCCTGAAAACCTGACATATGGTTCCTAAAAATATGTTTGCTCTCAAAACCCCCACCATTCGCACTCAAAAACCACACAAATATTATTTTCTGTTTTGGTAACAAAATTTCATGTCTAAATATTATCTGTCTTTGCAGGTCATTCTCACTCAAAATCAATTGTGTTTGTAGGGCATATAGCTGTGGGTTAATACTTCAGGTTTCATGGAAAAAATTTCAGGGTATCTGTCATGTTTTGTAGGGTGTTTTGTTATGCAGAGAAAATTTTAACTTTGAAGGGAAAATGTCTGATGTGGGGTGTTTTGTATGGTGTTTTGTTATGCAGAGAAAATTTGGGATGTAAAGCTTTTGCCTCTATCACAAAATATTCTTGATAATATCTAGAGACAATCAGAGTGCCGATGAGTTTATTGTCATCAATGAAGTTTTTGACTAGGTAAGAAATCATGTCGTTAAAGCTGTCTTTTTCCTCTTCCATCTTTGTTTGTTACATTAGTATTTTCACCCCTTGGTTCTTAACTACTCTCCAAAACCTAAAATTTGAGAAACTTCCATGTGAAATTATGAGCTCTATCATAAGAAATAAAATTTGAGCGCTTTCATATGCATGAACTCATATTTCTGGCCATGGTTTAAATTATTGATCATTGCCATAATTTTTTTCCCCCAGGTGTAACATGCTACCTTCAGATTTTGTTATTTGCATGGGTTCTTTGCGGATAAATGATTATTACATGTTTAAAGCTTTATAATGTCATGTTTTGTTAAGAAGTCATTTTCCATTCGGTTTCCTGAGCTCAGATCGGTGAATTTATGTAGTTCTCGTTGTAAATTTTGTTTAATTTTATTTGTAGTCATTGATTACTTACTTGATATGTGCAGGACTAGAAGATAAAGGAAAAGGAGCTTAATTTTTGGGAAGCTGATTTGAAAATGAGAAACCGTGTTTTATTATCAATTTGTATCATAATCCAAATTTTGTATCAATGTGTATCATATTGTTAAAACGCCTACGTTCTGAATGTATCAATTTCTGAATGTATTAATACATATTGTTAATACAAATTTCAAATTTTTGATACATTTCTAATTTTAGAAATTGATACATATTGATACAACAAATTGATACATACTGTTAATTCATGTGCCTAAATCAAAATATTGTTAAAACTCATACGCGTAGAGCTTAATCATCACTCTACGTATGAGTTCTCACTGTTGTTAATTCATGTTGAGTTTTAACAATATGTACCAATTTCTGAATGTATTAATTTTAAATTTTGTTAATACATATTGTTAAAACATGGCTTTAGTTCTCACTGTATTTATTGTTAATACACATTGATACACCCAACTTTTGTTAATACATATTGTTAAAACATGGCTTTAGTTCTCAAATTTGTATCAAATTTGTATCAATTTGTATCCTATTCCAAATTTTGAATCAATTTGTATCATATTGTTAAAACTCTGTGATATGGCAAACAACTCTATATATCAATTCTGTATATGGCAAACAATTTTTGTGTATCAATTCTGCATATGGCAAACTATCATATATGGCAGAATTGTAGATGCCATTGCCAACAATTTTTCCTGCCATATAAGAATTGTTATATCAATTTTGTATATCCTGCCATAACAATTCTTATATCAAACAATTCTTCTTATCCTGCCATATCAAGTTATCTTGCCATATCAGACAATTCTGTGATATCAAACAATCATATGATCAAGAATTCTGTGATCAAGTTAATAAAATATGGCATGACATGGCACATGATATTGTTAATAAGCATTGTATAAATTATATGATGTGCAGGATATGGAATTGATCTAATCACTGAACATTTGTACGAATAAAATTGATTTTGCATTTGAAAATTTCTATCTGGCTTCACTACTTTCCTGGATCTGAAAGCACAAAAAAATCATATCTTAGTGTGATCATTGTATTGAAAATAATAGAACCAGATGAATGACTTGGTAAATAAAATCTGATCACTCACACCCTTCAGATTCTAGAGGCATAAAATGGCAATAGATGCTAATTTAATCTAGAATATAGTTAATGTATCAAGAGTGATTCTAATTAAACAACAAACATTAGACTGGCGTGTGCTCATCAGTGACTGAAAATATGTGGCAGCATTCACGGGAAGGGCACTTCTCTGTCACTGGGATAACCGCATATATTTTTAGTCATATAACATTTTACATATATATATATAAATTTTCGACAACAAAGTCATGTTCCTTAAATGACTGTAACTCAGACATTAACTATATTGCTTTTTATATCACATTTGGACTGAAACCAACAAAGGAAAGGTTTAGGTTGTTTGAACAACTAAAAAAGAATCGGTTACAAGGACCAAGTAGAATTTTGGAGGAACAATAATTTTGGAGTGAACTAAACTTTTGGGGAACTATAATTTTTGGTGTAACTTCAATTTATTATAAAATTCTTAGGGACTAAATTTAAAGGGAACTAAAATTTTAAATTTTTGAGTAAAACTAAATATGAAAGAAAATAAACTTTGGAGCGAACTAAATTCTGGTTTGAATGCGGTTAAATTTTTAGGGGGAATATTTTGAAGGTGACTGTAATTTTTTAAGGGCTGATTTTGAAGAGGCTAAATTTTTTTGGGATGATATTTTAAATGGGTTTAAATTTATTGGGGAAATAATTTGAATGCAACGTGATCTATAATCATGAATTATGATAGAAATTTTGGGGGAACTAAATTTTGTGGGGAACTAATTTTTTTGGTTCCTACATTTTAGGGAACTAAAATTTTTAGGAGATCTACGTTCTCTAGGAAAAGTAAATTTTGGGGGAACTAAAATTTATGTGGGAACTAAATAACAATTATTGTACTTTAATTTTGGTAGAACTAAGATTTTAAGGGGGATATCTTAAATTATGGGTGATCTAAGATTTTGAGGGGGAATCGTAAATGAACCGCGCCGAAGGCACCCGTTAAATTTTTTTAACTAATTTGTTGTTCTGCACCGAAGGCGTCTTCGCCGAATTTGTTGTTCCGCGCTGAAGGTGCATGCGTCGATTTTGTTGTTCCACGCCGAATGAGTCCGTGTCGCTAAATATTTTAACGCTAATTTGTTGTTCCGCGCAATTTTGACCGTGGAAATAATTTTTTGGGGAACAAAGATTTTGCGGGGGAAAATCTTAATTGAACCGTGCCCGCGGGCACGGGGTATGACTAGTATATATATATATCAGTCGTTCATCGTGCTCATACTTCGAAAGAATTTTTGTATAAACTAATTTCTCGTTGCAAAACAATCACTATCTCACTCTCCTCTTTTTCCTTCGTCTAACTCTTTTTCTGAGTTGCAATATTTTCTACCATCTGCTCGCTATTTTCTAATTTTTATAAGTATAAAGTATATGATACCATATTTTACACGTAATCCTTCTTCCATCTACTTAATTATTTTGGGCAATATCTTAGTCCCATCCAATCAGTTATCTCCTCTTCCTCGTCTTGTCCAAACTCATTCTTTTCGATCTTATTTCGTTACACTTTTGGCTTCTGTTTCCCTTCTTTTGTGTAGACATCAGTGCATGTAGTTGCCTATGTCATCTCTAGTTAGTAGTGGGCCCATTGATTTGTGATGTCGTCGTAGTGCATGTGGACCGGTACGAGTGTGTGGACCGGTACGAGTGTGCAACCTTTAGGATGTTAGTGATTGTCTCTTGTGTCGTGTATGCGTACTCAGTGTTAACCATGTTACGCTTGAAGTTGTCTGAATGATAGTATTCATATGATGTGAATAGTGTCATAGCAGACAGTTCCTTAGACTTAGTCTTTATACACTACTACAAAATGGACCTTTAACAGCGCTTAAATAAGGCCTTTAATAGCGCTTTACAAGCGCTGTCTATCTCCCCGCTGCTATAGGGGGGGCTGGTTTTAATAGCGCTTTAAAAGCGCTGTTAAAGGGGGGCCTTTAACAGCGCTTGTTTGTGCAAGCGCTGTTAAAGGGGGGCCTTTAACAGCGCTTGTTTGTGCAAGCGCTGTTAAAGGGGGGCCTTTAACAGCGCTTGTTTGTGCAAGCGCTGTTAAAGGGGGGCCTTTAACAGCGCTTCTTTAGTGCAAGCGCTGTTAAAGGCCCCCCTTTAACAGCGCTTGCACAAACAAGCGCTGTTGTGCAAGCGCTGTTAAAGGCCCCCCTTTAACAGCGCTTGCACAAACAAGCGCTGTTAAAGGCCCCCCATTAACAGCGCTTGTTTGTGCAAGCGCTGTTAAAGGGGGGGCCTTTAACAGTGCTTGTTAGTGCAAGCGCTGTTAAAGGGGGGCCTTTAACAGCGCTTCTTTAGTGCAAGCGCTGTTAAAGGCCCCCCTTTAACAGCGCTTGTTTGTGCATTAGATTGTTCATATATTAAACTTATTACCTGAGATTGCGTTAGCATTAGATTGCTCATATATTTGGGGACCTCTATACTGCTCATATATTAAACCCCCAATTTGTTGCATGTGCAAATTTAGACAGGACTGGGCTTTTGCGCAGTAACATAAATTCTGATGAGAAGAGGAATACACGTGCATGACAAGGTTTTCTCCTTTGTGCAAGCATTATAACACACCAAAATCTGTGAAAACTACATGCTTACCATCAGGCCTCCCTTTATGAAACATGGGCGCTTACCGCAAGCCTACACAGCTTATAACCAGCAAGACACCAAACATCTGCCCACGAACACCAATCTTGCCGCGAATATCAGCATCAATAATACACAAGACTTTTAATATTGTCAGCTGACCAAACACAATGCATTAACTCACAACAAGGTTTAGTACAATAATTATTCTCGATATATATTAAATCCAAGATGTGACACATGGATAAGTATCACCAAATCTCCAGCAAACACCACTGACATCAGACAACATTGACACCACACTGAAATGTGGTGAGACCGAGCGAAGATGGAATCAGTTGTATAGTAATACATGCACGATGGATGATAGAAACAAGTCACTTGTAGATATATTGTATCATCTGCCAGATGGCAGGATCATGAGCAGCACTGCTTAGAAACCGTGAATCTTGATGCGCTCCTTTTTCACGATCCCGGCCTAATCAATATACATACCAATGCCTGTCAAAGCAAATGATAGGCGAAAAGAGCAATAACAAAGAGGCATGCAAATGCAATGAGCATGTACCTGGACTAGGAAGGTGGAAACATTTTTGCGCTGGTCGCCTTGCAGTTGAATAACCTGTAGAAACAAAAGTCTTTGCGTGTCATGATCAATGATGGCTATGCTGTAACATGGGCATGTAACGCCGAAGTAGCATGAAATATTATTACAGAACTTAAAAGGGAACTTGATGGTATGTATGCCAACAGGTGTAAGCCAACAATGGTGAATTTCACTCACCATCAACCTTCTGAAGCTAACATCTGGAAGCAAGCGAACAGTCAGACTTTTGATAGACCTGACAAATTAAAATTTCAACCCAATGGCTCAACAAATAAATGATGCCAGATAGAATTACGGAAACCATTTCAGTGTGAGATACAGATAACACATAATTTCATAATATTGACATTGCAATCCTTCTTCCTGTTGTTTAACAAGTATTCAGAATTAGAACCATTCTATTAATAACGACATTGCCGAACCATTCTATTAATTATTCGGTTAGGTATTAGTGTTTTGTAGATCAACTGGTTAAATCCCCATCGGAATATCAATTATTACTCTCTGAATATCAATTATTCTATTAATTATTCGGTTAGGATTTTGCATACCTTCACCAGGGCTTTTCACCCTCTGAATATCAATTATTACTCCCCACGTAACATCATCTTTGGTGGAGAAAGCTGGCTTTTGATCATCACGTGTGCATCTTACACGTACAAGCCTGCCAACCTGCAAGAATGGTAGACATTGCTTGGGGGAAAACACAATATCCCGAACATCATTTTTTAAACGTTTGTATTGTTGTAGGAGATCATAATAATCCTTCAAGCTCTCCTCTTCTTCAATGATAATTGAATTTCTCTCAGCTTCCAAATCCTTTGCTTGTTTCTGTAGCCAACACTTAACTGGATTAGGAACTATAGCAAGTGATGATAATGACCAGTTTAGTGCAAGGCTTTGAGCAACATCCAAGCCTCATATTTGCTATTTGTTAGTAGGTAAATAGAATGAGAGGTATAGCTACCCAGCATTTAGCAAATCATCACATGTGCATTCTTTCAAGGTATGAATGCAGAAGCTTCACTAGTTATTTATTTAATATTAAGATCCTGTTCAGAAAGAAATAGAGGAGTTCTTTAATAATCAATGCAACAAACCTCAAGATTGGGTAATGCACGATCAGCTTGAAATTGATAAAATGAATTTCTGAGAAGATTTTCTGGGTCACCATCTTCACATCTTATTTGATTCAACAGCATATTGTAGCTTAAGTGGAAAGCACTGTTACGAGGAAAAACATATTAGAGAAGAAGCACAAGTTCGCAGAGAAAATGTCAGGCTGTACAACTACAAAAGAACTGCAAGCCAAAATAAATGAAGGTTATAATCATAGCAAGTGAGGCTTATGCCTAAAATTCTCATCGCACGAAGTTAATAAAGCATCTCTGCGCCAACTGCATAACGTTTACCTTTTGTTGCTAAATTACATGTAAGCATTTAAGCAAAATACATTGGCTATGATGAAGTATTTCTTCTTAGACAATTACAAGATCAAATGAACATGAGTAGAAAGATGCATGTCACCCAAAAATTCAAGTTTATCCAAGTTATAAATACCCAGGTGACAGTCGTATATTTCTTTGCGATAATTAACCAAATCTTTAAAGTGAAAAGTGATGTAGAAATTGCCACATGATGATACAGCAAACAATTGGCTGTCATAATAACAAGGCATACCATCATTTATTTTCATTGGAATGATTGATGGACGATGAAATACCATTTAACTCGAACGACCAGTCAAAAGAAATTGCCTGGTATATAAAATGCCAGGAATTTTTAAGAGGCAGCAATGATCCCAGCATCTTAAGCTACATAGTCCAAATCCAAGATGAATCTGCCAAATTAATTAAATCAGGGTATGATATGCATGGAACATTGCAAAATGAATACTCTAAATAAAAATCATGCACGCTGTCACATTAAATCATACTAAAATCTGGAAACCAATCATCTGATGAAGAGCTGAAGGGAATTAAACATGTTATCAAGGAGCACTATAACATTCTAGCATTCTCAGATCCAGCAAATGCCCAACATTTAGTATACTGAATGTATCATAATGTGCATATGCCAAGTCACTGGTTTCAGTAATTTAGATTTGTTAAACACCACGTTTCACACTTTTTTAATGATATTTTTTGCATGCGGCTAGATGATTACTCCGAACAATCTGCAGAGAATCCATTTGAGAGAAACTAAAAAGCCTGGAGTCATATGAAACACTTACTGTATTGCACACCATTCTCTGAATAGAGCTAGAGCTATGGCTTCGATGTGCTTGGAAGACTTCCAATGAATAACCATACCTCGTGCACCCATTTACAAACACATCCTCCCACACATCAAGCATATGCTTAAAGGCCTTGTCAACCAAATGAGCGATAAATATCACCCCTGATATTTAGCAATTAAGATGTTTATCCCATGTTTTCAAGATACATCAATAACATCCACAACTCCTACAGTGTTTACATTAATGTTAAGGACTTGGTTATTGGCATGTAATGGTGAAATTTCAGAAGCAGGGCAGAAAATGAACGACATAGATTTGTTAAGAATTATCAAGGATTGCCTGCAAGAATTATCAAGGAGCACTATAACATTCTAGCATTCTCAGATCCAGCAAATGCCCAACATTTAGTATACTGAATGTATCATAATGTGCATATGCCAAGTCACTGGTTTCATTAATTTAGATTTGTTAAACACCACGTTTCACACTTTTTTAATGATATTTTTTGCATGCGGCTAGATGATTACTCCGAACAATCTGCAGAGAATCCATTTGAGAGAAACTAAAAAGCATGGAGTCATATGAAACACTTACTGTATTGCACACCATTCTCTGAATAGAGCTAGAGCTATGGCTTCGATGTGCTTGGAAGACTTCCAATGAATAACCATACCTCGTGCACCCATTTACAAACACATCCTCCCACACATCAAGCATATGCTTAAAGGCCTTGTCAACCAAATGAGCGATAAATATCACCCCTGATATTTAGCAATTAAGATGTTTATCCCATGTTTTCAAGATACATCAATAACATCCACAACTCCTACAGTGTTTACATTAATGTTAAGGACTTGGTCATTGGCATGTAATGGTGAAATTTCAGAAGCAGGACAGAAAATGAACGATGAAAAAAAAATTAGTTAGGGGATGACAGCAAACTTAACATTTGTCACACATCAAACTTAACCTGTGTCCCACATTTGTTTCAAATCTTCAATTAACGGAGACAAGTATATGTCTATATCATTTCCTGGTTGTTTAGGCCCAGAAATTAACATAGACAACATCATGTACTTGCGCTTCATGCATAACCATGGAGGTAGATTGTAAATCATCAAAATCACTGGCCATGTGCTGGGGGAACTACTTTGAATACCATGTGGGTTCATTCCGTCGGTAGACAATGCAATTCGTAGGTTTCTTGTTTCTTCCCCAAATTCAGGATAATCGTGATCAAATTTTGTCCATTGAGGAGAATCTGCTGGGTAACGGAACATGCCATCTTTAATCCGTTCATTTGAATGCCACGTCAAGTGTTTTGCATCTTCTAGACTGCGATACATGCGCCTAAATCTTGGTATTATGGGGAAATACCATGCCACCTTCACTGGAGTTGATTCTTTTCTTTTATATCGTGAGGCATTACATTTAGGACACATGTTTAACGATGCATATTCATTATGAAATAAGATGCAATCGTTAGGACAAGCATGAATCCTCTCATAGCTCATGCCTATAGAGCGTAACATTCGCTTAGCCTCATATGTTCGACTAGGAAGAACATTATCTTCTGGCAACATATCCTTTAGAATTATGAGTAATTCTGTGAAGCTCTTATCAGACCATCCATTGCTCGCTTTCAAGGTATACAATTTTAATACTGCCGACAATCGGTTGAACTTAGTACAACCACTGTACAATGGCTTCTCCACATCACTGACCAACCTCGTAAACATTTCAGGACAATCCCGGAGATCCTCTTCAACCATATTTGCCATCTCTTCAAGGCGATCGTCATCATATGTATTTGTGTTTGTATCACTTGTAGCATACCTCTCTGTACTCCCAAATTCACTGCACTCTTCTCTTGTCTCACCGTGCCTGGTCCAACATGTATAACTTTGATCGATTCCATTGCACACTAAATGATCTTTCAACTCATCCTTGTTAACTCCCCTTGCATAGCAACAATTTAAACATGGGCATATGATTTTCCTTGGATTTTCAGCATGATCAACTGCAAATCTAATGAACTCTTTAACTCCATTCATATTCTTTCGATAAACGATTTGCAGACATCCATTTTCGATCCATATTTATCAATCTAACAAAAAAATTATTAACATTAGTTATTTTGTTATTTGAGATGTTAAAGTCTGAATACAAGAAGGCAAACCTGGAGATAAAACAAGCAGAGGGCAATGGCACCGTTATAGCAAAGTAGGCCTTAGAGAAGACCAATCACAAAAGTATTTACTCCTGCAAGTAACACGAAGTTGTTTTTAGTTATATATAAAAGCGCCTAATAGTCTGTATTTCCAACAAGAAGCCCTGCCTGAATACAACTTCGATCTTGCAAATGAAACACTGGAATTCAAGGCAAGTGTTCTTTCCCTCGTCAAGAATACCAATCAAGCTTGTTTGATCAAATGTGCAATAGTGGCTGTCACCAACCCAAGAATCGCACCAGCTGTAACCTGAAATAAAATGAAATTAAGTTGTACGCGTGTTAGACAAATATTACAGGTCTGAGTCTTCAAATGCTGGCAAAAAGCACAAGTGAGCAAATAAATTGCACACTTATTGCTCCATGTCCATGGTTCATGCAATCTAACATCCAACTGTATAATCCTACCAAGGGAATTACCCATCTTCCACGAGTACATGCAAAATTAGAGTTCATGTGCTTTTAAAAACTGGAATTAAGCGGTTTCGTAAGTTCAACGATTGATCTAAAGAATTGGTTGTTTTAGCAAAATAGATATCTAACCAAGTAATGCAGTAAATATGTTCTGTATCCACTCTATTAGAATTGATGCAAAGTGCACTAATATATATATAAGTTAGAGAGATACATGTATGTGTCCCACTTCCAAGAGAATAATCAGTAAAAGGATAGTGGCCAAACGCACAAACTATTATGAGTACTTAAGCTTTTCAATACTATGGGTCCCACTTCCCAGAACATGTATGTGATTAGCTCCTGGAAATATGTACAAAGGGGGTAGTTATATGGATCCATATGCCCTATTCAAGAACTTAATAAAGGTGTGTACATGTTCGAAATATCTGCAGAGTGTAACTTACAAGAATGTCTTCAGCATATGTATCTCTCTAACATCAAAAACTTGCACATATATCCTCTAATATTTCATATAATTTGTATGTAAGCATGTTGCTGTATTACTCAATATAAAAATCAACATTGTAGATACAAAAGAAAACATTTCAACAATTATACTCAAATAAAGATAAATTAAGCGGTTTCGTAAGTTCAACGATTGATCTAAAGAATTGGTTGTTTTAGCAAAATAGATATCTAACCAAGTAATGCAGTAAATATGTTCTGTATCCACTCTATTAGACTTGATGCAAAGTGCACTAATATATATATAAGTTAGAGAGATACATGTATGTGTCCCACTTCCAAGAGAATAATCAGTAAAAGGATAGTGGCCAAACGCACAAACTATTATGAGTACTTAAGCTTTTCAATACTATGGGTCCCACTTCCCAGAACATGTATGTGATTAGCTCCTGGAAATATGTACAAAGGGGGTAGTTATATGGATCCATATGCCCTATTCAAGAACTTAATAAAGGTGTGTACATGTTCGAAATATCTGCAGAGTGTAACTTACAAGAATGTCTTCAGCATATGTATCTCTCTAACATCAAAAACTTGCACATATATCCTCTAATATTTCATATAATTTGTATGTAAGCATGTTGCTGTATTACTCAATATAAAAATCAACATTGTAGATACAAAAGAAAACATTTCAACAATTATACTCAAATAAAGATAAATTAAGCGGTTTCGTAAGTTCAACGATTGATCTAAAGAATTGGTTGTTTTAGCAAAATAGATATCTAACCAAGTAATGCAGTAAATATATTCTGTATCCACTCTATTAGACTTGATGCAAAGTGCACTAATATATATATAAGTTCCAATAGAAGCCCCCATAATATGACAAAAAATTTACAGGGTAATTGATAGCAAAATTAAAGTTTCATTTAGGCACGCTAAAAAATCAAGCAAAATGTGTAGCCAACAAAATCACTTGGACAACATAATGCCAACATACTGGAATATCAAATCAAAACTCACCCTACTTCTAAATGAAGAAATAGCCTGGTACTTAAACCATGTACTTTTTCTACATTAAAATATCCAAGGCAAAACATTGGATTGGGGGAGATGTATATAAAATACCAAGCATCAAGTAACAAGGTGCTAAGAATATGCTGGTCCATTTGTTATTGCCAAGTGAATCAATCCAATCACACAAAAATTCATATTGGAAACTCCGTTTGAACTCGGAAGAACAATAACTAAGCAACAGCCATCCAATGCCAATAGAGTTAAGACTACAGCGACATACATATATCATGATAAATACCATACTAATGGTTGGCAGAATAATCAGTAAAAGGATAGTGGCCAAACGCACAAACTATTATGAGTACTTAAGCTTTTCAATACTATGGGTCCCACTTCCCAGAACATGTATGTGATTAGCTCCTGGAAATATGTACAAAGGGGGTAGTTATATGGATCCATATGCCCTATTCAAGAACTTAATAAAGGTGTGTACATGTTCGAAATATCTGCAGAGTGTAACTTACAAGAATGTCTTCAGCATATGTATCTCTCTAACATCAAAAACTTGCACATATATCCTCTAATATTTCATATAATTTGTATGTAAGCATGTTGCTGTATTACTCAATATAAAAATCAACATTGTAGATACAAAAGAAAACATTTCAACAATTATACTCTATGTAGCTTGTTGTGTTTATTATATAATGCACCTCAATAAGGCAAGTCCGTTTTAATTTTTCTTAAGCCACTCCCTATTTCATGCCCATTATTTAGATAGAGACCATCTGTATTCAATAAAACATCAAATAAAGATAAATTTGTCCACAAGATGTGGTGTATTAAGCAATAGACCATACCAGATGGTCCATTTTTGTGGCTTAAGGAATCATTTGATCCATATGGAAGCTCGCCAATAAAAACCAAACGACTGGGTATAGATTTTGAAACAATAAGGTGATGAACACCTTTCATTGCTTCCTCGTACATCTCATGGAATATTTAACCTGATTATTATGACTACTCTTTTGTTGAATCCATACTTTAATTAAGTACTCATAATAGCTGTCAAACTCAAACTCAACAACTGCAATACTGGAACTCAAACTCAATGTATCGAATGTTTGCAATAGCTAATTTTTCAACAACTGCAATATGTAGGGTGAAACATCAACAGCAGGGAAACACATACAAACAAGCACATAAACCAAATTGCATACACCACTTCAATTAATAATATTCAATATTAATTTTGATCCACTTAATATTGAATATGCATTGCACAACCACATAAAAAAAAGAATTAACATTGATCATAGATGGCAAAAAAGAATTAACATTGATCAGTCCCGACATATATTGAGTTTTCAGGAACTTCATGGTCATTTACAACAATTGTGACCTTGCAATTGCACCTTCCATAAACTACGCTATTCAAATTCAATACCCCATTTTAAAGGACATGTTAAGAATGGCCAAATGTCAACTTTGAAGGCTTCATAAATTAGAATGTGAAGAAACACCACTGGTATGCAAAGAGGCATGCTTAAAATTGATATAAATTGCAATGCAAAAACACTATTGTAATACTCCTTAATGTGTACATAAAGGAAGAATGCCAAAAGATACCATTGGAATGCCACATATTTCACGGTTACATAAATTGAAAGGGCAAAGGATATCTTTATGGCTATATAAACTTGAATTCCATAAGTCACTATTAAAACTACATAAAAATGTATGTAATGTTATGAATTTCAAGAGACATTCTAACAGTATATAAGGAGACCATAAAAATAAGCATTGCATTGGATTGCATTCTTAAGTTGTATCTTAAAAAGTTGAGGGTGTTTCCCCCTGATGGAAATCATTTAAGTCTAAAAGGTATGCTCATTGTGATTGTTGTAGCATTGGCTGAATCGAGCATATGATTCCTCCAACATAAGTCAGAGCACCCTAATCAGGTCAAAGCTTACCAAACATGTAAAGGAACATATTAACAGATCAATCTATAACATCTTTTGATGAGGGGTATGAATGACATACATGTTTGCCTTCAGTCTAATCACGTCGCCAGAGAATTTAAAGAAATAACATCTTTTGATGAGGAACTCAAAAGAAATGCCTTACGTATGAATTTAAAAAGCAGCTACAGATTAAAGAAACAATCCCAATAATAGGTTAAGCCCATGCTACTCAAAATTACTTTAATATAATATCGTTGTGATAACAACACTAATGACTGCAAGAACAATCCCAATAATAGGTTAAGCCCATTAAACAAGTCATCTTAATTTGCTTCTAAGCATCCACTGTTAAAATCATGGTCTTCTTCCCTAATACAAAATCTATAATTAAGGGAAGCCGATATGCCATGGAAAAAGAAAGAAAAAACAGAACAATAAAATCAAGAAAAAGTGAAAATCATACCCAACATACAATTATTTTAATAAAGCATAACAAGATGGAACAAACCCTAATCTTAGCGTTGGCTTACAGGACCACATATGTGAACAGCCTGAGAATTGACACAACCACCGCAAACCCTACCCTTTTGAGGCGATGGTTACGGGCGCCTGGGTCGGCGTTGTGGGGCCGTCGCCTACGTCGGGGCAGTCGTTGAGGCGATGGTCGACCGAGCGACGAAGAGGTATTAGGGTCACGCAAAGAGGTAAGATGGACGAGGGAATAGGGCTTCTCGAGCGCACGAAGCAGCGTCGAGAATTTTTGTAACGACTGCTTTTCTTGTATCTGATTATAATATAATATAATATGTGTTTTGGTGGATTTTCTCCTCTTGTGTGGTTTTCGTCTCCGTAGATTTCATTTTCGATCGATTCGTCGTATTTTCTCGCTTCTTCCTTAGGATCGTCGATTTCGAAGTGTGTCACTCGTGACGGACTTCATAACGGTCGTATCTAACTATTAGATCAAGCCTAGGAGTCTTAGGAATCGATCCCGGGGCCCCGCGCTCCGTATCGGTACTTTTGGTGCTCATTAGCCGGTGTAAGAAGGGCCACCGACCGACTAGATGACGATCCAGTCGGTCGACAATCCTTCTTGGACCGACTAGTTAGCTTTCTAAATTTCTCAGGAGTTACTGTTTATCGTTAGTCGGTCTAAGAACGTTGGTTGACCGACTAGGTTGCAAACTAGTCGGTCAGCAATGCTTCTTGAACCGACTAACTCATCATATTATTTTTGTATCAGTTACTATTTACTCTTAGTCGGTCTAAGAACGTTCATCGACCGACTAGATGAAAAACTAGTCGGTCAGTAATTGTTCATGGACCGACTAACTCTAAAATCCTATTTTCGTTCAGGAGTTACTGTTTGCACTTAGTCGGTCTGCGTTGGTCGACCGATCGACTAGTTGCCAAACTAGTCGGTCAGTGGTTGCTCTTTGACCGACTAACCAGTGTTAAAACCCTAATTTCTGGGCAGTCGCCAGCTCAACCTATTTATACCCAACCCAAACGACTTCTTCTTCTCCAACACGACCCAAAACCCTAGAATCTTCCCCCTTCAGCCCCCATCTTCCTCCAAGCTTCATCCCTCCATTCTAAGCCCTAAATCCATCATCCAATCCATCCATCCACTCTTTCTACCTCTCATCTTCCCCAAATCTCCATCAAAACCCATCAAAATCCCCAAATCCCCCAAAACCCTAGTTTCCCCAAACTTCTCCAATCTTTTCCAGATCTGATCCTAGGGTTCCCCGGAGTGTTCCTTCCGTCTCCTCTTGGTAAGAAATCGATTCCTCTATGTTTTCATAGTCTATTAGTATTTTTATGAAACCCTAATTAATTTCAAGTGTTTGGTGCTTGTTTCCCCCACAACAGCGATTTCCCCCGTAGATAGCATCCGTGTGACGAAGTGATCGTAAATCCCCGGTGTTAGGCAAGTGAAACTTGCATCTCTTGATTTAGGCCATGTCTTAGGCCATTTACCTTGCTTTAGCGTAAAAGAGACTAGACAGTGAAAGGATAGGCGTTTAGACGCCATTGACCTAGCTTGACAACGAAGCTTTGTCCGTCACCTTCATCATGCTTGTATGTCACGTTTACTTTCCCTAAACGGTACGCGTATTAACTGTTCATGTCATCCATGCATCCTTAACTGTCATTGCATTTCACCTGTCACGTTTAATTTAATTAACGGTACGCGAATATGTTCATGTCATTGCATTTCGCCTGTCACGTTTAATTTAATTAACGGTATGCGAATTATCTGCTCATGTCATTGCATGCTTGAATACTCATCGTGATTGCGTACCATCGCTACATACTAGTGTTACTTGTTCCGGCTAGGTGCACCCCTACGCCATACTCATCGAATACACTTTCTGGCTCGTGTTCCAGAAGACGAGCTCATCACAGCCTGCGAGCAATAGGGCACTCGTTGAGTGATCCCTTGTACTTGATACTTGAACACAGCCTGCGGGCAATAGGGCACTCGTTGAGTGATCCCTTGTACTTGTACTTGTTATTTGACATTACATGTCACAACAACCCCTTGCCACTTGTACTATACTTTACCTTACTTGTTACTTGACATTACATGTCACCCCTACTACTTGATACTTGCCACGTGTACTCTCCTTTACCTCACTTGTTACCACCGTACTTTACTTGCCATGCACCATGATTTAATTGCTAGGTTGCTAGTTTACCATTATTCCCGTTTCCTTGCACAAGTCTTTCGACTTGCTGACATGTGCCCCTTTTCTCTTTTGGGTGACACATGTTAGAGCCCGAGCCTGAGTTACTAGTTGAGGACGAGGTGTTTGCTGACGCCGAGCCCGTGCTTGTGTTTGACGGGGAGTACGTGGACACTGGGGACCAGTCCTAGTGTCCTCGTTGTGTTTTACTTTTATTAGACAGTTGTTTTGTTATCGGTGCGTAGCACCCATACTTGTTGTTGTTGCAGCTTTTGTTGGCCTTGTTCTGGGCCTTTAGACTCTTTTCTTTTAGCCTGGTGGCTTTTCTGGATGTTGGACTTTTGTTGATGTTGGACAATTTGTGAGATGTGGAATTTTATTTCAGTCTCGCCTTGTGTTATTATTGCTATTCTGTTGTGGTTACAGGGACCTGCTTATGTATTGTGGACGCTTATCGGGTTTGGGGCTTCACAGCTCCACTCCCGTGCGGACCTTTTCACGTCTCGCCTCCATTTCAGGGAAGCGGGTCGTGACAGGTTTTAGTGGTGGCCCATGCAGGTCCTTCTGTAACTGCGATTCTTGGAATGGCGATAATAATATTTGAATGTCCAACAAATTAAGTTCGACGTCCGAGTCATAAGCTATGAGTCTAATCTGATTCGTTTTCTGTGTCACTAGATGGCAGGAAGACGATTCACCCGTGGTGGTGGTGGTGGTGCGCTCTCTCATGATGAGGAGCCTGAGCGGGAACCCACCAGCGGTGAGATGATGCGGATGATGATCCAGATGATGCAAGTGCAGCAGGGCGTGCTTCTGCAAGTCCAGAATGCTCCACCTGCTCGAGCTGCCCGGGCTCTTCCGGATGCCCCACGCTCTGAGCCAGGAGCGAAGCAATTTCGGGAGCTGGGTCCCGCATATTTTGATGGTTCTGAGGGTCCTCTGGCTGCCGACGAGTGGATAAGGAACATTGAGGATAACTTGGCAATGGCAAAGATTAACCCGGCTGGATGGGTTGATCTGGCTAAGAGGCAGCTGAAGGATAACGCCAGGAATTGGTGGGATGCTGAAGAGAAGATGCTGGTGGAGCCGATCGTCTGGGCTACCTTCAAGTCCAGATTCGATGGAGAATTCTTCCCGAAGGCTGCTAGACAGGTGATGCTGCAGCGCTTCATAGATCTGAAGCAGGGGAGCTTGTCGGTGGATCAGTACCACCAGGAGTTCACGAGGCTCAGTCGGTTTGCACCTAAGATGGTGCAGGATGCCGATGAGAAAGCTCAGCGATTTCTTCAGGGACTTGCCTTGGAGCTTTAGAGTTTTGTGACCTCTTCTGACTTGGAGACATATCAGAAGGTTCTGATTGCTGCGAGGCGGCAAGAGTTAAATTTGAATCAGAGGAAGGGACATGTTTCTGGAGCTGGGAAGAGGCCTATGGAGCAGGCCAGGGCGGTGGTTAGGCCTGGTTTCAAGCCTAGTCATCCGGTGCAGTTCAAGAGGCCAGGAGGGCCTATTCTGAAGACTTGCCATTTTTGTGGCAAGACTGGACACCTCAGGGATCAGTGTAGGAGGTTTCTAGGGCAGTGCATTGTCTGCGGAGATCCTGCCCATACCATCCGGGAGTGTCCGAAGTCGAGGCAGCCTTGGCGGGCTCCTATTGCAGCACAGCCGTTGCAGCAGCGAGCTCCTGTGCCCGTTGGACGTGGAGCGCCCCTTGTTCCACAGAGACAGGCCTTTCGGCAGGCTGTTCCGCCGAGAGGGCAGGCCTTTCTGATGACTGAGGAGGAGAGCATGGCCGTGGATGAAGTTATTGCAGGTAACGCTCATTCTAGCTATTTATCTTCCTTAGTTAGTTTGATTTTGATTATATTGGGTGCTTGCTCATGATTGTTTGCTAGACTAGGATTTGATTGTTAATTGCTTGTTAGGTGTGGTTTTGGTTTGCATGTTCCCTGCGCGAGTCCTCTTTGACTCTGGTGCATCGATGTGCATTTTGGCCCGGAGCTTCGTGGAGAAGCATTCCTTGTCGACGTCCTCTCTTCCTAAGAGTTGGAATATCGTCACAGGGAACGGTGTAGTCTCGGTGCATCGTGGGTGCAATTCTTGCCCGTTGGTGGTTTGTGGACGTGAGCTTTGTGCTGATTTCATTGTCCACGACATCATCAACTATGATGCAGTTCTTGGGATGGATTGGCTTGCGAGCTTCTATGCTACGATCGACTGCAGGAGGAAGAAGGTGGTGTTCGAGATCCCCGGACATCCAGTGTTTGAGTTCAGTCGTGGTAGCAGTTCGCTTGGTCCTGTCAGATTTCGGGCCAGGCCGGTGGAGGCTGTGGCTATGCAGATGGAGCTGGAGTGGCCAGCTGTGGTGCGAGATTTTGGCGACGTCTTCCCCGAGAAGATGTCTGGATTGCCGCCTGATCGAGCTTTGGAGTTTTCTATTGATCTTATCCCAGGTGCGCAGCCGATTTCGAAGGCGCCGTATCGTATGGCACCTGCAGAATTGGAGGAGTTGCGGAAGCAGTTGGATGAGCTGTTGCTGAAGGGTTATATTAATCCTAGTGTGTCTCCGTGGGGAGCACCGGTGTTGTTGGTTAAGAAGAAGGATGGTTCGCGTCGCATGTGCGTGGACTATCGGGAGTTGAATGCGGTGACCATTAAGAATAAATACCCGTTACCTCACATCGATGATATTTTTGATCAGCTTGGAGGTTCGAGGGTGTTTTCAAAGTTGGATCTGAGGAGTGGTTACCATCAGTTGAAGGTGAAGAAGGGAGATGTTCCGAAGACAGCGTTCAGGACGAAGTATGGACACTATGAGTTCGTGGTTATGCCTTTCGGCGTAACTAACGCGCCCGCAGTTTTCATGAATCTGATGAACCTGATTTTCTACGACTTTTTGGATAAGTTTGTCGTTATCTTTATTGACGACATTCTGATCTATTCGAAGTCGGAGGAAGAGCATGCCTCGCACTTAAGGACGGTGTTGGAGATTTTAAGGAAGCATCGGTTGTATGCTAAGTTTTCGAAGTGCGAGTTTTGGCTGGATCGAGTTGCTTTCCTCGGGCATGTGGTGACTGGAGATGGTATTTCAGTGGATCCCGAGAAGATTTGGGCCATCAGGGAGTGGCCTGTTCCGTCGTCTGCGTCTGAGATTCGGAGTTTTCTTGGACTTGCTGGTTATTATCGGCGATTCATCAAGGACTTTTCTCGTATTGCTGAGCCGATGACCAGGTTGACGCGGAAGGATGTTGCTTATGTTTGGTCGGGTGATTGTGAGGGTGCTTTTGGTGTTCTGAAGGAAAGGTTGACGACTGCCCCTATTCTTGTTGTGCCTGATCGCAGCGGTGGATTTGAGATCTTTTGCGATGCTTCTGGCAAGGGTCTCGGTTGTGTGTTGCATCAGCACGGGCATGTTGTGGCGTATGCGTCTCGTCAGCTTAAGGTTCATGAGAAGAATTACCCGACGCATGATTTGGAGTTGGCTGCCGTTGTGTTTGCTCTTAAGATTTGGAGGCACTTCTTGCTGAGCGAGAAAGTGAAGATTTTCACCGATCACAAAAGCTTGAAGTATATTTTCACTCAGAAGGAGCTCAACATGCGACAGCGTCGATGGTTGGAGCTTATGGCGGATTATGATATTGATTTGCAGTTTCACCCTGGCAAGGTGAATGTGGTTCCGGATGCTTTGAGTAGGCTTCCGGCGGTGATGATTTTGACCTCGCAGTGGAGATTGCAGCAGGATTTTTGTGAGTCTGGCGTGGAGATTGTTCTTCCTGGAGAGGCTTCGTCGTTGATGTACATGCAGGTACGGTCGACGATCGTGGATCGGATTAAGGCTGGCCAGGCTGAGGATCCGAAGCTGGTGAGGATTCGGGAGCAGGTGGAAGCCGGTCTGCGGACTGACTTTTTGATTCATGAGGATGGCTCGCTGAGGTTTGGAGCCAGGTTGTGCGTGCCAGCTGGGAATATCAGAGAGGAATTGATGATGGAGGCACACAGTTCGCCGTATTCTGTGCATCCTGGTGGCACCAAGATGTACCAGGATCTTCGTCTGATTTATTGGTGGCATGGTATGAAGAGGAGCGTGGCTCGGAGTGTAGCCAAGTGCTTGGTTTGCCAGCAAGTGAAGGCGGAGCATCAGCGTTCGGCCGGGTTGCTACAACCGCTTCCGATTCCGGAGTGGAAGTGGCAGCACATCACTATGGATTTCGTGACTGGACTACCTCGGAGTCCGAAGTAGAATGACGCGATTTGGGTGATCGTAGATCGATTGACCAAATCCGCGCACTTTATTCCGTTCCGAGTGGGACAGTCCACTGAGGCGCTAGCAAGGAGATATATGGAGGTAAAATTCTTTTACTCTCCGTTTTATTTCCTTTTCCTAGTTTGGATAGTGATGTATCGTGAATCGTGCAGGAAGTTGTGCGACTTCATGGAGTCCCCGTGAGTATCGTGTCTGACAGAGACACGAGGTTCACATCTCAGTTCTGGCAGAGTTTGCAGAAGAGTTTGGGTACGCGTCTGAGTTTCAGCACGGCGTACCATCCGCAGACGGATGGCCAGTCCGAGAGGACGATTCAGATTTTGGAAGACATGCTGAGGGCGTGCATGTTGGATTTCAAGGGTTCGTGGGAGGACCATCTACACTTGGTGGAGTTCTCTTACAACAACAGCTTCTAGGCGAGTATTGGCATGGCGCCTTTCGCCGCTCTTTATGGGAGGAAATGTCGATCGCCATTGAGTTGGGATGACGTTGGTGATCGGGAGTTGTTGGGACCTGAGATGATCGTGGAGGCCGTGGATATCGTCAGGAATATTCGGGAGAGGTTGAGAATTGCTCAGGACCGTTTTAAGCATTAGGCGGATGCTAAACGTCGTCCTTTGGAGTTTCAGCCAGGCGACCATGTGTTCTTGAAGATTTCCCAGAATCGTGGTGTGATTCGTTTTGGGAAGCGTGGGAAGTTGAGCCCGCGATACATTGGACCGTTTGACGTTTTGGAGAGGGTTGGCGAGGTAGCTTATCGCTTGGCCTTGCCGCCATCTTTGGAAGGAGTTCACAATGTTTTCCATGTGTCGCAGCTTCGTCGATACATTAGCGATCCGTCTCATGCGGTAGATTTTTCGGAGATTACCGGTCGCCCCGATTTGACGTATGACCAGCATCCAGTGCAGATTCTAGACAGGCGTCAGAAATCGCTTCGGAACAAGATTGTCAATCTTGTGAGGGTGATGTGGCGACACGGTTCACCTGGAGAGTCTACTTGGGAGAATGAGGATGAGATGCGAGAGCGTTTCCCACCTTTGTTTCCGGACTCGTGAGTTTTTGGAAATTCCGAGGACAGAATTTTTCTTAAGTTGGGGAGGATGTAACGACTGCTTTTCTTGTATCTGATTATAATATAATATAATATGTGTTTTGGTGGATTTTCTTCTCTTGTGTGGTTTTCGTCTCCGTAGATTTCATTTTCGATCGATTCGTCGTATTTTCTCGCTTCTTCCTTAGGATCGTCGATTTCGAAGTGTGTCACTCGTGACGGACTTCATAACGGTCGTATCTAACTATTAGATCAAGCCTAGGAGTCTTAGGAATCGATCCCGGGGCCCCGCGCTCCGTATCGGTACTTTTGGTGCTCATTAGCCGGTGTAAGAAGGGCCACCGACCGACTAGATGACAATCCAGTCGGTCGGCAATCCTTCTTGGACCGACTAGTTAGCTTTCTAAATTTCTCAGGAGTTACTGTTTATCGTTAGTCGGTCTAAGAACGTTGGTTGACCGACTAGGTTGCAAACTAGTCGGTCAGCAATGCTTCTTGAACCGACTAACTCATCATATTATTTTTGTATCAGTTACTGTTTACTCTTAGTCGGTCTAAGAACGTTCATCGACCGACTAGATGAAAACCTAGTCGGTCAGTAATTGTTCATGGACCGACTAACTCTAAAATCCTATTTTCGTTCAGGAGTTACTGTTTGCACTTAGTCGGTCTGCGTTGGTCGACCGACCGACTAGTTGCCAAACTAGTCGGTCAGTGGTTGCTCTTTGACCGACTAACCAGTGTTAAAACCCTAATTTCTGGGCAGCCGCCAGCTCAACCTATTTATACCCAACCCAAACGACTTCTTCTTCTCCAACACGACCCAAAACCCTAGAATCTTCCCCCTTCAGCCCACATCTTCCTCCAAGCTTCGTCCCTCCATTCTAAGCCCTAAATCCATCATCCAATCCATCCATCCACTCTTTCTACCTCTCATCTTCCCCAAATCTCCATCAAAACCCATCAAAATCCCCAAATCCCCCAAAACCCTAGTTTCCCCAAACTTCTCCAATCTTTTCCAGATCTGATCCTAGGGTTCCCCGGAGTGTTCCTTCCGTCTCCTCTTGGTAAGAAATCGATTCCTCTATGTTTTCATAGTCTATTAGTATTTTTATGAAACCCTAATTAATTTCAAGTGTTTGGTGCTTGTGTCCCCCACAACAGCGATTTCCCCCGTAGATAGCATCCGTGTGACGAAGTGATCGTAAATCACCGGTGTTAGGCAAGTGAAACTTGCATCTCTTGATTTAGGCCATGTCTTAGGCCATTTACCTTGCTTTAGCGTAAAAGAGACTAAACGGTGAAAGGATAGCCGTTTAGACGCCATTGACCTAGCTTGACAACGAAGCTTGGTCCGTCACCTTCATCATGCTTGTATGTCACGTTTACTTTCCCTAAACGGTACGCGTATTAACTGTTCATGTCATCCATGCATCCTTAACTGTCATTGCATTTCGCCTGTCACGTTTAATTTAATTAACGGTACGCGAATATGTTCATGTCATTGCATTTCGCCTGTCACGTTTAATTTAATTAACGGTATGCGAATTATCTGCTCATGTCATTGCATGCTTGAATACTCATCGTGATTGCGTACCATCGCTACATACTAGTGTTACTTGTTCCGGCTAGGTGCACCCCTACGCCATACTCATCGAATACACTTTCTGGCTCGTGTTCCAGAAGACGAGCTCATCACAGCCTGTGGGCAATAGGGCACTCGTTGAGTGATCCCTTGTACTTGATACTTGAACACAGCCTGCGGGCAATAGGGCACTCGTTGAGTGATCCCTTGTACTTGTACTTGTTACTTGACATTACATGTCACAACAACCCCTTGCCACTTGTACTATACTTTACCTTACTTGTTACTTGACATTACATGTCACCCCTACTACTTGATACTTGCCACGTGTACTCTCCTTTACCTCACTTGTTACCACCGTACTTTACTTGCCATGCACCATGATTTAATTGCTAGGTTGCTAGTTTACCATTATTCCCGTTTCCTTGCACAAGTCTTTCGACTTGCTGACATGTGCCCCTTTTCTCTTTTGGGTGACACATGTTAGAGCCCGAGCCTGAGTTACTAGTTGAGGACGAGGTGTTTGCTGACGCCGAGCCCGTGCTTGTGTTTGACGGGGAGTACGTGGACACTGGGGACCAGTCCTAGTGTCCTCGTTGTGTTTTACTTTTATTAGACAGTTGTTTTGTTATCGGTGCGTAGCACCCATACTTGTTGTTGTTGCAGCTTTTGTTGGCCTTGTTCTGGGCCTTTAGACTCTTTTCTTTTAGCCTGGTGGCTTTTCTGGATGTTGGACTTTTGTTGATGTTGGACAATTTGTGAGATGTGGAATTTTATTTCAGTCTCGCCTTGTGTTATTATTGCTATTCTGTTGTGGTTACAGGGACCTGCTTATGTATTGTGGACGCTTATCGGGTTTGGGGCTTCACAGCTCCACTCCCGTGCGGACCTTTTCACGTCTCGCCTCCATTTCAGGGAAGCGGGTCGTGACAATTTTCAACGAAGCAGCGGCTGCGGCACAACTCGCGCGATCAATGAGCAGCGGCGGGGTTAGGGCTTCTCAGGCTTCTAACTTCTCCTAATTAAAAAGCAAACCGCATACGAAGTTCGATACACAATAAAAAATCAAATCAACGAACTGCAATATGTAACAGCGCTTGCAATATGTCGGGGCGCGTGAACTTAATTTCTCGCGCGAATACCTTTAACAGCGCTTGCTTGTACAAGCGCTGTTAAAGGCCACCCTTTAACAGCGCTTGCACAAGCAAGCGTTGTTAAAGGGTGGCCTTTAACAGCGCTTGTTTGTGCAAGCGCTGTTAAAGGGTGGCCTTTAACAGTGCTTGTAAAAACAAGCGCTGTTAAATGTCCCCCTTTAACAGCGCTTGCTTGTGCAAGCGCTGTTAAAGGGTGGCCTTTAACAGCGCTTGTATTAAACAAGCGCTGTCTATGATGGACCTTTAACAGCGCTTGTTCTAAAGAAGCGCTGTTAAAGGCCACCATTTAACAGCGCTTGTACCTTTAACAGCGCTTATAGAAAGAAGCGCTGTCTATTATCTGTGTCTCTAATACACAGCGCTTGTAGAAACAAGCGATGTCTATTGTCGGACCTTTAACAGCACTTGCAGAAAAAAGCGATGTCTATTCTCCGACCTTTAACAGCGCTTGCAAAAAGAAGCGCTGTCTATTATATGTGCCTTTAATTAACAGCGCTTATAATTGGCAAGCGCTATTAAAGGTGTGCTATTAAAGGTCCTTTTTGTAGTAGTGATATTAATGAATAGTTTATCTTGGCTACATGTGATTGTATCAAAACTTTGTCTTCTTTTAAAACCAAATCTTTAAAGTTTTTGAAATTAGCTCACAAGATCACGAATCAATTATCCTTCCTCATCCATTACCGCAGCTCCACACGGTTTTACAAAACGTTTTAAAATATGTTTTTTGGCCTTAAATTTCTCTTCTCTTCTTTCTTCCTTAGAAATTTTTAGTGTTTGTGGTTGTTGTACTATTGGGACTATCTATTATCGTTATAGGATTTTGGTTGCAGGTAGACTCAGGGTGAGATGAGTTTTATTATAGTAAGGATTAATTGGTTTTAGAAAACAAGGATGTTGGATGAGAATTCCTTTCGGATGAATAGAGTGAGATGTCCAAGACTTATTTATAATGCCGATGTGTGACTGACTCAATGGAAAATTCTGGTCGGACGAAACTATGTGTGAGGAGATGATAACTTATCAGATTTGGGACTTAGACGGGTGGTAGATAGGAGTAGCTTCAGAGTATGGTAGGAGTTAGGGTGATCATGAGATTGAGTAGAGCTTTTATTAGCATCGAGACTTGATTGTTGAGTTGACGTGAGAAGACATTGGGAGTAACACGACGCGTTGAGATGAATGGATGGATTGGTAGTCGGACTTAAATTGGTTGGGATTAGTTATAATGAGTAGGATGAGATGTGGTTCTGATAGTTCAATTATTTGGCGGATAAATTTGTGGGAGGATATGACTAGGGATGTATTAAGGACACGGCGATTGTTGATTCGTGAAAGGTGTTATGAGGTAGACAAAGTTGTTGTCTTCGATTGGTGATTGACTAGAACATCATTTTAGCGATTGATTAATATTGGGAAGAGATCGAGAAATTTAAAGGTGTTATTGAGCGATGATGTTTAGTGGAGTGGTATGGTATGATAAGATGATTATTATTCTTTTATGAATACTTGGAGTTGGAAAATTTGAACAGCAGTGATGATTCTATAGTTACGTGTTAGGATGTGAGTTTAGTCGTGGCTTTACCCAGTGGAAAGACGAGTTATGATGGATTATTTGAGGAACGATGTTGAAGTTATAGGATTAGAGATTATTGTGGGGATGATGGGAGTTATAGGCTTAAGCGTTTATAGATATTATTATTAATATTTTAAGTGATTCCGAGGGCGGAATCATTTCTAAGGTGGGTAGAATGTAACGGCCTGTTTTCAACCGTACTCTCTTCGTGCACGTGCTTTTGACCGTGCACGTATTTATTTTGGACTTTGATTGTTTTTGAACACTTTGGTGTGATATGTCGTTGTGATCGTCTCAGAGAGTATTAAATTTTGGCACTAATTTGGAACGACATTTCTCGGGTCGTTCTTCCACGGTTTGATTTTATTTGAAGAGACGTCACGATTTTCACTTTTGACGTGAGCCGTTTCTATTTTTAGTTTCGTCTCTCGACGTCGAAATTGAGTTCTGTCTTCTTAGTTTTCTTTCCCTCGTCGTCCCGGTCACCCCAGTATTTATTTCACAATTTTTGTGTTTCGTTTGAACTACTTTCAAATTTCTCCCCAATTTGATATCGGTTTCGCCCTAAGTTCCTTGGTTTCTTTCCCTAATATTATAATATTATACATCCAAATTAAATTGACCTAGCCTACTTTTTGAACCCACTTGGCTGATTGTTGCTCACGCACCAAGCATCTTTCACATAGCATCTCACAACTTATTTTTATATTAAACTTTAGTCTTATAATGTAAAACCTATAAGATAACCTTTCACATGCTGCACACACACCAACTCATTTTATAAAGCCCTAGGATACTAGCTCTACAGCCTTTCCTCACGTGAGCTATCTAGCCATATCCTTATTATTATATAAAAACCCTCAGCCACCCTACAACTTTTTTTTATAAGAAACCCTAGACTATAGGCAGCCGCCCTATGTGTCTTCTTCATGCCATCCACGTAAGAGCCAGCAGCCGCCTCCCTCATGAGGGATCCCCGACCTCCGACGGCAGCAACTACGTCTGAGCGCTGCCTCGATCAGGCCCTTACCGCCGACGCCACGTAGTCGCCCTCGCCGTCGGCAGCCGCATGTATAGGCTGCCTCCTCGCGTGAAACTCAGCAGCAGCCCATGCTGCTGTTGTTTTCCTCCCCGCACGGCCTGCCCAACCGTCGCCCTGGCCTCTTCACCGGCAACGAGCCCCACCGCCGGAGCCATTCCCTGCTCTGTCAGCCTCCAGTCCCACTCCACAGCCTGCAGACCCTCGCATCGCCCCGCTTCGTAGCCCCTGCGCAGTGCAGCGCTCGAGAGCTCCCTCGCAGCGGCTACACCACGCCCACGCTCCACGCTGCGAATCCCCACAGCACCCCGCTGCAGCCGTGCATCCACTCCGAGCACGCAGCCCCGCATCACATCTCCGTGCTCACACATCGCTCTCCCCAGCACCCAAGCTGCTTCCTCCTCCCTCGCACGCGACGACAGCTCAGGCACGAGTTCCTCCTCCCACCAGCAAGGCATGAAAGGGAAAGGAACGTCAAACACGTAAGTTGCCTCCCTCAGTTTTGTAAACAGAGTTTATAGGATGGAATATTAATAATTTTTGTCACATTGGAACTTTACCCTACTCTATAACGTTTTATTAAACAATGAGATGTAGCCTTGTAGTAGCTGCCTATACAACTCACATGCAAACCGTACCCCCCCAATATGCCTATTTATTTATTGAAACCTATAGGTCAGTACACCCATAAAGACTAAGACCCATACCTGGCTTTTCTTAACAGAACCCTATTTAATTGTTTTATATGTGATGGGTTGTTAAAAACTTGATATGTTGGTTGGTTTATTTCATATGTGATCAGTAATTCTTGATAATATGTTAGTACGTCACTTAGGTTAGTTTGCTTTCAATATCAGTACCCGATGATATTTACAAACGTATCCATAAACTAAATGATGACAAGGAACACCATAATCAGGAAGCCCTTATATAGGTAATTGTGTTGGAAATTATTAAAAATGTTGGTAGAATTATTATTAGCAGGACCTTGTATATGTTAGAAAATCATTACTAGTAGCATGTTATATGACAATTGGCTTAATATTATAAAATGGATAATGCCCTAGGTTAGAGAACTTAATAGAGTGAATATTTATTTAAATGTGCTGGTATGAACCTAATTCAGAGTTATATTTAATCGAAAATAGAAAACCAGTTGACCCATGGCATAACGCTCATCGAGGCGAACTCACGACAATGGACAGCACCAGAAATAGACGGACTACCGAGGACGAGACGCTTGGACGAGACGCTCTGGACGGACGACACACTCGTCACCAACAGGCAAGTGTATCCCACTTGCACTTTTGGCCATGTTTAGGCCTCAGTTTTGCTAGAACTGTTAGTCTTGAACAATGAGAACCGGACGTGAAATGATAGCGTCCGGGACGCCCTTGATGGCTCAGACTTGACAACGAAGTCTGAGTCCAATAACAACAATTTTGACATCATAGGATTGACATGCGTGTGTGTGAGTTGTGGACACCCTAGTACAACCCCTCCTGTTTTGTCGTGTCATGTCCTTTTTGCCATGTCCCTTTCCGTCTTGCACAACCCGCTGGGCAATAGGGCACTCGCCAAGCCAGAGTGAGTGATCCCTTGTACTGATTCACAGCCCGCTGGGCAATAGGGCACCTGTCAAGTTAGAGCAGGTGATCCCTTGTACCGATACACAGCTCAGAGAGCAATAGGGCACTTGTCAAGCTAGAGCAAGTGATCCCTTGTCCTGTCACGATTCTTGGGGTTTTGGGGTAGGGTTGAGCGTGCACGCGGCAAGAGGGTCTGATCCCCCTCGAACCATAAAGGCGTGAACCCTTTCGTGTCTTGTCTTGTCCTGTCTGGCTCTCCATGTTCCGTCTTGTCTTGACACCTGTAGGCTAGTCCCGTAGTTCGTAGCACTCGCTATGGCTACTATTTGTCACGTTTACTTTCCTGCTGCGTGTGCTTTACCTTGTTCTCCTGCCATAACCTCAGCATGCTAATCAACCAGTAAACTGTTGTGTAATAGAACCTCAGCATGCTAATCAACCAGTAAACCGTTGTTTAAAGTTCGGTGCACTTGCGGTAAAGTCTAACCCTTCTTGTAGACTTTACCTGACGTACAGTTTCCTTCTTTGGTGATGTACGTTAGGTGTTCAGCCAGAGTTCGTGGACGAGTCAGACTCACTGGAGTACGAGGAGCCGAGGACGTCGACCCAGAGTACGTGCCTGACGAGTACCAGACCTTGAGGTCTTTTGGTCGTCACTTTCAGAGGTTATTACTTTAGTTTGCTTTTAGATAGCTTGTTGCCATGCTTAGGATTCTTTTTTTAGACTTTGTACTCGCTGGATATTATATCTCTTATTTTTAATGAATGCCACTTTCTTTCTGTACTTCCTATTGTTTCGAACCTTATTAAATGCAAGAACCTGAAAGTTTTTAAAATGGTACCCCCCTACAGACGCTTATTGGGCCCGGGCTTCACAGCTCCGGCCCAAGCGGGCCTTAGTCACGCTTCGCCTCCGTATTTTTGGGAAGCGGGGCGTGACAGTCGCCTAGACAATGGTATAAGCATTTCGAACGCTTTATGACGGATGATCAAGGGTATGTTCTCTACCCATATGATCATTACAGGTTCATTCAGAGATTAGATGATGGATTCTTCATTTATATCTTGCTTTATGTCGATGACATGCTGATAGCCTCATCGAATAAAGAAGAGATTTGGAGATTGAAATCTTAGTTGAGTTGTGCATTTGAGATGAAGAATCTAGGCGAAGCACTGAGGATTATTGGGATGGAAATACAAGAGATCGAAGTGGAGGTAAAGTTCATTTTTCCCAGAGTCGCTAGTTGAAATCGGTAATACAGAGATTTGGCTGTGAGAAGATGAAGCCCATAGCAACTCCGCTTGCACCTCACGTCAAACTCAATGTCGAGCATTGCCCAAAGAACGAGGACGAGAAGAAGCTCTTGGAGAGCGTACTGTATGCCAATGCGGTAGTGGCCTAGATGTATGCTATGCTTTGTACCTGACCCGACCTATCACATGAAGTCAGCAAGGTGAGTAGGTACATGCATAGTATAAGGAGGGAGCACTGGCGAGCAGTGCAGTGGATACTTAGATACATCAATGGCACATTTGACATTGGTCGGACTTATAGCAAAGTAGATGATAGTCTGCATACCATCGACTATGTCGATTCCGATTTTGCAGGCGACTTGGATGGGAGATGATCAACTACAGGCTATGTTTTCACCCTGTCTAGAGCTCCAATATATTGGCGGAGTTTCCTTCGGTCTATGATGGCAATGTCTACTATGGATGCATAGTATCTGGCATTGACTGAAGTGGTGAAGGAAGCGATATGCTGATCGGCTTGATGGATGGTCTGGGAGTCTACCAAGAGCGGTATGATCTTCATTGCGATAGCCAGAGTGCTGTGCACTTGGCTAAGAATTGTTGGGACTTAGCAGGGGTGAATAGTGTAAAGGCAATCAAAGTGCTTAATTAAAAATTACTGAAATAAGGCACAATAAGCAGCGGAAATTAAAGAATATGCTCAACAACAACAATCGCAAACACAAATGATTTTTCCTTGGTTCCCAAATTTGGGTACATCCAGCCACACCAATATTCACTAAAATCCTACACAATGTAGTGAATACAAACCCTACACAAGGGTAACCCTACACAAGGGTTAGTCCTACATAAGGATACTCTCACTCACTCCCAAAAAAGGAGAACTCAAACTCTACACAAGGGTTAGTCCTACACAAGGACACAACCTCCCACAAAGGGAGAAACTAATTCTCACAAAGAGAGTTAGGGTTTCATAAAATATGAAACATAATAACACGTACATATGCCTTGAAATGATCTTACCAATGTGATGAAGGAGGCATGCAAGTGTGAATGACAAGTGCTTAAGATGAGCTTTGATTACACTTGTTGATCTTTCTTTCTTCTAGGAATAACCCTAACACTTCTCAATTGAGTGTAAGAATGAAGAGAAGAAAGATGTTCTCTAAGAAAGGAATGCGATTGAAATCCCTTGGAGAAATCCCTTTGAGCTTTGATTTCACTTCATGAAAGAATATGAAGCTCAAGGGAGAGAAAGAGAGAAAATAATAGGAATGAAGCACTCTCTTGGTATTTTTGACCCTCCAAAATGATCTCTTTGAGTAAGAGTTGGTGTCAAAAAATCACACTCAAACTAGCTTAAATAAGCCCTCATTACAGCCCAAAACAGTCCAAGAAAATGACCAGAATTCTGAGTCTAACGGCTAGAACAGGTGACTAACGGCAAAGAGACAGGCACCTGATGTAACGGCTCGATTTTCCCAACGGCTATAATCAGAGCCAGGACCGGCGACTGTAGAAGACTACACAGGCACCTGTTAAGGCTTCATCAAGCGACTGCCATAATGTATGGATTTGAGCTGGAAAGAGACAACTCACGCACGTGTGTACCAGGCGATTGATGAACAAGGTCCAGGCGCCTGATGGTTGACAGGTGCATGACAATTCAACATCAGTCATCTATCATACAAGATGGATTGAAGCTCAACATACCAAGTTACACACAATGGTACACTAGGCGACTACTGAACAATGTTCAGGCTCATGTTGGTTGACAAGCACATGTCAATTATACTTCAGTTGACTGTACCAAATGCTCAAGTATAGAGTCAAGAAATTGACTTGAGCTAGTGCATAACATCCAGCTATTGAAGGATGGCCAGGCACATGGTAAACCACCAGTCGCATGTCATGCCTTCAGCAGCCGCCTGTTGGAATCCAGAAACTCCAATTGAGTTTTATTTTTTCATGGGGAATTTATTGGATTAGTTTCTATGATGATCCTAAGGTTCACTAAGATGGTTTATGCAAATACATGAATGTATGACTATCTAATCAAGGCATTACAATAATCCTATGACTCAAAAGAAAAGAAGCAAGTAATAAAATACATGGATTACAATAGGTTCTCCTAGAGTCTAGTCTTCAAGCTCTTGATGCCTTGAATCTCATCATCATCTTCCAAGCATTGGCAAACCATCACTCTTAGATATCTTTAAGATATCCATTGCATCATCCTCCAAGCTTTATGCTTTGTCTCATCAACATATAATCATTAAGATAAACTGAGACTAAAACATAAGATTGATTAGCACACTAACATAATGTATTGATCATCATCAAAACAACGTTAGTCATGAACCCAAGAACTAACATTCTCCCCCTTTTTATGATGACAATCCATTATGTCAAAATATAATAAACATTGAAATAAACAAAGTATGCTAACAAGCTCTCCCAATCAATATGCAAAATTGCACAAAATATAAACATGCAAAGCACAAATCATATTGATGGATGTTATGCAAAAATAATACCAATAGTTAATAATGCCTAAAAAGCATAATGTCCATTTTTACATAACCCATTTCCAATTCTCATATCAAAAAGATGGGTAATATCCAAATAGGAAAACCAATGGCAAGAGAAATAACCACCCCATATGCACAAACATAATGTGAATGCCATTTAAAGTGACATATGAATGAAAAAACTAATGCTAGCAAGCAAAAATTCCATACTCCCGATAATCATATAAAACAAGCAAAATTGAGAGTAATGAATACACTCACTTAAATATGGGTATAAAATGTAAACATACAAGTATGGTACCCAAGCAATAAATAACAATGTGAGTGAGCTAGTAAGGAGGAAACCAAACAAAAGTGGAGTTTGGTTTCCGTTTATAATCATAAGAAAATATAAAATTTCGAACAAATGAATCTATATACGAATTCCTATAAAGCCCAGAAACATTATTAGGAATCCACAAAGAAAGTGATTTGTGATTCTTAAGAAGCGGTATAGTTAAGGCATGAGTAGGAGGTGAGGCGGAACGTAAACATTGGCGTGCCCCGTGTGTGAAACATGCAATTTATCATTAAAAACATTCACATAAGCAATCTTTCTACCATTCATAGGAGTATTAATAGCATGCAAAGAATGAGCGGGTTCAATTCTAGTATGCATAGCAAATAAATCATTCATATGGGTAGAATCATCATGCATATGAAACGAAGAAAAAGTGTTCATAACAACTTGTTTTTGAACGGGCTTCTTATGTAATGAAGTGTACATAAAGCATGATTCCTTTTTGGCATAATAATCGAAGTGGATTTTTGGCCAAACGAGGGTTTGGATGTGACAAACCTCTTAAAAGGCTCCCCCACAAAATTGTTTTGGGTGCTTCTAGAGGAAGAGCTTGGTTTGGTTACAATTAAAGTAGAGGATCCCACAACCTTGTCCGTACTCAAAATTTGAGTAGACAATAGCTCACACTTCTTCAAAAGTGAAGAAATGTCATCATCCATAGCGGATAGACGTGATCTAAGCTTGCGACATTGAGATTTGAGATCCAGTGTCTCATTTCTCAAAGCATCAAGTTGAGAATCCTTCTCAAGATTAACGGAGTCACTATCCGAAATGTGAGCATCGTCCAACCGACGATTGAGAGAAGCATTTTCTTCTTGCAATATAGAAAGAAATCCTTCTATCTCGGCATGCAATGATTTAATCAATGAAATATGAGAAACATGCAAAGTAGTGCAATCATGTGTGTTACCATGAAGAGAATGTGCACTACACATATGAGCATCTAATAAATTTGAACTATTAATATCATGCTCATGAGAGGATTGAGTTTGAGATACCTCATTATCATTTGACTCAATCTCATCACCTCTGGTGTACTTGGCCTCTAGGTAACTCCACATTTCATATGCCGTCGCCAAGCCTCCAATTTCATCATTTTCATGATCCCAAGTGGAGATGCACAAAGCCCTTTTGGTATAGACGTCCATCAAGAAATTTGAATTTGAGATATCCGAAGTCACCGCATCCAAGAAATTGTTCTTCTTGAGGTGTTTGGTCATCTTGCTCCTCCATCAAGTAAGTTCTTCGGATCGAAGTTGGGAGGATGTTGTTGAGGCAAATATGACATGCTAGCAAAGGCCACCAAACCAAGGCTTTGATACCAATTGTTGGGACCTATCTGGGCTACACAATACACTAGAGGGGGTGAATAGTGTAAATGCAAGCAAAATGCTTAATTAAAATTTACAGAAATTAAGGCATAATACAGGAAAAATACTTAATTAAAAGTTACAGAAATTAAGGCATAATAAGTAGTGGAAATTAAAGAGTATGCTCAACAACAACAATCGCAAACACAAATGATTTTACTATGGTTCTCCAATTATGGGTACATCCAGCCACACCAATATTCACTATAATCCTACACAAGGTAGTGAATACAAACCCTACACAAGGGTTAGTCCTATACAAGGACACTCTCACTCACTCCCACAAAGGGAGAACTCAAACCCTACACAAGGACACAACCTCCCACAAAGGGAGAAACTAACTCTCACAAAGAGAGTTAGGGTTTCACAAAAGATGAAACAAAATAACACTTACATATGCCTTGAAATGATCTTACCCATGTGATGAAGGAGGCGTACAAGTGTAAATGACAAGTGCTTGAGATGAGCTTTGATTGAACTTGTTGATCTTTCTCTCTTCTAGGAATGAACCCTAACACTTCTCAATTGAGTGTAAGAATGAAGAGACGAAAGATGTTCTCCAACAAAGGGATGAGATTGAAATCCCTTGGAGAAATCCATTTGAGCTTTGATTTCACTTCATGAAAGAATAAGAAGCTCAAGGGAGAGAAAGAGAGAAAATGATAGGAATGAAGCTCTCTCCTGGGATTTTTGACACTCCAAAACGATCTCTATGAGTAAGCGTTGGTGTCAAAAAATCACACTCAAATTAGCTTAAATAAAGCCAAAACAGTCCAAGAAAATGGCCAAAATTCTAAGTCTAACAGCTAGAACAGGCGACTGACGGCAAAGAGATAGGTGCCTAATGTAACGGCTTGATTTCCCCAACGGCTATAATCTAAGCCAGGACATTCGACTATAGAAGACTACACAGGCGTGTAGTGACCCTGTGCTATGAGGAATAAACACTAGAGGGGGGTGAATAGTTTTTTATAGAATTATAAGGAATTTACGTCAAATAAAACCCTAATTAACCAACAAATGCGGAAAGAAAGAAATGATCTACAACACAAGGAACAATGCAAAGCAAACATGCAATGTACCCTGGTTCGGTGCCACCCAAGTCTCCTCGACTTGTTCCCAGTGCCCTAATCCAGCAACACCCGGATCCCCTCCGGATACTCTAGTAAAACCACTAGAGCTTTCCTTTAGCCCACTTGCGAAAACCCCACAAGTGCAATCGATCTACAGTCGATGTCCGTGTATCCCACAACCCGGGAACATGCAAAAACCTTAGTCCCACAACTTGGGACTAAGCACACTCTCACAAACCGAGAGTAAAACGAAATCTTGACTCCCACAACTTGGGATCAAGCCAATCCTCTCACCACCGTGAGTATACAACAAATATGAAGTATAAAGAATGAAATATAAACCTTCTTACCACAAAATCCTATGCCTTGAGAAATACTTACCAATATAGGGCAAGAATGGATTTTGAGGAAGATGAGATCACCAAACCCTAGCTTCACCAAGATGAGCAGCAATAGATGGCTGAGTGAAGTTGGTGACTTGGATTCAAGCTCTTAGCTTGAGTAGCTCACAAAGAATGTGAATCTCTCTTGAGGAATTAGGGCTTAAAGAGTAAGAGAGAGATTCTTGTGAGATGAGAGAGCTTAGAAATGGAGTTGAATGGCTCTTCTCTTAGAGGTGAAAATGTCTCTAATTTCAGCCTTGAATGCTAGGTTTGAAGCACTCAAACTTATATAGAGAAGAGAGAAAACGGTCACAAAAATAGTGGCATTAAATGCCCCAACGGCTCTATTTCTGAAGCAGTTAATCGGTCTAAGAAGGATCACTGACCGATTAGTTTTGCAACTAGTCGGTCGGTGAACCTTCTTGGACCGACTAGAATGAAGACATCGAAGATAGAGAATTGCTGAATAAGAAGAACTAGTCGGTCTAAGAAGAAACATCAACCGAATAGTTTGTCAACTAGCCGGTCGGTGAACCTTCTTGGACCGACTAAGAAGTTGAGAGCAACGATAGTGAAATCCAGAAGACGAAGAACTAGTCGGTCTAAGAAGAAACATCAACCGACTAGTTTGACAACTAGTCGGTCGGTGAACCTTCTTGGACCGACTAAAAGGTTAAAGCAAAGAAGTCGAATTTCACTAGGAGAACTAGTCAGTCTAAGAAGGATTCCCAACCGACTAGTTGGACAACTAGTCGGTCGGTGAGCCTTCTTGGACCGACTAAGAGGTCAACAAATAGGCTTGAATTCAATTAGGATAACTAGTCGGTCTACGAAGGATCTCCAACCGACTAGATCGTCATCTAGTCGGTCGGTGAACCTTCTTGGACCGACTAATTGGCCAACAGTGAATGAGCTGAGATTAGCAATGATATCTAGTCAGTTCAAGAAGACTTTCCAACTGACTAGATCGTCATCTAGTCAGTTGGTTCTTCTACTTGAACCAACTAAGATGAATACGAAGCCGAGAAAAGAGGCGATAAGCTTCGGGAAAGTTTCTAATGGCTTCTAAGGCAATCCTAGAGATATGATATGATAGAAATGAAGATTTCTAGGCAAGTACTACTCAAGGCTTAACATTCTACTAAACTGAAGCTAGAAGACATAAAATTAAACACGACAAACCGTCTTCAAAGCTTCAACATGAAGATTCTGAATCCCTTGACTTCAATAATACTCCTTGAGCTTCAACGAAGATTCAGGCACACGATCACGCGTTCTGAGGAAGTCTTGGATCGTCGCTTGAGATGAACAAAGTACTTTAGCGACGATCTCCATAATCTTCATGGTCTTGAGTCTTTTAGTTGAATGACTTGAATATCTCCAACGTCATAGTCTTCGAAGCTTTTGACTCAACCATTCCTATCTTCTCTTTGGATTGAATCTCCATTCATTTATTGATGCCATTGGCTTGTGGTATGAGATGGCCTTTGAGTTCTTCAAGCCAATGCTTCACCTTTATTGATCTACCAAGTCCTCCACTTGAATCAACACGTGTAGTCACTTTTGATCTTCTTGAACATGATTGGTGACTTTATAGCTAACTGCAAACACATGAGTTAGTCATTATGATTTGTGTTTGATCATCATCAAAATCAAGGTGGAGAGTCCAATACTCAACATTCTCCCCCTTTTTGATGATGACAAACCAAATATAAACAAAACGAATAATTGTGCATTAAATATACTTACTCCCCCTGCAATGATGCCAATCAAGTTAATATCAATAATCAATAGCATCATTCAGCATTTAATAGTGTGTGTATCACATGAGGTTGTGTACATAACGCATGAATGACCAGAAATAATATGCGTACACAATACAATTCATATAGGTGATACACATCATAAACATGAGCATGATTACCAATATATATATAATGTAATCAATATAAACCAAGGTAATCACCAATGCTCCCCCTGAATCATATACATGAACGATCATACATAAAGACTATATGATTCAAGTTATTCTTTAACACTCAACATTTAATAAGCATATCCTTTGTTTATTTCTCTCCCCCCTTTGGCATTATCCAAAAGGCATGGGGAAAAGAAACAACAAAAGCAAGAATAGAGTGGAAAACTAAAAGGTATATCTAATGTGAACTAGATAAGCTACCAATTTAAAACAAGATATCAACATAAAGATATCAATTACAAGAGCACATATCCAACAACAACTCAACTACCCTCAATTATCACAAGAAGATAAGCAGTAAGCATATGTGATAAAAGATTACAATAAATACTAATTGTAAAGTGTAGTGTGAGCAGTGTTAGAAAAGTAACAATTGTAAAAATCATGACATCACTTGTGAAAGAAAAAACAAGTGATCAAATAGTGTCAAGTACAAACTTAATTATCACACAATTTATAACATTAAGCACGATGTGATAGATTGTCCTTGAGCAATGAGCATGACATATTATATGGACATGATTAAATACATAAAGGTGGAATCAAAATCATCACAAAGACATAGATCAACAATTTTAGCAAATTGAGTGCATAGAAAACAATTCTATGTTTTCATACAAACAAAGGTATCAAATCAACATAATCGTCGAGCGACGAAGTAAATATCAGATACCAATTGTGGAAATAACATTTATAAACCGAGATCTAAGTCAATCAAAAAATGCAATGATAAGCATGGAATGCCAAACATGACTATGGAAATTTTTAATCATGCGTACAAATTTATGTTATGAAATAATAACATAAAATAAGTATAATGGCCTGAGAAACCAGTTGTAGGCATACCAAATCTAAGTGAAGTGTGCGATGTGGGCATACACAAATATCTATATCATGCAAAAGTGTTATGCCAAAATAGAGATAGTAACATCATAAAACGTATGGCATACACAATTCTAGCACACTAGGATACTAATTGAAACAATGTTCAAAAGAACCATAGTACAAGCATGCATTCCAGAATAGATACTCACATAAATCGTCAAAGATAAACATGGAATGCCATGAGCATGTAAAAAAATATCCAATATAAATAGTCCACCAATTGTAACGATGATACCAATTGTAGTCTAACAAGATATGCAAATCAGGCAAATAATGTCAAGATCATGACATCACTTGAGAAGGAAACCAAGTGAGCAAATAAAGATATGATCTCATCCTAGCTCAATTATCACAAAGGATTCAACATGAAGCATAAAGTGACAAAACATCTTTTGAGCAAAGGCATGAAGATAGTCTACGTTCAAAGTCACAAAGTATGACATAAACGAATAAAGTTATCATGAACATCGCATGCATGCATACCAATTGTGCGAATAGACTAAAAACTTGTGTAAGCACAAAATAATCGGAGGTAGCATCAAAGAAGTCATAGAGAATCAAGATATATTCATAGAAGAATATCTATGACAGATTATACATATCATCAAACACAATATAAACTATTATGATTGTGTATAGCAAAAATTATCTCTAACATCTCATAAAAAATAGCATAAAATATGACCTTGAGATAAGAGAAGACATAGTGAGAAATATAGCATGAAGATCACTAACCAAAATGCATGAGTGTTATGTCACTTGTGAAAATATTATACATGAAAGATTTAGCTATAGACATGAAAGATCTCTTGAATAAAATTATAGCTAAACAATAGTCATGAAGTAATTAAAATGACAAGTAACATACATTGATCACCCCAAATCATATCAATACGTCTCATAAAGATAATCATACAAACTATAAGAAAAGTATGAGACATGTGGTGATACAATGAACAAATATGTATAAAGATCCTAAATCATTAATCTTATTCATGGCATGAAAAAGATATGAACATCAATAAGCAACTAACCAATTCATTATATGAATGTTATAGCTACCATGGTACATGAGTCGTAATAAGACACATATGATATACATGAACATGATAGTCACATAAACAAACAATCTTCATGAGGTTGTGACAAGAATAAGCTAATGAAGAAGTATGCTATATTACACAAATCGAATATATTAAAATATCAATTGTAAACATGGTAGTCAAAACCAATATATTAAAATACCAATTGTACAAACCACATACTTACAACCATTTAGCTCTCCCTATATGTGTGCATCTCCAATGCACCATCCTTTCTTTTGAATTGATCCATCATTTGTAAACCAAGGAAAGTGTAGGGTAGGCATCTTGCACACAAATCTGACAATTCAACAATTGGTTGTATCCAAAAACTTTTTGGATCCAAAAGATTAATGAACAAAATCAAGTAGTCCAATAACCAATCATTTACCAATTGTAAATAACACTCATCAATAGAAATGCATGACATGCATTAATAAGAGTTATTATGATCATGAAAATCATACATATCAGGAATTAACAATTCTCAATCATTAGAAGTTAGATACACCCAGACTAATAATTCCTATGCATATGATTTAATCACAATACATTATACAAGCAATCATCATTATGAATACACACATCTAATACAATAGTGCGTGCAAGAAAGATTCCTCGTTCAATATGCATATGTGCACAAAATAAACATTCACGGCACAACACATATTGAAGGAAGGCATGAAAAGTAATACCACAAAGAGTGTGCATGAAAAGCATAAAGTATTAATTTTCAAAACCAAATTTCTCTTTCCCTTTGCCATATCAACAAGATAGGAAGGTGCAAATAGATAATAAATCACCAAGGGTTAGAGAAATCAACTAATCTATATGCACAAACATAATACGAATGAAATGCAATGACATATAGAAGAACATAACATGATAGCAATCAAAACATGTCATAATCCCACAAAATCATACAAACATGGTACCCAAGCCATGAAACACAATATGAGTCACATGAGAATATGTCATTCCTAATATACGATTCTATATGTGTGTTCATATCGTGCCTAGAAACAATCTTAGGAATCCAAAAGATAGCGATTTGGGATTCTTAAGAAAAGGTTGTGTAGTGGCATGAGTAGGAAGTTGGGATGCACGCTTGTGAAGTGGAACATAAATATAAGCGTGTCCCGTGTGTGAAACATGCAAATGAGTATTAGTTTTAACATGAAAATTCTTAAGCCACATGTTATAAATAATCCTCGAATAAACATATGAGTAAGGATTATGAATACATAATGCACATGAGTCAAGTATTTGACACACGTGAAACACATAGACATGAATGACATACAAGACACACAATATGCAAATATAGAATATGCATGAGATAGTCTCAAATACAAAGTGACATCTACATGCATCCAACACACATGGATACCAAATGTAAGAATATAATTACAACATAAAGCTCCCCCTACTTTGGTGCATCACTTAAGCACCATCAATTCCATTTGAATGAAAATCTTTGCAAAACAAGGAGTTGGTAGGGTTGGTATCCCAATGTGGATTGTACTTATAAAACATAATTTTGGTATCCAAAAACCTTTTTGGATCCTATGGGTTAGGTAACAAAACAAACTAAATTCAAATAAGTGTAACCCATATCTTGATGTAATCATGTCACTAGATAAATATCTTAACCATATACATGCATGTACCAAATGTACCAAACGTATACATGTATATTACACCAAAAGCATGGCATGCATCACATGCAACAAAACATAAATATGAACCAAAGCATGTGGTGCATAAGAATATTAAATATTTTAGACATGAAAATCATAAACACAATGATTTACTAATAAACATGCAATGGAAATCAAATTCAATATGAATTTATGTTTCTAACAAACATGAGCATCTAAGACCAAAATGCAAACAAAAGAATAAACCAATTCTAAACACAAATGCTTTGGTACCCATAAAAAGAATATAAGCTTATGGTACCAAGCAAAGAAGGGTCAACAGAAACTAACCCTTTGGAAGCCACGTCCAAGAGGACCGTGATTTCCTAACATAATCATCATTCAAAATAATATCATGAATATAAGATTGCACATACATATCCTTAGCATGAATGCTAGTGTTCTTCGGACACCAAATAGTGTATGATTTGGGTATCCTCTTCCTAGTGGTTGCATGCACAAAAGGTTGATCTCTACGTGGTGCATGTGGCCTAGGAACATGAGATCTAGCAAGAGCATGAGGAAATGTGTATGGAACATTGTGTTGTGCAAAAGCATGATGATGAGCATTTGGTCCATGGTGTGGTGTAGCATACGTACGTGGATGAATATTAGGTATGTATGCATGAAGATGATCATGAGAATGAGCATGCATATGTGGATGTTATGTGTGATCATAAGCATGTGTAGGTGCATGAGCATGAGTACGTGCATGAGAGTGTCTCAAATGAGTGTTTGCACGTGCCCGTGGATGAGGAACATAAAAACCATCATTTGTAGAAATGTGAGGAGTGGATGCATTCCTACGTGTATTGGTGTACATGAAAGCATGTCCCTTCCTTTGATGTCCACCCTTGGTGGGTTTCTTTGCAAAGGAGGGAGGAATAGGAGTGGTGGTTTCCTTAGTAGTAGACCTACCCAAGTTGTTATAGACACCACTCGTGGATGCACCGGAGGATGGCCTCACAAAATCTATAGTTACTTCACTATAGGAGGTGCGTGCATTGGATGCACTTGCCTTAGAATAACCAAGGCCAACACGATGGTTTGTCGGTAGTTGATTCTTTAGCAAATCATCCAAATTGTCCTTTCCTTTGTTGAATCTCTCAACAATGGAGGACATGAGCTCATATTTCTTCGAAATTGAAGAAATAGTAGCATTCAAGGTGGATGCATGTGTGGTGAGCTCGTGCACTTAGGATTTGAGATCCTCATTCTCAATGCCCAAGCAGGTGTTTTGAGATTGATGATTTCCAATCGCAAGATCGTTAATATCCACAATGGAAACACGATCAAGTTGAGATTTGAAGGACTCCACCTCATTTCTCAACATGCCATTTTGAGTAAGCAAACTTGCTTTCTCAATAGCGAGTGTCTCAACAATGGTGTCATTTTTAGAGGTGCTACATGTAGATGTGTTAGTGAGACTTACAATCTTATCTTTAGCATCACAATATTTATGCGTAAGCTTTTGATATTTATCAAATAATTGTTCAAACGCAATTTTAAGATCACCCATTGTTACCTCTTCATTGTCGCTATCACTTTCACTCGAATCACTTGATTCGTCACTAGAGTCACCCGTAGTGGCATCCTCTCGTCCCATCAAACCCATGAATGAATCTTTCATCATTGGAGGAAGAACACTCCGAGGTGGACTCTTCTTGCTCCGCTAGCATGTGCCATATTTGATATGTCGTTGTTGCATTGGACACACACATAAGAATATCATAAGTTGAAAAATCAAGCAAGATATTCATTACCTCTTCATGTTTCTTCACCAATTCTTTTTGCTCATTTGTCCACTTATGTACGGAAGTGGTAGGTGCGCGAAAGGGCTTCTCCACAAGCTTCCAATAATCCTCATCGATGGATTGAATATAGGCCTTCATCTTTACACTCCAAATTTGATAATTGGGCCCGAGGAGATACGATGGAAAAGGGCTTCGTGTGTTGTTGTTGGTTGCCATAGCTATAACCTAGCTCTGATACCAATTGTAGTGACCTTGTGCTATGACGAATAAAAACTATAGGGGGGTGAATAGTGTTTTATAGAATTATAAGGAATTTAAGCCAAATAAAACCCTAATTAACCAACAAATGCAGAATGAAAGAAATGATCTACAACACAAGGAACAATACAAAGTAAACATGCATTGTACCCTGGTTCGGTGCCACCCAAGTCTCCCCGACTTGTTCCCAGTGCCCTAATCCAGCAACACCCGGATCCCCTCCGGATACTCTAGTAAAACCACTAGAGCTTTCCTTTAGCCCACTTGCAGAAATCCCACAAGTGCAATCGATCTACAATCGATGTCCGTGTATCCCACAACCCGGGAACATGCAAAAACCTTAGTCCCACAACTTGGGACTAAGCACACTCTCACAAACCGAGAGTAAAACGAAATCTTGACTCCCACAACTTGGGATCAAGCCAATCCTCTCACCACCGTGAGTATACAACAAATATGAAGTATAAAGAATGAAATATAAACCTTCTTACCACAAAATCCTATGCCTTGAGAAATACTTACCAATATAGGGCAAGAATGGATTTTGAGGAAGATGAGATCACCAAACCCTAGCTCCACCAAGATGAGCAGCAATAGATGGCTGAGTGAAGTTGGTGACTTGGATTCAAGCTCTTAGCTTGAGTAGCTCACAAAGAATGTGAATCTCTCTTGAGGAATTAGGGCTTAAAGAGTAAGAGAGAGATTCTTGTGAGATGAGAGAGCTTAGAAATGGAGTTGAATGGCTCTTCTCTTAGAGGTGAAAATGTCTCTAATTTCAGCCTTGAATGCTAGGTTTGAAGCACTCAAACTTATATAGAGAAGAGAGAAAACGGTCACAAAAATCGTGGCATTAAATGCCCCAACGGCTCTATTTTTGAAGCAGTTAATCGGTCTAAGAAGGATCACTGACCGATTAGTTTTGCAACTAGTCGGTCGGTGAACCTTCTTGGACCGACTAGAATGAAGACAGCGAAGATAGAGAATTGCTGAATAAGAAGAACTAGTCGGTCTAAGAAGAAACATCAACCGACTAGTTTGTCAACTAGCCGGTCGGTGAACCTTCTTGGACCGACTAAGAAGTTGACAGCAACGATAGTGAAATCCAGAAGACGAAGAACTAGTCGGTCTAAGAAGAAACATCAACCGACTAGTTTGACAACTAGTCGGTCGGTGAACCTTCTTGGACCGACTAAAAGGTTAAAGCAAAGAAGTCGAATTTCACTAGGAGAACTAGTCGGTCTAAGAAGGATTCCCAACCGACTAGTTGGACAACTAGTCGGTTGGTGAGCCTTCTTGGACCGACTAAGAGGTCAACAAATAGGCTTGAATTCAATTAGGATAACTAGTCGGTCTACGAAGGATCTCCAACCGACTAGATCGTCATCTAGTCGGTCGGTGAACCTTCTTGGACCGACTAATTGGCCAACAGTGAATGAGCTGAGATTAGCAATGATATCTAGTCGGTTCAAGAAGACTTTCCAACTGACTAGATCGTCATCTAGTCAGTTGGTTCTTCTACTTGAACCAACTAAGATGAATACGAAGCCGAGAAAAGAGGCGATAAGCTTCGGGAAAGTTTCTAATGGCTTCTAAGGCAATCCTAGAGATATGATATGATAGAAATGAATATTTCTAGGCAAGTACTACTCAAGGCTTAACATTCTACTAAACTGAAGCTAGAAGACATAAAATTAAACACGACAAACCGTCTTCAAAGCTTCAACATGAAGATTCTGAATCCCTTGACTTCAATAATACTCCTTGAGCTTCAACGAAGATTCAGGTACACGATCACGCGTTCTGAGGAAGTCTTGGATCGTCGCTTGAGATGAACAAAGTACTTTAGCGACGATCTCCATAATCTTCATGGTCTTGAGTCTTTTAGTTGAATGACTTGAATATCTCCAACGTCATAGTCTTCGAAGCTTTTGACTCAACCATTCCTATCTTCTCTTTGGATTGAATCTCCATTCATTTATTGATGCCATTGGCTTGTGGTATGAGATGGCCTTTGAGTTCTTCAAGCCAATGCTTCACCTTTATTGATCTACCAAGTCCTCCACTTGAATCAACACGTGTAGTCACTTTTGATCTTCTTGAACATGATTGGTGACTTTATAGCTAACTGCAAACACATGAGTTAGTCATTATGATTTGTGTTTGATCATCATCAAAATCAAGGTGGAGAGTCCAATACTTAACAAGGCGCATATACCACTGTGCAGGCGCTTGTCAAGGCTCCATCAGGCGACTACCACAAGGGATGGATTTGAACTGGAAAACGACAACTTACGCACTTGTGTACTAGGCGACTGATGAACAAGGTCCAGACGCCTAATGGTTGACAGGCGCCTGATAAGTCTACGTCAGTATTCTGTCATACAAGATGGATTGGAGCTCAAAATACCAAGTTACGCACATTGGTGCAATATGCGATTGTTGAACAATGTTCAGGCGATTGTTGGTTGACAGGCATCTATCAATTGTACTTCAGTCGACTGTACCAAATGCTCAAGTATAGAGTCAATAAATTGACTTGAGGTAGTGCATAACAGTCGCCTATTGAAGGATGGCCATGCGCCTGGTGAACCACCAGTTGCACGCCATGCCTTCAACAGCCGCATGTTAGAAGTCCAAAAACTCCAATTGAGCTTTTTTGGCATGTGGAACATATTGGATTGGTATCTATGATGATCCTAAGGTTCACTAAGATGCTTTATGCATATACATGAATGTATGACAATCTAATCAAGGAATTACAATAATCCTATGACTCAAAAGAAAAGAAGCAAGTAATAAAATACATGGATTACACTAGTTTCTCATAGAGTCTTGTCTTCAAGCTCTTGATGCCTTGAATCTCCCCATCATCTTCCAAGCATTGGCAATTCATCACTCTTAGAGATCTTTAAGATATCCATTGCATCATCCTCCAAGCTTTATGCTTTATCTTATTAACATATAATCATTAAGACAAACTGAGACTAAAACGTAAGATTAATTAGCACACTAACATAATGTATTGATCATCATCAAAACAACATTAGTCTTAAACACAAGAACTAACAAGAATCAGGTCTTCCATGCTCGTATAAAGCATATCGATGTAAGATTCTACTTTGTCTGTGACTATATGGGAGAAGAAGATGACTACATCAACTTGTTGAAGATCAGAACAAATGACAACCCGATGGACATGTTGACGAAGGTTGTATCGGGAGCCAAGTTCAAGCAATGTTTGGACTTGCTTAACGTAGTTTCGAGATGATGTCGTGGAGGCCCCAGCTGAAGGCATTGTGGCTTGGTGGAGCAAGTCATATATCAAAAGAGCATTAGGCTCTTCGAAGCAAAAAGGCAGGGGAACACCAGTTGATGTTCTACTAAAATGATGCAATGCGGGTCATTCGATGGTCGAAGGCTCGAATCTCACCAAGGTGGAGATTTGTGGAAGTTGGCTCGATTCGACGCTGAAGGAGCATTGGTCATACAGACGAGTTATCTTGTACAGAGCTAACTCGACTGTGCATGGGTCTGACCTATCTAACTCTGCACAAGTCAGATACGAGGATTCTGGGTTATTGGCCTTTTACAGCACAATTGGTCGATTGGTCATCATCTCGGTTAAAGTACGTGTTCTGATGGTCAATCGTTCGGCATTGGGTCATTCGGTTGTAACTCGGTTGATGTCTGTGTTCGGTCGACCGGTTGTTCGATGGCTCATTGGTCGACAGCTGTACGAGACGCTTGGATCAGTGCTTCGTTCCTTTGGTACAGAAAGAAGATTGGTCGGTCGAAGGGAGCCCATTACGATGTGTCCCACTAGGATTCGGCGGAGGCCCACTATGGTGTGGTGCATTAATTACGTAGAACTGTGATTGGATAGAATGCTCTCAAAGTCGGGATTCGTATCGTTTGGAATTCCTAGCCAATGATGACACCTATTGTAACCTAGGGCTATATATAGGTGGTCTTAAGCTAGGGTTTGTGTGTGGAACACATTTAAGGGAATTGAGCTACCATTTGTGAGAGCCAACTTTGAGTGATTGTATTATGAGCATTTGGAGGATCTTGTGTGCTTCTTCTTAATCCGTGAGGAGAATATTTTTTCTGTTTTCTCATTTCATAATAAATCTTACCGGTGTTTCTCCTTAGCCGGTTAACGACCTAAAAACAATTCTCATAGTGCTCGATTGGTTATTTGATTCCTTGTCCTAGTTCTGGGGTTCTTCGACGATCCTAGTTTTCACGCAGGTGCACAACAGGTATAACTTATGAAAATACAATCAGATGTTTGGAGATTGGACTAGACAACTGAACAGTTGATTAGCAGTCTAACAAGTGTGCTACAGACGATTGGTTGCTTGGAGATCAAACTTCGTTATATTCTTATGTCCATCGCTTTCTACCATACGTCTAATGCTTTGTTCGCAGACGTCTGAGCAGTTTATAAGTCGTATGGGAACACTTTACCAAACGTCTGATAGCTTGAGGTTTTGCCATTTATTTTTGTTGGCTGTGATTTTTGAGGAGTTGTTTCCTCGGTTTTGTGCTGATTTGAGTGTGTATATACGCTCAGTTTTAAGGGATATTTAGAAACTAATGATCATTCAATAGAACTCATTCTTAGAGCTAAAATCCAAGAGCATATTTCTTTCTCCCTTTGATTTCTTCACTTGATTAAGGTGTTTGATGTGTCCATATTTTCCATGTTTTACTGCATGTTTTCATATCATTTTGATCGACCAAAGTTCAGTTTTCTATATTTTATCGCGTATTTCATGATATATTTGATTCTCGTAGTGTTTTGTGGAATTTCAGGAATTTTGGCACAATTTGGAGCATAATTGGATGATGGACACGAATATCGAAGCCGGAGCAATAACGACATCGCAATTGACGAGTGAAAGCTGCTGGAGAAGAGAAAAAAGAAGGAAGAAAGAAAGAAAGTAGAGGAAGGAAAGAAAGAATAGAGGGACATGGAGCTTACCAAAAAACATGCAACGACGGTTACCCCTATTAAGTTAGAGGGGTAACTTAAGAATAAGCTTGGAGCTGCCGAGATCGACTCACGAAGGTTCGTCTTGAGTCAGTCGTCGCAAGCTATTTGGAGGAAGAATTATCAAGTGGAATGCAGAATATAAGAGTATTAGGTCTCATACCTTGGGATCCCTTATTTGGTTCATCTTCAGTGTACTTATAGAACTCAGGGGTCTCTTCAGTAATGTTGGGAGGATGACGGTCACAAATTATGGCGCCACGATCCTACCACTTAATTGGGGTAACCGTCGTCGATGCTTCAGCTATTTATGAGCCCATTATCGATCGCACGTTCAGGACGATGGAAGTCCAACGGGAAAATAACACGTGGGCTTTGACTAGTCAGCTTCGGGCTTCTTTTGTAGGCTTTGTGGGCTTTTGTCGCCATTCAAGCAAATCCTTCTAGTGCTGGCCCAAGGGTGCAACAATTTCCAATAGGAAATTTCTGTTGACCTGCATCCTCAGCAGTGAATTTTTAAAGAAGTTCTTCCGAATTTCTTTAGATTCTCTAAAGGGGCAGTAGACATCAAACAATTCATTAGATAAAGTACTCAAAATTGTGTGTTTACTTTATTAGCATTGGCCTAAACGTTGGCATTAATGGGAAATCGAATCCCACCCCTAAGTGGTTTTGATGATGAGCACACCAAATGATGTTAGTGTACTAACTACACTACAAGTATGCAGGTTATACGACAAACAGTGACATTACGCAGACTCCGAAGAAACTCAACCACACTCGAGACAAAGACGAATTTGCTAGTTCTACATCAAGCACAAGATGCGTACTCAAGCCTAAATGAAGAAGGAACTCAAATTCAAGAGAAGCAAGCTTCCACCAGATCAGCTTCCCAAAGGTCTTATCTTAAGTGTAGTATGTGAGTTCTTAGGATAATGTTAAAGCCAAAGTAAATATAGCACACACACAAATGATTTCAAAAATAAATATTTTTAAATGTTTAAAATCATTTTAAACTCTTGAGAGCAATTTCTAGCTTTTTCATATCCTAGTAGTTAATCTGTATTACACCCAGTAATTGACTGCACTCTCTGCTAGATAAAGATTCAGGAGAAATTGCTCTGGGAGTCGACTACCAAAGGAGGAAGTCGACTACCAGCTGGAAGCAATTTTCAAATGAAACGCTCTGGGAGTCGACTACCTCTCCTAGGGAGTCGACTACCAGCTGGCAAACTTCAAACGTATTGTTAGTTCTTGAGTTCAAGAATAACAATGTTTTGATGGTGATCAATACATTATGTTAGTGTGCTAATCAATCTTATGTTTTAGTCTCAGTTTATCTTAATGATTATATGTTGATGAGACAAAGCATAAGGCTTGGAGGATATTACAAGGGATATCTTAAAGACCTCCGAGAGTGATGGTGTGCTCAAGCTTGGATGGAGTTAGTAAAGATCATCTAATGAAGCCAAAGCTTGGAGCATGATGATGGATGGACATCTAGAGAAGCATTGTCAAAGCTTGGAGCTTGATGAAGGAAATCTCATCAAGGAGTGCCAAAGCTTGGAGATGATGGAGAGTATCAAGGTATAGTGAGCTTGAAGACTTAGACTTTAGGAGATGCAATTTGTAATCCAAGTAATTTCATTTACTTGCATTTCTCTTTTTGAGTCTAGGATTATTGTAATGCCTTGATGGATGGTCATACTCTCATGCATATGCTTTCAACCATCTTAGTGAGCCTTAGGATTATCATAGAATCCAACCCAATATGTTTATCTAGCCCAACGACTCATTTGGAGTCTCTGGCTCTCCTGCAGTCGCCTGCTGAAGGTTTTACAGTCGACTGGGTGATTTCTAGTCGCCTGTCGAGCCTTCGATAGTTGACTGTGATACACAGCTCAAGTCAACTTCTCTATTGACTCATCTTGAGCTTTTCGCATCAGTCGACTGATGTTCAATTTACAGTCGCCTGTACTCTTACAGTCGCATGTGAATTGGTCGACAGTCGCCTGTGCGCTTCTTGCATTTTCTGGGCTTCTTCCCAATTTTCAAGACAGTCGCATGTTGCTATTTTTACAGTCGCCTGTATATTTACAGTCGCCTGTGAAATGGCCATCAGTCGTTTGAAAGGCGTAAGTGCGAAATATGCATCTCTCTCTGTTTTACTTCCCTCCTCTGCAGCAGTCGACTGATGAAGGATATACAGTCGCATGTCCATGTTACAGTCGACTGTACTTTGGTCATCAGTCGCCTGTATGCATACTGGGAGTAAGATGCATCTCTCTGTTTCTTGTCCATCCCTGCTATAGTCACCTGATGAAGGATATACAGTCGACTGTCTGTTTTACAGTCGCCTGTGTAGTCTTCTACAGTCGACTGTCCTGGCTCAGATTATAGCCGTTGGGATATTTTCTAGCCGTTGATCGTTCGACTGTCTAATGATCATCTGTCGACTGTTCATGCCGTAAACTGCCAAAATCTACCCGTTGCAGATTTCCTCCCTTTGGGTTTTTGGCTGTGTTTATAGGCTCTTTTTGGCTTCCTATATATAGGGATTGGCTTAGTTCATTTAGAACTCTTGAAAGGGTTAGGAATTCATAGAAGATCATTTATTTTTTTCTCTAAGCCACTCCTCCTACATTCCCTAATTAGAGCTTCATTCTTATGCTATAGCATCTAAGCTCTAAGGAATTTCTCCAAGGGATTTTAATCTCATTCCTCTTCTTGGAGAACATCTTTCTTCTCTTCATTTCATACACTCTAGTGAGAAGTGTTAGAATTCATTCCTAGAAGAGAGAAAGATCATCAGGTGCAATCAAAGCCTCATCTCAAGCACTTGAGTTTCACTTGCATGCCTTCTTCATCGCATTGGTAAGATTATATCAAGGCATAGGTAAGTGTTGTTTTGTTTTGTTTTTGTCTCGAAACGCTAATTCTCTTTGTGGGAATTAGTTATTCTCTTTATGGGAATAACTCTCTTAGTGGGAGTTTAGTGTCCTTGTGTAGGGCTAACCCTAATTCTCTGAGTGGGAGTTAGTTGGTGGGAGTTTGACCCCTGTGTAGGGTTGGTTGGGTCCTTGTGTAGGGCAAAATTCTCTTGGTGAGGTCTCTCTCTTTGTGGGAGTGTATCCCTGTGGGATTTGTATTCACTTCTCTTTGTGGGATTATAGTGAATATTGGTGTGGCTGGACGTACCCAAGTTTTGGGGAACCAGTGTAAAATCCTTGTGTTTGCAATTGTTGTTGTTGAGCACCCTGTTTATTTTCTGCTCTCATTGTGCTGTAATTTTAGTAACTTTTAATTAAGCACTTTGCTTGCTATTACACTGTTCACCCCCCTCTAGTGTATGTGTAGCCCCGCAGGGTCCCTTACAGTTGGTATCAGAGCCTTGGTTTGGTGGCTTTTGCAAGCATGACTTCTAAGTCTCAACAACCCATCTTCCTTGCTCCCGTCTTCAAAGGCAAACACTTCTCAAAATGGAGGAAGAACATGTTCTATTGGCTTGATGTGCATGAGAAATCCTTAATTACTTCGGATGCCGAAGAGTTGAATGCATTGCTTCATGCTATCTCTCCAAAAATTGTTAGAAAGTGGAGGAGTTTGACACGGCCAAGAAGATATGGTATTATCTTGATGAAAAGTATGGTGGAGAGGAATCGTGCGATGATGAGAGCATGGTTTGTAATGAGGTATCTCGTAACTCTCTCGTTCAACGTAGTGATTTTATTGAAAATTGTAATACATTGTTTATGGACTCTCCCAAAGCGAATAATAACAAGCTTGAGAGAGATGCACGCACGCACACTTTATTATCATCCAAACCTTATGATGATACCGAAACCATTGCATTGAATCAAGAAAAGATTGCTCTTGACTCTCATGTGTGCATGTTGAGCAAAGAGAATGACTCTCTTAAAGCTCGTATTGAGTATGATCGTGAATTTCACAAATCTGTGAAAGAGAGTCTGTATGCATCGCATAATGTATAACTTAATTCTGTGCATATCGAGAAATATACTCTTCTTTCTCAATTGAGTGCCTTGAGGGATGAGAATGCTTCTCTCAAACTCCAAATGGAGAAGATGCACTCGGATAGTGATTACAACATTTTGAGAGATGAGACATTGGCTCTCAAGTCAAAATGTTGTGAGCTTAGCTCATGTCTATCCAAGAGAGATGACAACATTTCTTCACTTTTGAAGAAATGTAAGCTATTGTCTACTCAAATTGAAAATTTCAAATTGAGTAAGGATAAGGTTTTGGGATCCCCTTCAATGAAGGTGAACAAACCAAGCTCTTCTCTTAGAAGTACCCAAATAAATTTTATGGGGGAGCATTCTAATGAGAAAGTCACATCCAACTCTTTTGGCCTAAAATCAACTATTATTTCTAAGCCAAAGAGAAATCATGCATTTTTGTATTCTGGTCTTGCATATATTAAGAAGCCTATTCAAAAACATGTTGTTATGAATGCTTCTTCTTTGAATGTTATGCATGATGTTTCTACTCATAGGAAATCTCATTATTGCCTGCATGCTAGAATTAATGATAAATCTTTGCATGCTTCACATGTTCATATGCATGGTAGAAATGCTTGTGTGAATGCTTCTAATGCTAATTTGCATGTTTCACACACGGGGCACGCCAATGTTTATATTCCACCTCATAAGCGTGCACCCTCACCTCCTACGCATGCCCTAACCAAACCTCTTCTTAAGAATCCCAAATCACTTTCTTTGTGGATTCCTAAGAATGTTTCTAGGCTTGATAGGAATGCGTATATAGATTCATATGTGTGTAATGTTATATTTTCATATGACTATATACGGAAACCAAACTCCCCTTTTGTTTGGTTTCCAACTTGCTAGCTCACTCACATTGTTATTCATTGCTTGGGTACCATGCTTGTATGTTTATATTTTGTACCCATATTTTTGTGAGTGTGTCCATTACTCCCATGTTTGCATGTTTTGTATGATTATGGGGGAGTATGGAATTTTTGCTTGCTAGCATTATTTTTCCATTCATATGTCACATTGAATTTCATTCATATTATGTTTGTGCATATGGGATGGTTATTTCTCTGGCCCTTGGTTTTCAAATTTGGCGATTAACCTTCTTTTTGATATGCCAATGGGGGATAGAAATAGGTTATGTAAAAATATACCTTATGCTTATTTATGCGTTATTATCAATTGGTATGTTTTTGCATAACAACCATCAATATGATTTGTGCTTTATATGTTTATAGTTTGTGCACATTTGCATATTGATTGGGAGAGTTTGTTAGCACACATTGTTTATTCCAATGTTTATTATATTTTGACATAATGGATTGTCATCATCAAAAGGGGGAGATTGTTAGTTCTTGAGTTTAAGAATAATGTTGTTTTGATGATGATCAATACATTATGTTATTATGCTAATCAATGTTTTGTTTTAGTCTCAGTTTATCTTAATGATTATATGTTGATGCGACAAAGCATAAGGCTTGGAGGATATTACAAGGGATATCTTAAAGACCTCCAAAAGTGATGGTGTGCTCAAGCTTGGATGGAGTTAGTAAAGATTATCTAATGAAGCCAAAGCTTGGAGCATGATGATAGATGGACATCTAGAGAAGCATTGTCAAAGCCTAGAGCTTGATGAAGGGAAGCTCATCAAAGAGTGCCAAAGCTTGGAGATGATGGACAGTATCAAGGTATAGTGAGCTTGAAGACTTAGACTCTAGGAGATGCAATTTGTAATCCATGTAATTTCATTTACTTGCATTTCTCTTTTTGAGTGTAGGATTATTGTAATGCCTTGATGGATGGTCATACTCTCATACATATGCTTTCAACCATCTTAGTGAGCCTGAGGATTATCATAGAATCCAACCCAATAGGTTCATCTAGCCCAAAGACTCATTTGGAGTGTCTGGCTCTCCTGCAGTCGCCTGCTGAAGGTTTTACAGTCGACTGGGCGATTTCCAGTCGCCTGTCGAGCCTTTGATAGTTGACTGTGATACACAGCTCAAGTCAACTTCTCTATTGACTCATCTTGAGCTTTTCGCATCAGTCGACTGATGTTCAATTTACAGTCGCCTGTACTCTTACAGTCGCATGTGAATTGGTCGACAGTCGCATGTGCGCTTCTTGCATTTTCTGGGCTTCTTCCCAATTTTCAAGACAGTCGCATGTTGCTATTTTTACAGTCGCCTGTATATTTACAGTCGCCTGTGAAATGGCCATCAGTCGTTTGAAAGGCGTAAGTGCGAAATATGCATCTCTCTCTGTTTTACTTCCCTCCTCTGCAGCAGTCGACTGATGAAGGATATACAGTCGCATGTCCATGTTACAGTCGACTGTACTTAGGTCATCAGTCGCCTGTATGCATACTGGGAGTAAGTTGCATCTCTCTGTTTCTTGTTCATCCCTGCTGCAGTCGCTTGATGAAGGATATACAGTCGACTGTCTGTTTTACAGTCGCCTGTGTAGTCTTCTACAGTCGACTGTCCTGGCTCAGATTATAGCCGTTGGGATATTTTCTAGCCGTTGTTCGACTGTCTAATGATCATCAGTCGACTGTTCATGCCGTGAACTGCCAAAATCTAGCCGTTGCAGATTTCCTCCCTTTGGGTTTTTGGCTGTGATTATAGGCTCTTCTTGGCTTCCTATATATATGGATTGGCTTAGTTCATTTAGAACTCTTGAAAGGGTTAGGAATACATAGAAGTTCATTTAATCTCTTCTCTAAGCCACTCCTCCCACATTCCCTAATTAGAGCTTCATTCTTATGCTATAGCATCTAAGCTCTAGGGAATTTCTCCAAGGGATTTCAATCTCATTCCTCTTCTTGGAGAACATCTTTCTTCTCTTCATTTCATACACTCAAGTGAGAAGTGTTAGGATTCATTCCTAGAAGAGAGAAAGATCATCAGGTGCAATCAAAGCCTCATCTCAAGCACTTGAGTTTCACTTGCATGCCTTCTTCATCGCATTGGTAAGATCATATCAAGGCATAGGTAAGTGTTGTTTCGTTTTGTTTTTGTCTCGAAACCATAATTCTCTTTGTGGGAATTAGTTATTCTATTTGTGGGAATAACTCTCTTTGTGGGAGTAACTCTCTTAGTGGGAGTTTAGTGTCCTTGTGTAGAGCTAACCCTAATTCTCTGAGTGGGAGTTAGTTGGTGGGAGTTTGACCCCTGTGTAGGGTTGGTTGGGTCCTTGTGTAGGGCAAAATTCTCTTGGTGAGGTCTCTCTCTTTGTGGGAGTGTATCCCTGTGGGATTTGTATTCACTTCTCTTTGTGGGATTATAGTGAATATTGGTGTGGCTGGACGTACCCAAGTTTTGGGGAACCAGTGTAAAATCCTTGTGTTTGTGATTGTTGTTGTTGAGCACTCTGTTTATTTTCCGCTGCTCATTGTGCTGTAATTTTAGTAACTTTTAATTAAGCACTTTGCTTACTATTACACTGTTCATCCCCCCTCTAGTGTATGTGTAGCCCCGCAGGGTCCCTTACAGTTGGTATCAGAGCCTTGGGTTGGTGGCTTTTGCAAGCATGACTTCTACGTCTCAACAACCCCTCTTCCTTACTCCCGTCTTCAAAGGCAAACACTTCTCAAAATGGAGGAAGAATATGTTCTATTGGCTTGATGTGCATGAGGAGTCCTTAATTACTTCGGATGCCGAAGAGTTGAATGCATTGCTTCATGCTCTCTCTCCAAAAATTGCTAAGAAAGTGAAGGAGTTCGACACGGCCAAGAAGATATGGTATTATCTTGATGAAAAGTATGGTGGAGAGGAATCGTGCGATGATGAGAGCATGGTTGGTAATGAGGTATCTCGTAACTCTCTCGTTCAACGTAGTGATTTTATTGAAAATTGTAATACGTTGTTTATGGACTCTCCCAAAGCGAATAATAACAATCTTGAGAGAGATGCATGCACGCACACTTTATTATCATCCAAACCTTGTGATGATACAGAAACCATTGCATTGAATCAAGAAAAGATTGCTCTTGATTCTCATGTGTGCATGTTGAGCAAAGAGAATAACTCTCTTAAAGCTCGTATTGAGTATCATCGTGAATTTCACAAATCTGTGAAAGAGAGTCTGTATGCATCGCATAATGTATAACTTAATTCTTTGCATACCGAGAAATATACTCTTCTTTCTCAATTGAGTGCCTTGAGGGATGTGAATGCTTCTCTCAAACTCCAAATGGAGAAGATGCACTCGGATAGTGATTACAACATTTTGAGAGATGAGACATTGGCTCTCAAGTCAAAATGTTGTGAGCTTAGCTCATGTCTATCCAAGAGGGATGACAACATTTCTTCACTTTTGAAGAAATGTAAGCTATTGTCTACTCAAATTGAAAATTTCAAATTGAGTAAGGACAAGGTTTTGGGATCTTCTTCATTGATGGTGAACAAACCAAGCTCTTCTTTTAGAACCACCCAAATAAATTTTATGGGAGAGCATTCGAATGAGAAAGTCACATCCAACTCTTTTGGCCTAAAATCAACTATTATTTCTAAGCCAAAGAGAAATCATGCATTTTTCTATTCCGGTCTTGCATATAGTAAGAAGCCTATTCAAAAACATGTTGATATGAATGCTTCTTCTTTGAATGCTATGCATGATGTTTCTACTCATAGGAAATCTCATTATTGCTTGCATGCTAGAAGTAATGATAAATCGTTGCATGCTTCACATGTTCCTATGCATGGTAGAAATGCTTGTGTGAATGCTTCTAATGCTAATTTACATGTTTCACACACGGGGCACGCCAATGTTTATATTCCACCTCATAAGTGTGCACCCTCACCTCCTACGCATGCCCTAACCAAACCTCTTCTTAAGAATCCCAAATCGCTTTCTTTGTGGATTCCTAAGAATGTTTCTAGGCTTGATAGGAATGCGTATATAGATTCATATGTGTGTAATGTTATATTTTCATATGACTATATACGGAAACCAAACTCCACTTTTGTTTGGTTTCCAACTTGCTAGCTCACTCACATTGTTATTCATTGCTTGTGTACCATGCTTGTATGTTTACATTTTGTACCCACATTTTTGTGAGTGTGTCCATTACTCCCATGTTTGCATGTTTTGTATGATTATGGGGGGGATGGAATTTTTGCTTGCTAGCATTATTTTTCCATTCATATGTCACATTGAATTTCATTCATATTATGTTTGTGCATATGGGATGGTTATTTCCCTGGCCCTTGGTTTTCATATTTGGCTGTTAACCTTCTTTTTGATATGCCAATGGGGGAGAGAAATAGGTTATGTAAAAATATACCTTATGCTTGTTTATGCATTATTATCAATTGGTATGTTTTTGCATAACAACCATCAATATGATTTGTGCTTTATATGTTTCTATTTTGTGCACATTTGCATATTGATTGGGGGAATTTGTTAGCACTCATTGTTTATTTCAATGTTTAATATATTTTGACATAATGGATTGTCATCATCAAAATGGGGGAGGTTGTTAGTTCTTGAGTTCAAGAATAACGTTGTTTTGATGATGATCAATACATTATGTTAGTGTGCTAATCAATCTTATGTTTTAGTCTCAGTTTTTCTTAATGATTATATGTTGATGAGACAAAGTATAAGGCTTGGAGGATATTATAAGGGATATCTTAAAGACCTCCAAGAGTGATGGTGTGCTCAAGCTTGGATGGAGTTAGTAAAGATCATCTAATGAGGCCAAAGCTTGGAGCATGATGATGGATGGACATCTAGAGAAGCATCGTCTAATCTTGGAGCTTGATGAAGGGAAGCTCATCAAAGAGTGCCAAAGCTTGGAGATGATGGAGAGTATCAAGGTATAGTGAGCTTGAAGACTTAGACTCTAGGAGATGCAATTTGTAATCCATGTAATTTCATTTACTTGCACTTCTCTTTTTGAGTCTTCGATTATTGTAATGCCTTGATGGATGGTCATACTCTCATACATATGCTTTCAACCATCTTAGTGAGCCTTAGGATTATCATAGAATCCAACCCAATAGGTTCATCTAGCCCAAAGACTCATTTGGAGTCTATGGCTCTCCTGCAGGCGCCTGCTGAAGGTTTTACAGTCGACTGGGCGATTTCCAGTCGCATGTCGAGCCTTCTACAGTCGACTGTGATGCACAGCTCAAGTCAACTTCTCATTGACTCATCTTGAGCTCTTCGCATCAGTCGACTGATGTTCAATTTACAGTCGCCTGTACTCTTACAGTCGCCTGTGAATTGGTCCCTTACAGTTTTGACCTCTTGATTTCATTCTTTTATCCTTAATTTTTGGGACAATAGTCAAACTTCATTTGAAATTTTAATCCTCTCTTATCATTATAAATAGAGGACTCTATGAGATCTTTTTATACAACAATATATTATTCAATAGCAAATTCTAAATCTCTATTGTGCAAAAATTCTCAGATCTTTTTTTCATTTCTGCTCTCATTATTTTTTAGCCAAAATTTGTTTTAAGTTCTGATCTTCTAATTGTTTTCATGGCTATTATCTTTTTGAGATCACATCCTATTTGGCTATTAAAATCGTTTTTCAAAATCCTTATTCTTCATTTTTATCTATTGAAATGATTTTTTGAAAACAAATGATCTAGATCACAAAGAATCATTCTATATCTTTGTGTGATCTAAAAGATCGATTTGAATTCTTTTAGCCACGAAATACACATGTTATATTTTACTTTGGCTATAGAATTTCGAGTGTAAATCCAAACTCCACTAATTTTTGTGGTGAGTGGGAAATCGTTCTTATTTGTGATTTTCCCTTTGTTGAAAGGGAGTTGGAAATCCTAGACAAGTCTAGGTGGTTGGAAATCCTGGTCAAGGCTAGGTGTTTGGAAAATCCTAACGAGTGAAGTTAGGTGCTTGTATTGCTAAGGAAATAGTGGAAAATCTCGTACTGGATTGGTCGAGGACTGGACGTACCCAGGTTGCGGGGAACCAGGATAAAAATCTCTGTGTTTGTGTTTGCATTCTTCTGCGATTGTTATACTTGTTCTTGTATTCTTTATTTGCTAACAAATTGTAATTTGTTCATATTATTGGAAGTTGATTCTTTTGTTTATATCCGCTGAGTAAAGATCAATATTTGTGTAAAGATATTTGTTTTGTAATCTTATAATCTTTCATTAGAGTTTTGCCTAAGAACTCTCTGGGAGTCGACTACCATTCATAGGGAGTCGACTACCTGCTGTGCTATCTCTCTGATCAACATTGCTTATAAGATTAACTCGTTGATTAAGAACCAAGCGTAGATCACTCTACTTGGTATCTTAGGCAACAGTAGAAGGATTATAATTGTGCTAACCAACGAACGAAAAAGATTTATTATTTGCACAACATTATTCAACCCCCCTTCTTGTGTTGTTTGCCATCCACAGGATCCAACAGGCATTTGGGGCTCCATCAGCAGGTTTGTCTTCATCAAGGATAAAAGCGACACTATGAACATCAAGTGCAGTACCCACTATCTCTTACCACCATTTAAAATAATATCCTCAAAAAAACTCAATTTTAGAGGTATCAGGAAAGGATTTTAAGGATCATATGTGTTAACAAGGGGAGTGGTGTTAACAGCATCAACAGCAGTCTTGGCAGCTTGTTGATCAAAGATTGCATAATTGCATTTAAATTATTTTAAAAATATAGGATAATTTGATCAAAATATAGATAACTTGAGGAAGGATAATTCTACACCTCTTTTTGTATGGTTATCCCCCTAGGATTGATTTAACAAGTTCTTTGGAATATTTAGAACAACTCTGGCTCTCAGGAACTACAAATAAGAAAATTTCAGGAAGTTTTTAGGGAGAAGAACTGTTTTGGCGCGTCACAAAATGGAGGAGAAAGCCTCTATTAATACTGTTACAAACATGTAACTCATACAATTTGTAATAAAATAATTATTATTTTCAAGAGATGTGAGAAAGAAGTTAGACTTTATTTTCTTTCTAATGACTCTGCTTCTACATGTGTAGAGCTCTGTAGTTGTTTGCACCAAAGATGGCACCTGTAATCGTTATAATCTTTCCCTTGGGGCCTTTGCTTTAATATAATTCTTACTTAACCAAAAAACATGTATAATAAAATAAATAATTAAAATTGCAGTATTATGTCAAAAAAGGAATCAAATGATAAATAAAATAATAAAAGCATTTTCAATTTTTATTCTTCTCATTATTAAGAAATAAAAAAAATTAAATTCAAAATCTAAAGATGAAATTCATGAAGAGAGGCTTTTGAAATGCCTTTAATTCCAAAAATAATTCGATCGAGTGTCAAATCCCCCTAAGGTTCACCCATTATTTTTCCAAGGTCATACATATGTATCAATTACAATTTGAAAAAACTTTTTTGGAAAAATTTCAAAAAATAAATTTAAAACACTTTTGCTCCATATTTCTATGCAAATATGTATGTATGTATGTATGTATGTATGTATTATACATTTGAGGCCTGTTTTTGAATTCAAGGGCTGACTAAGACAAGCTGACTAGGACAAAAGGGTTGATAGAAAGAGGGCCATGATTAAATCTTGGGGAATGAACGGTTTAGATGAAGCTTTGAGATGAAGGGTTTGTATTAACTCATCCTTTTGATTTGTGGGTCCCTTTGATTGTGAGCAAAAGTCCCCAAAATCTTTGATGTAACTCTTTGCATGACTTGGGGAGAGCAATAATCTGTTTGTATTGGGGGAGAGCAAGAGGCTTTTTGGGGAAGAGCAACAGGTGTTTGCATGCTGAGAGCTTCCCCAAAATCGGCCCTTGCTCTTTCCCAAAATATGAAGAGAGCAGCAAAGATTTTGCAAGGGCCAAAGATTTCGCTAGAGCATCAAAGATTTCTGGGTCTTGCTTCTCACCACTGAGGCTACAATATATTTCGCAAGGGGTCTTGCTTCTCTCCACCGAGGCTACAGTAGATTTTGCCTGACCTAGGGAAGATTTTGCAAGACTACAGCAGCAAGGGAGAGCTGCCCCTTCGCCTTGCTTCTCGCCACCACCTCCTTCCTCGTTGGCTTCAACCACTAAGGTAACTATTTCTGGAGTCATGAAATTGAACTCGCCTGACTGATCTGAGCTCTTACTAATCTAAACTCATTACTTGCTAAAGTATCTGAGCCTTGCTTGCCAAAGATTTCTGGAGTCATGAAGTTCTTATATTTTTAGATCGTGCAAAAGGGTGAGGTGGATCGTAATGTTGACGGTGACAGTTCCAACCAACATCGTCGTTCCATGATCACTGTTCGATTTTTAGATCTCGGCCCACGTACCATGTTCGATTCTGCAAAAAACCGACAGTGAAAGGTTTTGCCCTAATTATTATATCCCCTTTTTTGGTTGAATTACTATCTTGGTATCGAATCTGATTGTTTTTGTTGGAAAAAGCCAGGCTTTAGTGCCAGCAAACGTGGGAATTCAAGATCAAATTTTGTAGGAAGCCTACCTTTTGTAGAAAAACTGTCTTTTGATCGAATTTGATGGTTCCATATTCTGACCTTTAGTGCTGGTTTTGTGTTTGTAGAATATACATATCGAGTTAATTTCAATATTAGAGTATCTCCTTCGAATTCTAGTTTCAGTAGATGCTTAATTTTTTACTGATTTCTTTATGTGCCCAAGCTCAGCATATTAGTTTTACAAGTGGATATGACTTTAAGTTTCCATCAAATATAGATCCCCTCCAGTTTCTAGGTTATTGTCATGCACGTCATTTTATTTGAATTGATCTCTTTTATGAGCAACTCCTTTTTGATACGACCATTTTGACCGGGCCCGGAGGAGCCAAGTCAACCACGACCAGTCAACCAGCCTACTATGGCCTTGGGCTCCGGCCCAAGGATCTCATGGGTGGGTCGCGCTTCTCCACCCAAGACAAAGGCCCAAAAGACAGCCCACTTCCATAGTGGAGGAAATCGTGGCCCAAATCGAGGAAGCATTCGCCAAATATGGCAACCACCCAGTGCCAGCACTCTAGCCATCATGGCTCGCCAAATATGGCAACCGCCCATTGCCATCACTCCAGCCATCATGGCCCCCCAATTATGGCAGCCACCTTCATGGCAATATCTTGTCAATCATAGCCACCTTTACGGCATTCACCCCCTCATCAAACGGGTGCAATTAGTGGGGGTCAATACTTCCCACTTGGCACGCCATTATGAATTACGGCAATAATGGCCCATTATTACGTGGGGCTCAGGTATATGAAGAGGGGGAAGCGTCATAGGAAAAAAAGGCGATCTCCGAGATCCACAATGGAGGTATTCCTTACACACTCTGACACGTTCCACCTTTACATTCCTCTCTCCCACTGCTCGGCCCAAGGATCGATGCTTGGTCTCTCTGCGAACCAAGCCCAATCCCACCGAGCACAGATCAGACCTGACCTGACTTAGGCATCAGAGGGAAATTGGTCGGAACCAAGGTCCGACCCCCCTGACGAGGTCTTCATCTTGTAGATCGAAGGAGTCGTCGCCACCGCAGAAGCTTCCCTTTGACGAGCCCTCGCTTGGATCCGAATGCCCTCTTCCCAGAGCCTATTCGTCCGACCGATCTCAGAGGTTATCGTCCTGCTGAGGCTACCCCTCGACACACCAAAGAACGGATCCGCACCTTCATGCTCAAGTGAACATGCCATCGATCGACCCCAATGGTCATCTCCGTCTCACGTGACAGCTACGACATCCGGGCCTCCAGACTATCGACATGTGGTGAAGAAAACACCCGTAAACAATTGGCACCGTCTGTGGGAACGAGTCAACACCCACGTCGTCCACCACACCGACAAATGACTCGTTCTATTTACCTATATTCTTTTTCTCTCACCGTCGACTTTTTCGCTTGGATCCAAGCACTTGACCCCTCACCCAAGTCGGGGCATCGGCAGGCGGTCGAGGGAGAAAGAGAGGGGATCCAATCAAATACCCGACCGTCGAGCCCTAAGCTCACTGTGCCTCAAGAGGGACAGATCGAAACCCAACTTGGGTCATTCGAGTTTGCCGAAGCTAGCCATGCCTCGACCAAATCTCGCCGTACCTCAAGAGGGTCAGATCTGAGCCTGCTTGGGTCTCTTAGGCTCGCCACACCTTGCAGGAGATAGGCAATCGTCATCTTCCCTCGACTACAAAGATGATGGTGACTTCCGCGATCGAGCACTGCCTCGAATTGAGTTCAGGGGCCAGCAAGATTCAGATCCAACTGCAACTCGCCCCAGATCGAGACGGCGGAGCTCCGACAAGCTTGGACCCACCTCCGACGATCCAAGCATCGACAGCTCCATACAAAGCTCGAAGGCGTCAACCCGGTCAACCTCCGACCATCCAAGCATCGACAGCTCCGTCCAAAGCTCGAAGGCGTCGACCCAAGCTCAAACCCCATGGGTCGATTGGCTTCGACCCTGTCTCACCGAACCAACGGGTATTCAGATCTAGGCTTTGATCTATCATCTTGGTCTTCGAGAGGAGTTCAACCTTCGAATCATTCTCGCCATAATCTGGTGGGGTTTTTTCGACCCCAGTTTTAAGATTCCATCGGGGCTCATTCAAAAGGGAACATGGGCAGAAGCATGATCGACCAAGCTAGAGGTCGTGATCATGAAGCCAGCAGATGATCGAGATGGGAGAGGTTGAGGTCACCTAGAACGACGGCCGAGGGCAAGTCCTGAATCATCCGATCTAGAGCTCGATCACCATAGGGTCCGGTGAGGAGCTCGACTCGGCAAAACTTCTAACCTTATTGTTGGAATAATCAAGCGGGCTTCGCCGACAACCACCTTCAATATGTTTGCCGTTACTTTGAGCCTCCGGGCGCCGGTCGAGTCCGACACAACCCTCCAAGAGCTACTGAGGCTTCCTGTATCAAGTTGGATCTGAGGATCACAATGGACTTGGTGAACCTTCGAGCTTCGATTTCTGGATTTCTAGATTCGAGTTTGACTCGTTGTCACCAAACTTTCATCGACGACGAACAACGTTCAATGTCGGACAAAGGGGGAACTGTGTCGAACTCCCTTCCGATGTTCAACCTAGCAAACACCCAGGGGTCGAATCTTTACTAAGCATCGGACATTCTCCTAGCTCCAATCGGAGCAATGACAGGGCTTGAGTTAACCGACCCTCCAAGCGTTGATCGGAGCAGATCGTTTGACCCTTCCTAGATTCAATCAGAACAGATGAGTGGACTCTCTTTTTCATTATCTCATTCTTCAAACTTTTTGTAAGTTTCTTTCAACTCCCAATCAAATGCTCGATTGCTAGGAGACCCAGTCAACATTTCGATGATGGTCCTGGCTTCGACCAGTCGATTTTCTAAGCTCCGATCATCGTCCGATCGACCCCCTGTCGTTGAAGCTGGGCAGAATTTCGTCGAAGCTTCCTATCAACTTTTTGATTCGTTGTTCGGCTAGGATAGGCGACCTTCATGGAGGATGCACACCGGCCCTTCAGTCAAATCTTCACTCGGGCTGAGTTAACTTGAAGCCATGACCCAAGAGGAAGCTCGAACGGCGATTCCCGCTGTCAAAACCTCGAGGGAGCCCCGACCAAGAAGGACACACCGAGTTGATGTCTGACCATTTGAGAACTCAAATCTCGTGACAACTTCATGTTCAAAGGAGGCCTCCCTGACTCCTCCTGAAATCAACCTCATCGGAAGAAGGCCTTCGATCAACCAAGAGCTTAACTCCTTGAGCTAGCCGCCTGAGGAGGATCGGATCCTCTTCGATGAAGCTCGCCTGGATCGGATCTCCTCCGAATCTCATATCCTAATCAACGATCCTCCAAGCTCAGATCCGGTAAGGCTCAACGAAGCTCACCTTGGGCCAATCGGAACCACCGATCCTCCTCTTCAGCCCTGTTGTGTACTCAACCGTGCCAAGCTCCTCCCTTCGGTTCTCTTCCATCCGAGCGAACTAGACATCATCGAAGCATCTATGACTCGTCGGAGCTCGATTGAAAGAACCATTCATCTTTGACCCTTGATCCGAGCTCGCCATTCCTTTATCGGAGCTCGATCGACAAAGAAAACTCGACAGACGGATCCGCACGGATCCGCCTCTGTACAAGCTACAAAGGTCTTTCTGTCTAGGCCACCGATTCCCAACTTCGCTTCCGAGCATCGTTTGAACTGTCACACCATGCTTCCCAAAATGATGGAAGAGAAACGTGACTAAGGTCCGCTTGGGCCGGATCTGTGAGGCTCGGACCTAATAAGCATCTATAAGGGTACCATTTTAAATATTTCAGGTTCTTGCATTTATAAAATTCGGAACAACAGAAAGTACAGAAAGAAAGTTGCATTCATTAATATAAGGAGATAATATCCAGCGAGTACAAAAGTCTAAAAAGAGGAGCCTAAGCATGGCAACAAACTGCAGAAAAGGAAACTAATGGTGCGAAGCACCCTACCTAGGCAGAAAGTAAAGTGGTCCTACGCACCCAACTGAAAGTAGTAACCTCTGTAAAACAACGACGGAAGAGACCTCTAAGTCTGGTCCTCCTCTGGCACGTACTCCGGGTCGACGTCCTCTGGCTCCACGTACTCTGGTACGTCCGGCTCGTCCACGTACTCCGGCTCCACACCTGACGTACAGCACCCAAGAGAAAAGGAACTGTACGTCAGGTAAAGTCTACAAAGAAGTGTTAGACTCTACTGCAAGTAAAGTCTAACACATTTTACTGGTTGATTAAGAGCAACATTTTACTGGTTGATTAACATGCTGGGGTTATAACATGGTAGAAAGTAAAACGGTGCTGAAAAGTAAACGAGACAGACAGTAGCTGTAGCGTGTGCTATCGGCTATGGGACTAAGCTATACGGGATAGGACAAGTCAAGACAAGACATATGTGACTTGAAGGGTTCACGCCTTACGGTTTGAGGGCGGCCATACCCTCTCCCTGTGCGACCACTCAACCCTACCCCAAACCCAAGTGCTCAAGACAAGACAACCAGAGATCACCCTCGCATGGAGGGCACCTGAAACATCCGTAAGCTTTTGTAACACAGCGATCACTCTCGCGTGGAGAGCATCTGAAACGCTCGAAGACTTTTTTTTGTAACACAGAGATCACTCTCGTGTGGAGAGCATCTGAAACATCCATAGGCTTTTTGGTAACACAGAGATCACTCTCGCGGGGAGAGCATCTGAAACGCCCGTAGGCTTTTTGGTAACACGGAGATCACTCTCGTGGGGATAGCATCTGAAACGCCCATAGGATTTTTGTAACATGACACGACATGACAAGCATATGGAATTGTTCTTCTAGGGGGTCCTCACACGCACACACGGGAAAACCCTAAGGTGTCAGTTGGTGGTGTTGTTGTGCTTAGACTTCGTTGTCAAGTCTAAGCTGTCAAGGGGTGTCCCGGATGCTATCATTTCACGTCCGGTTCTCTTTAATTTTACTTTAACTTCCTAAGCAGTAGATGGCCTAAGTGTGTCCAAAAGTACACAAGTGTAAACACTTGCCTACGGTGGCGAGAGCGTCATCTGTCCGGAGCATCCCGTCGAAGTGGTATGTCAGCAAGGGTCCGTCTGAAACGGGTCAACGGCGGTGTCAGGACACGTTTTTCATCATTTCTATTAGAGTTCATTTCTAGGTTCAACGGGGCTATCCTAGCAGTCACAGTCACGTTTTCGTTTTGGTTCAGCCTAGTCGATAATCAATCTTATGTGCACAAATATTCAGTCCTTCGTCGATGTCTAATATTTTGCAACGTTTTAAAGGTGCAAAAATGAAATTTAGTTATTTTTGACGGTTTTTAGATTAGGTTCTTGTTTTGCTACAGTGGGGGTTCTTACTACGCGTTAGAGGAATAATCTTTTGACGTCGATCAAAAACCGGATGTTGGGTCTGAACGGCGATGGATCGGCATCGTCTGCAACATCTCGGCTGTGGGTAGAGTCGTAGGACACTTCTGGACAGAGAGGTGGATGCACAAAACAGCCAGCACACTGTGATCTCTCTCCCGTTGCGGGTAGCGCAACGGATCTTCACGACGACGGTAACATCGGGGAAAACACGCGAGTTTGGTGACGCGCGTGAACTCCGAGGAGCAAAAGGGGGCTGTCGGGAATTGAAGGAGGTCAGTGGGGGTTGCTTGGCCCGGTGGGTGGCCGACGGCGTCAGCGCACGGCGATGGGCGGCCGTGAGAAGCCGAAGAGGACAGATTCGCGCAACGGTCGTTGTCGCGCGTCGCAGTGGAAAAACAGCGATCAAAGGAGTCAAAGGGAACTTGCAGTAGTTAAAGGGGTTCAAGAGAAATCCCACGGTGGTGGAGTGGTTGTCGGAAGTGGTCAGAGTTGGTCGTGCGCCGGGGTTGAAGAACAGCGCACAGATCTGTCAAAAACAGCCCCTAGGGCTTGGTTTCAACGGGTTTTCAAGGAGTTAGAGATGAGTGAAGAGGGTAAGGGGAGTTGCAGATGATAGGGGGTTTGAGAGGAGTCAAGTGGGGGTGGTGATGGTCGCCGGAGGCAACGGGTGGCCGGCGGCTGTGAACGTTTCCGGCGAGTGCTGCCGTGTGAAATATTTCGGCCAAAGATGTCTTTCTTGGGGTTTTGAGGCTCTTTGAGAGGAGGAGATGGAAGAGAATGAGGAGGAGAGGGTGGTGGTCGGAGTTGGGGGGGCTGGTGGTGGCCGTCGGCGGCTGGAGGAAGATGAAAAGTCGGAGTTTAGGGCTTGGTGCGTGGGTTGTTGTGTTTCCGCCTGTTTGGTTGTTTTGAAGATGAAGTTGTGCTAAATGCATCTTAAAGAGGGGTATAATTAAGGGGTGACAAGGAGAGAAGGTGAGTGAGGGGGTGTACAAAGTGGGGAAATGTTGGGTGAGGGTAGTGGCAGAGTCAATTTGCATGATACGTACAAATCCCATTAAGATTTGATTAGCAACTTGAATTTGAATTTGATTAGGCTTAATGGGCTTCGAAATTGATTAGTGATTTAGGTGGGCTAAGGGTGTCAGGAAATTACAAAAAAATATCGGGACGACCATGATGAAGAGAGGCTCGGGGGTACAGGGGTCAATCGCGTGTTTGGTCCATCAAAGACGAACTAAAAAATAAAAGATCCGACGACTAAGTCTAAAGCTACGACGATCCTGCAATCAAACCTGATTTGTGGGAGAACGACCCGTGAAATGATGTTCACTAAAAATCCCACAAATAACTACTCTTCCATATAGTCACAACGACATATCACATCGTATAGTCCGGATCCAAGAAGAGGCCAAATAAAATATTGATCGATGCCCTGGTATGCACACGCACCCAGGACAAGTGACTCGTAGTCTTACCGCAAGCGCACGGCGTAGTGGCGAGCGGGTATCGAACTCAGGGAGGAACAATGACAATGTCTCTTTCCAATCACCTAGCTATCAAAATAGTCGAAAATAATTTTGGGTAAAATTGTCACAATCGTTCGAATGTCGATAGAAATATCAATGAAATAAAGCGCCTAGGGATAGGGAATCCCCGCTACGGACGGTATCTCATCGCTGTGATTCGTAGGTTAAATCAATGCTAGACTTGAATTTTAGGTGAACTAGTCGCAACTAAATGTAGAACCAAGCTCACGCTCTCACGCTATTGCCGGTCTATAGCGAACCTAGGGAGGACCCAATCTCTTGCAAACCCTAACCTAAATCTCTAGCGTGAAGAATGACATCATCGTTCAACCGTATCTCGAGCCCACTCTCGTGCAAACTCGAGCTACGACCTATGTTAAGATAGTTCCTACCCGTCCAATCTCTTGCAAACGGGTATTGGTATAGAACTACGATTGAAAACCCTAGCCTTGGTCAAATCTCTTGCAAACCAATTCTAGAAAAGTCCAATCGTAAATCTAAATCGAATTTCTAGGGCTTCCTATCAATTGGGATCCAATCTCTTGCAAATCCCAATCAATATGAATCCCTAGCTATCCGTAATTAATCAATCCCAACCTAACCCTAATCAATTCTAGCAAGAATTTCACCAATTCATCACAATTTAGAAATAGGGTTCATAGGGTTCATCCCTATGCCCTAGGACAATAAAACTACTCACTAATCAACATGCAATTCATGAGAAAATCAATAACAAATTCAGCACAATTCATTGCAATAGAGAAATTATCAATAAAAATAGAGTTTTTGACAAGAAAAGAGACAAACCAATGAGAATCCAATATCATCCAACAAAAGTCCCCTTTCTAATCTCTCAAAAAGCCTAAATCTAATTATCTAAAAAGCTCTCTAAAAAGGCTGCAAAAAGTATCAAAAAGTTCTTCTAAACTAGGGCAAAAACTGGGTTTAAATACCCCTCAAAATCGCCCAAAAAATCGTGACAAAAATGCCCCTGCGCAGCTCAAAAATCGCAGTTTACGCAGCAGGCGGAGCGGCTCACTCGGCCGAGTGACAAACCCTGTACAATTACAGTAAGTTAGGACTTTTCGAGGGTCTATCTTTGGAGGTGACTCGGCCGAGTGGCTTTACTCACTCGGCCGAGGAGCTTTTCATGCTCGGCCGAGTGGAAGCTCTGAATCGCCTGTACATTTCCAGTAAGTCGGCCTCTTTTGATGTGGATTTTCCCATGCCACTCGGGCGAGGGGATTTCCATGCTCGGCCGAGTGGACTATCATCACTCGGCCGAGTGCACGCCGATTTCCTTCTGTTGATGTGTGTCCGTTCTGGTCGGCTGAGTGGTCTTCTGGCTCTGCCGAGTGAGTACTTCACTCGGCCGAGTGAGATGCTGCAGATGCCCATTCTTCATCGTTTCGCCTGCTCGTCGCTCCTACGAGGTTCCTTCTTCTTCCACTTGTCTTCCATCGCCGAACAGCCCTCAAAAGAGCCTCGGGTGACACTCCAGAGTGGGTGCAAATCCTCTTGATCTCAAAATCACTCCGAATCGCTCCATATCTCCTGAAATACGACAAAAACAAGAAATAGTGAAAAGCATCGCAATATTGTCAAATAATAGTGAAAAACGCGATATGAGCGATCAAAGTGGCATGCAAACATGCAGAAAAAGAGTGTAAAATATGGAGCGATCAAAATCCCCCAAGCTTATCTCTTATTCGTCCTCGAGGAAGATGAGTAAAAAGCGAGCCCAACGGGCAAAATGATGGAAAAGAGGGAAAATAATAAAAATAGAAATAAAAATAGAATAGAAAGAGAAGAAGGGGGGGCGCTAGATCATTTTTCTCAGGACGTGGGTTTTACTTACTCATATAGCATACATCGAATATAAAACTCATGTCACAGACTTTTAATTCGATATCATAGTATAATGATGCATTCGAAATAGAAAACCCCAAAATATCAAAATAGCATGAAATATGGAATCATTCTAGGATTAGCATCGTCTGAAGCATTTAAAGCGGTATGCATAACCATAGTTCACACACTTTTCAATTGAATGCTTTCTATAAGGAGTATAAGAGATATCACACGATATGGAATAGTAAGAATAGAAAAGTATGGTTTTCATGAAATGAATGCTACGTGTCGATTTCTGAATTTTGTGAAACTTTAGCAATCTCACCGAGTATAGAAGATTACTTAGCCTAGGTTGTCATGCACCGTCAAGTAGTCACTCTCTCACACATCATTGGATCCTCTCCCCCAAGCTTATCCATAAGCGTGGTGGCATAAACAAATCAATATGTACATTCCCCATTTATTTTGAAGCTCCAAAAAGAAGTAATAATAAAAACAAAAAGAGGGAAGAAAGAGAGAAATAGTATGAGATGGGATCGTTATGAACTTCTTTTCTCTTTTCTTTTCTTTTTCTTAATTTCTCTCTTTTTTATAGACAAGAACATATATACATAAGCGATCCCAAATCAAAAGAGAGAAGGATATACAAGTATATATATATTTTTCTTTTTGATTTTGGGGATTTGGAGCATGAAAATTAATAGCGGGGGAAATGCCGATAATAGACTTGCTAAGGGGAGTATTCACCAATGAATTTTAAGTAGAGAAATAATGCTCAAGATATGTGGAGAAAGAAATATATGTATCACTCGGTTCACTCTATAAGACGTGCACGACAACTTTCAGCAGAGTAATATAATCTACTCAGTTTAATCTCAGAAAGTAAACTAGTCCAGATATATCATCCTAGCAATCATTCAATCAACCTGAAAGTGAAGCGCACAATTCATGCAATAAGAAGTGATATGAGAAAGGAAAGTAGTACTCCAGATATAAGCAATCAATGCGTGAAGCTTGGTGTGTTTTCTATGATAAGCATACATATGAATCATCAGACATCAGCTAAAACAGAATTTCATCCATATTCATACAGGAAAAGAGTGGGTTACTATTTCAAAATGCAAAGCAGAACATAGCATATGATATCTGAAACAAAAGCTAGGACATGACAAAATAGCATGCACATAGAGATAAGCTAACACCACGTCATCATCATCACAGAAAAGTCATCTCTAGCAAAAGATGAAAGAAACAAAGAAAAAACAAAATAGAACTATATATACAATGCAGCATACTCAAAAAGGATAAGAAAACGTGATGCATGATAAAAAAATGAAAAAGTGGTGAAAACAAGTAAAAGTGGAAAGAAAATGTGAGAAATAAAAAAGAAAGGGTGGCAAAAAAGTAAAGATTGTGAGAACTCACTCCCCCAAGCTGAAGTGAACAGTGTTCTCAATGTGCGAAGTGTGGCACACCAAGAGACGTGAAGTGGGTGGGGTGAGTGAGGATGCATGCATGATGAAAAAGAAATAAAAATAAAAATAAAATAAGATGTGAATGAATCAGATGCATACAAAGATCAGGATGGTGCAAATATAAGTGTCCCCAAAAAGTCTCTCACTCACTCCCAAAAAGATATAAAAAAGATATGATCAGGAAGGCACCAAAATAGTACGTGGAGGAGGGGGGAAAAATCACTAGGCCCAAGAACAAACGGGCAGCAAAACGACAAAAAATATCAGAGGCATCAAGAGTATGCCTAAGCTGGTGGTGGGGCGGCACCAGCACCGTCCTGTGGCGACGGTGGAGGTGGAGGTGGTGGGCGTGGTATCTGCTGGGTGGGTGTGGGTGGTGGAGGCAGACGCGCCAGAATCCGATTCAGGCAAGCCTGAATATCAGGAAGCATGGTGACGCGGGTCTGCACGAAACTGACTGTGGCAGAGAGAGCCCTAAAGTCTCCTCGAAGTCCACTAACAGCCCCCTCAAGAGCACGAATGCTTTGAACTAAAGAGTCAGGGGGAGGTGGAGCGGAGGGACGCACAGGTCTAACAGGGGAGGTGCGGGGCTGTCTCTGGCGGGCAGTGTATAGGATGGATCCAGCAGGGTAGTGTGGAAGGGGTGCTGTGCTCGGTAAGTGATGCCTAGCCTCGGTGTGAGGCTGGGACGCAGGCTGTGTCGAAGCGGAGGCAGCAGCAGCAGAAGTGGAAGGCAAAATGGGCGACGAGACAGCAGGAGAGGTCAGTGACGCAGAAGTGGGGACAGATGTCACGACGCTCTCGGTATAGACAGGGGCGGTGGAGACCGTAAGGTCGACGACTGGGGAGGCAGTGTAGGGCAGAAAAGTGGACTCCCCAGGAGCCGTCGACAGCAATTGGAAGAGGGTCTCCACAGCAGCAGAAAAGGAAGACTCGCCGCTCTCAAGAATAGTGGGTGGACGCTCGGGACTCAGAGAGGTGATAGGCTCAACGGACATAGGCACAGCGGTGGCGGCGGTGGTGGTGGTGGACTCAGCTAAAGTGCTCCCGACACTAACAGACGTGTGGACAGAGGTGTCGGGAGGTGCAAAAAGTGCAGGCGCGGGCTGAGGGATCACGGGGTCGACAGGGGGTGCAGGGGGTGCAGGGGGTGCCTGCTCAGCACCCTCGGGCTCAAGCACGTAGGCGGTGGGGATAAGAAGATCCCTCGCTAGAATCCTGTCCCTGTGAGCCGGTCCAATGTGTGTCTGAGCGGGGTCGGAAGAACCATGTAGTCAGCGCTGAAGGGACCGTGCAACCACACCCAGTGCTGGCGACCGTGGGGACGAAGCATCTTCATCCGGTCCATTACATCTATCGAAAGTGAGGTGGGGCCCGGAGCTCGACGCAAGTCGTCAGGTAGGTCCACGCCGGTCATAAGGGCCAAAAGAGTGATCAGACCGCCACAACAGATAGGTGAGCGAGCGCTCACCGAAATGATGATGCGGTCCAAAAACCAACTAGCAATGTCGATCTTGACGATGGGGACCAAGTCTTCGCTACCCCTATCGAGAACCCTAAGGCGAGTCATCGCGTAGAGCATATAGAGCTCTGGCGTAGACATGGTCCCTGGCTCGTACCTCGCTAGGAAAGTAGTCGTCATGAGGCGCTGTGCAATGCAGAGGCAGGGGTGCAGGATAGCTGAGGCCTTGGCCCTACTAGGGTCAAAGGCAAGTGGGGATCCCGTGATCCGTGTCCAGAATGTGCGGGTGTCCAACGACGGGGGTGGGATGTGCGTGGGAGCGTAGGCGCGGTCAGGGACAGGGATGGCGGGCCACTGGAAGAATGCTCTAAGCATGTCGAGAGTGATCTCACACTCTCGATCCATCAAGAAGAATGTGCATCCTCTAGGGGTCCGGTCAATAGAGCTCAGGACCTCTAGTGTCGGACGAATATAAGTATCCACCGACACCGACAAAAAGTCACACCATCCCACATTGTCGTACAACGTGAGAAGCCCCTTGAGTACCCCTAGGCGGTCAAGGTCAGCTAGGTGTGCAAACCTAGAGAGTACTATCAAGTGATGGCAGATACGCTTGAATCTGGCGCGGTGTGCGTCATTTCGAAACGTAATCCACATCGGCCCGACGACGGGAGCGGGTGGAGGGACATGATCGGCAGGGATCGGCTGTGTAGGTGGCAGTGGCGGTGGTGGGCTAGGTGGAGGGGAGTCTGTTGGATATGGAAGACGTTTGTACACCCTTGTAGGGGATATACGAGGGAATACGGACCTCGAACGTCGCGTACACGAAGTCGTGTGCAAAGGGAATCTGTTCCCTTGCGGAGAGGATCTCTAGATTAATGGGAAAGTCGCATTATATGTGCATAAGTGCATGCGACATATGGCTAATAAAGGGGTAATATCTTAAGCTTATGTTGTACCATGCATATGGTACAACTTAAGCTTATAATGTGCCATGTATGATGGTACACCTTAGTTAAATTGTTCCAAAGGAACAATTACTCATAAAATAACTACCTTGGGGGCTATAAATAAGACCCAAGGGTTAGCCATTTCCTTTACACTTTTGCATGGTATTCATGCCTTGCATTTCATTCTAGCGAAGCTCTGTCGAAATCCTTCCTCTCTCTTTATCCAAGTTTTTAATCTAAAAGTAGAGATTTAGATTGTGGATTTAGTAGCCTTACTCCGTTCGTGAGAAGACTCGATCCGTCGTGGTGAATCCGAAGGTGAAGTTCTGTGACTACCATGCCGCATACGCAAGCATAAGTCTCAACTTCATTTATCGATCCTAACTCTGTTTTGGCAGGATCCTACATTGGTATCAAAGACATACGGGTTCGCCCCGGTCAAAACCACCACCACGTCGAACCGATGAACGAGGCGTTGTCTTTTTCATGAATGGGTATCCTACCATTACGGATATAGTAGGAACGCTTCGTGACGGAGAGAACGCAGCGGTTGTTCTTTTCAAGTTAGGGTCTTCTGTCATTACGGATATGGCAGGAACTCTCCGTGACGGGAAGAACCGACCGTTCATGTAGTATGTTATTTTCATTTTTGGCACACGGCCATTAGAAAATAACTACTTTCTCGACGAACGGGTACTTCCTCGACGAACGGGTGCTTCACCGGAGAAGAAGGTGGTAGTCATTTCCATCGGGGAAGATGAAATTTGGTGCATGTGCACCATGGCCAAATGGGCTATGAAGGCCATGCACCCCCCTCCCCATGCGGAGGGGGTTGGCTACGGCCAATAACCACCACGGACACCCCTCCGGCGGGGTGTGCGGCAACCCCATTCAAAGGGGGTGGCCGGCCATGGCCAAATGGGCCATGGCCGGCCAACGCCAAAATGGCCTTGGCCATGGCCGGCCATGGCCAAGCCATGGCCGGCCATGGCCAGGCCGGCAGTGGCCGGCCCCGGCCACGGCCAGGGGGCCCTGGCCGTGGCCAAGGCCAGGGGCCGGCCTGGCCGGCCCTGGCAGTGGCCAGGGCCAATGCCCTGGCCTCGGCCAGGCCCTGGCCGAGGGGGCCAGGGCCCCTGGCTGGCCAGGGCAGAGGCCCTGGCCGGCCCTTGGCCAGCCTCAGCCAGGGCAGAGGCCCTGGCCGGGAGAAGTTGCAGACCAAATAATTGGTCGACCAATTTGGGTGTTTTGGTTGACCAATCCGGCAGAAGGTCTTGGTCGATCACGAACTTGCCGACTAACCCATACGGGGTGACAAAAGGCCTTGGTCAAACACGAATGTGCCGACTAGTCCATACGGGGCTAACGACAGTCGTCTACTCTTGTTTTATAAAATTTTTTTTTGGGCTCTACTCCTTGAAGATTAGCCATAGTGCTCTACTTCATGCGAGATTAGCCATGTCATTGTGCTCTACTCTACGGAGATTAGCCAATGTACTTATGACATTGTGCTCTACTCTACGGAGATTAGCCAATGTATTTCAAATTTTTGAAAAAGGTGTTTTCAAATAGGTTATGTCCCGTCCTTAATCGGGATAGCGCAATTTAGAATTCCAAGTCCTACCACGATTCGGCCATGGTTATCTAACCCATGGGTGTGTAGAACAGGTCTCGTGGCTTGGCAATTGTTGCGCTAAAATTCTTTGCGCAAACTCTCACCTATTCCATTTTGAAAGATATGTTTTTCAAAAGTATTTTTCCGCTGCTGGTACCATACGTGTATTATTTCTGATTTCTTTTTTACATGAGACAAGTAAGAGGGATAATTTGAAAGTTACTTCTAGATGGTAGTTGGGAACGTAGTGAACTTCTCAATTCTAGAGTAACATTTCAGCTTATCCAAGGAACTTATCAAGTGTTTAAAGAATCGAAACTTTATGCATAGAATTTTGATCGTGTTTTTCATTTTCTTTGCAGTTTTTTGATTCGAATATGTCTACCGCTTCTAAGAACATTGTCGCCGAGCTTAACAAAGGTGAGAAGCTCAACGGCGACAATTATAAACTATGGTCAATAAAAATCCAATATGTTTTGGATGAGCAAGATGTGCTTGAAACACTCCAAAACATAATGGAAGAACCTGAGTTGGGCAATACGGCCCAACACAAGAGGGACCGAGAAGCTTATAAGACTTGGACTCGAAAGAACAAAATAGCACGTATTACGTTATTGTCCGCAATGGACAATGACATAATGCGTCTATTTCGAGAATTCGACCTAGCCAAAGACATATGGTCTGGGCTAGAAATAAAGTTTGGTGGAACTTCGGTAACCAAACTCCGCTCCTTAAATATTCAATTTGACTCGTACAAAATGCGACGAGATCAATCTATGAAAAGGCATCTTCGCCACATGGCGAATCTCATAGTTGAATTGAAGGATGCTGGTCTTACGCTGTCTGACGAACAGCAGATCCAAGCAGTCATTCGTTCACTCCCAGATAGCTGGGATAACATGAAAATGCACCTCACTCATAATGAGTGCATTAAACTTTAAGCGATGTATCCCAACACCTCGAACTCGAGGAAGAGCGGATTCAAGCCGCAAAACCTAGTGCCGAAGTGCACATGGCCACTAGTTCCTCACATGGAGGAAAGAGGCGAAAGGATAAACGCTTAAGGTTTATGAACGAACGAAAGCAAGAACCGGAAACATCAAAGAAGACTAAGAACAAAACGTGGCAAAAGAATGTGCACTCAAAGAAGAAAAACTTGAAGAAGATCAAGTGCTTTAAGTGCAACAAGTACGGTCACTTCGCCCGTACATGTACGGATGGAAGTGATAAGGTAACTTGTAGGACTAGTTACATATGTGTTTCTAGTTCCATGTTTCTTGCTGAATCTAACTATTTTTGGTTGATTGATTCAGGGGCCACGGACCACGTAGCGAAGGACAGAAGGTTCTTCGTAGAATATCGAAGGATAACTCAAGGAACAAAGTGGATATACGTCGGCAACAACACTCGTGTTGAAGTCAAAGGCGTCGGAACATGCAAGCTAGTTCTCGACAACGGCCGGACTCTATTATTGCACGACGTCCTCTTTGCTCTAGATATTCGAAGGAATATCGTATCTGTGGTCATGTTAATGTCTTTAGGTTATGAATGGAGGTTCTATGAACAAAAGGTTGACCTTGTTTGTAATAGTTCTTTAATTGGGTTGGGTAATGTTTGTAATGGATTGATTGTTTTGAACACTATGTATGATGATTCTTCTTCTATTAATGAAAGTTTCCATTTGACAAATGCTTCTAATTCTGAATCAGAGATCATTTGTTGGCATGCAAGACTTGGTCACATTGGACCAACTAGAATGGATAGACTTGCCAAAAGTGGCTTGCTATCTAATGTTTCAAAAGTTGAAATGTCAACTTGCGAACATTGTCTTGTAGGGAAAACTTGTCGCAAGCCGTTTGGAACTGGCACAAGGGCCGAAGTTCTATTACAGCTTATCCATTTGGACATTTGCGGTCCAATGAATGTTAAGACAAGACGCGGGAAGTCCTATTTCATCACCTTCATTGATGACTTCACCCGTTTCGGTCACATTTATTTGATTTCCCACAAACATGAAGCTTTATCTTGCTTCAAAAACTATATGAGTTTAGTGGTCGCAAGATAAAGGTCTTGCGAACCGATCGGGGTGTAGAATATCAATCAACGAGTTTTAAGGAACTCTGTGATGAAAAAGGCATAGTTCATCAAATAACTATGCCTTATACTCCGCAACAAAACGGTGTTGCGGAAAGAAGAAATAGGACATTGATGGAAATGGTCCGATCAATGATGTCTCAGGCAAATTTGCCCATCACCTTTTGAGGTGATGCATTATTGATGGCAGCATTCATCTTAAACCGTGTACCCTTGAAGTTGGTAAGTTCTACTCCTTATGAGTTGTGGAACAATAGAACTCCAGACTTAAGCATTCTAAAACCTTGGGGTTGTGCCTCTTACGCACATTTATCCTCTCACAAATATGGCAAACTTGGGCCACGTGGGAGGAAGTGTATCTTCATCCGATACGCTGAAAACTCCAAAGGATATGTTTTCGTCGGTCAAGAGGACAATGGGGGTCTAATAGAATTCGAATCGAGGAATGTTGTCTTCTTGGAAAACGAGTTTCCAAGACAGGGTGAGATAAGTCAAGACTTATCCTTGTTTGAGACTTGGGATCAAGAAGGATCGGAACGTTCGAGTGGGAGAATCCTTGGTGAAGAAGAAAATACGTTTCAAACTTCACTAATGGATGATACGAACGATACCAATCCTATTCCAAGTGGGAGTGATGTCATTCCAAGTGGGAGTGATCAAACTCAAGCAAGACGTAGTAATCGAACGAGGCTAACACCTCTGAGATTTGAGGATGAATTTCCTCAAACATTCATGACATTACTGCAAGATGATGACGAGACTGCAAATTTCAAACAGGCAGTCACATGCCCTACTAAAGATAAATGGATAGCGGCGATGGAAGAAGAACTTCAATCCATGAAAACAAACCAAGTCTGGGACTTGGTTGATTTACCTAAGGGACGTAGAGCCATTGGGAACAAATGGGTTCTCAAAATCAAGCATAAGGCTGATGGCTCCATCGAGAAATATAAAGCTCGCCTTGTTGCGAAAGGTTTCACGCAACAGGAAGGAATAGACTACGAAGAGACTTTCTCTCCTGTCGTGCGTTTTACCTCCATTCGCTTAATTCTGGCATTGGTGGCTTGTTTGGACCTCGAGTTACATCAGATGGATGTAAAGACTGCTTTTCTTAATGGAGAACTAGATGAGGAGATCTACATGGAACAACCAAACGGGTTCGTACAAGAAGAAAACAAACATAAGGTTTGTAAACTTCGTAAATCCATATATGGTCTTAAACAATCCTCAAGGCAGTGGTATATGCGCTTTCAAGAAGTCGTTTTGTCGTATGGTTTCTCCATGCTCGACGAAGACAACTGCGTATACATTAAGAGGATTAAGAACAAGTATGTAATTATGTCTCTTTATGTAGATGACATACTTATAGCCGGAAATGATAAGCGTCTTATCATGGATATCAAAGCTTGGCTTTCATCCGTCTTTGAAATGAAAGACATGGGTGAAGCTGCATATATCCTTGGGGTTAAGATCTCAAGGAATCGTTCCAAGAAACTTCTTTCTCTCTCTCAAGAGACATATATAAAGAAAGTTTTAGAACGATTTAATATGCAGGACTGCAAGCCAATTGATACTCCAATAAGCAAAGGTGAGGGTCTATGTTTGGAAATGTGTCCCAAAGATCCAAAAGAATAGAAATCTATGGAAAAGGTTCCATACTCCAGTGCTGTCGAGAGTCTGATGTACGCCATGATGTGTACCAGACCGGACATTTGCTATGCTGTTGGTATGGTAAGCCGTTACCAATCCAATCCAGGACAGGCACACTGGAAAGCGGTGAAGAGGATATTAAGGTACCTCAAAGGGACTGCGGACTATGCGTTGTGCTATCAAGGCAATACCTTGAGACTCGAAGGCTATACCGATGCTGATTGGGCAGGTGATCTCGACGAGCGAAGATCTACCTCAGGCTTTGTTTTCTTGCTCGGGAATGGTGCAATATCCTGGAGCAAAAAGAAGCAAACCTGCATCGCCCTATCAACCATGGAAGCCGAATTCGTAGCATTCAGCATGGCGGTCCAAGAAGCTGTTTGGCTTAGGAAATTCTTAGACAGGCTGACGAATGCCACTGACTCGATCACTGTTCCTATATACAGTGATAGTCAAGCCTCGATTACCTATGTCAAAGATCCTAAATTTCATTGTAAGACCAAACACATTGATATTCGATTCAAGTTTGCGAAGGACTATGACAAACGGAAGGAAGTAGACATAGGATACATATCCACGCATAAGATGATAGCGGATCCCCTTGCTAAGGCGATCCCCAGAGATGTGTTCTTCACACACTTATCATCTATGGGAATGCGTAGGTGCTGAGCTGTATCATGTAATATTTCTCATGTCTATAGAAGATCAAAGTTTAATAAAAGAAAGAAGTTCTTTTATATATTGCATACAAGTTTCTTACAAATGATTTTATACATTTGTGTTTAAGTCTCAGCTATTTTATTGTGTGTATGTCGGACAGATTAAGGTTGGCTCTCTCACATGAGCAACCGCCTTATCTTATCAGATGGATAAGATAGAGATGAGACTAGTTTAACGTCAAAATCATTAGACGAATGATTTAGAGTCGTGACTTAAACAAGATAGTCGAATGAAAGATCTGCATCATATGGATGCTTACAAAAGATCTGAGATCTGTATCACAAGGATATTTAAAAGAGATCTCATAGGATTTTTTAATCCTATCTGTCTTATGCAGGATGAGAGTCCGGGAATATTTCATGGGTAGTAAGGGGACTCAAAAGATAGGCACTGTGGTGTCTGATCTTTCATCTGTACAACATCATTAAGACATACTCTCCCTGGGAAAGGAGTGATGTTGCAATACGTGTTCATACCACGTATGCATTTCGACCACTGAGTTAGTAGCAATAGAGTTTGCTATTATGTGAGACTCAAAGGCCATATGGGTCTTAACTCTTACCCTCAAGGACTGCAATTGGTTCCTTTAGATTTGACGAGATTATCGCTATCTTAGCGTGTTGCTAATGGGCTATGATAATTCGGCTCGGCGGGGCACGTTAGAAAAGCGAATCAAGTCAAGATCAGAAGGTTTGCAAGAAGAGGAAGATTGATTTCATATTCGCATTTGGACTTTAATGATTCAAAGCTGGCCAGCCAATTGTAATCCAGATGGGATTCAATTGTTGAATATAAAGTATAAGAAATGTGAAGAAATAATCTAGGGTAAAGCATGCGTTGAACTACTCAACTTTGCACCTTCGAGGTCGTTGTGTATCTCTAACAAGTGCACAACAACAGACTCTACGCGCATGACGGTCGCACGGTCTATTTCTCGGTATGATAGATGAAAGAACTAAGAGAAAGATGTTCTCTTACAATCCCCTCAAGTGTGAGTGGGAGATGTTGGATATGGAAGACGTTTGTACACCCTTGTAGGGGATGTACGAGGGAATACGGACCTCGAACGTCGCGTACACGAAGTCGTGTGCAAAGGGAATCTGTTCCCTTGCGGAGAGGATCTCTAGATTAATGGGAAAGTCGCATTATATGTGCATAAGTGCATGCGACATATGGCTAATAAAGGGGTAATATCTTAAGCTTATGTTGTACCATGCATATGGTACAACTTAAGCTTATAATGTGCCATGTATGATGGTACACCTTAGTTAAATTGTTCCAAAGGAATAATTACTCCTAAATTAACTACCTTGGGGGCTATAAATAAGACCCAAGGGTTAGCCATTTTCTTTACACTTTTGCATGGTATTCATGCCTTGCATTTCATTCTAGCGAAGCTCTGCCGAAATCCTTCCTCTCTCTTTATCCAAGTTCTTAATCTAAAAGTAGAGATTTAGATTGTGGATTTAGTAGCCTTACTCCGTTCGTGAGAAGACTCGATCCGTCGTGGCGAATCCGAAGGCGAAGTTCTGTGACTACCGTGCCACATACACAAGCGTAAGTCTCAACTTCATTTATCGATCCTAACTCTGTTTTGGCAGGATCCTACAGAGTCCTCCCTAGTGGAAGAGGGACCAGGATCATCGGTCCTCTTCTGCTTGGCAGCGGATCCCCGTGTACGCGGCCTAGTGCACGGCGGCAGTGTGCCACGAGACGTGTCCCAACCAAATATATAATGTGGCGTGCTAAGTGATGGAACGAGTGTACCTGAACACGCCGCGAGAGCAAACATCTGTGTATGCGAAGAGACACCTCCGACGCGAAGCTCAAAGCACTTCCAAAAGCTCCCCAAAGCTCCCCCAAGCTAGCCTGCAAATCAAACGATCAAATCAGCGAATAATATTCAATATATATGGGGGAGATGGGGGATAATAGATAGATATAGAAATTAATTTGGGTTAGGGGCTTAATGGGTGTACGAATCAGGAGAAACGGGGAGAAACGGAGCGTTTTGGGGCAAAACGGGGTGATTGGAGGTGGTGGCGGCCGGCGCCGGTGAGGGGGGTGGCGGCCGATCGTCGGCGAGGGGAGGGAAAGCCAATCGCCGGTGAAGAGGGGCCGAATCGGGCGCAGGATGTGAAGCAGCGGCCGAGGGAGCTCAAGAGGCTGAGTGCTCGGGCACGATTTGGGAATTTTTTGGTGTTTAGAAATTCGCGCCCGCTGCTTCACTTATATAGAAATTGTTACGACTCGGCCGAGTGGAAATGTCACTCGGTCGAGTGCGTAAACGAAAAAATTTTCGAAAATCTCCTTGCCACTTACGACTCGGCCAAGTGGCTTTGGTTCACTCGGCCTAAGGGAGAAACTCCACTCGGCCGAGTGGCTCTGCCACTCAGCAATTTTTGAGCTTGGAGGGTATCTGTTCCACTCGGCCGAGTGACAAGTCACTCACCCGAGTGTCAATTAAAACTAAAACTTACAGAAATTAACAGAGAGTTGGTCTGCAGAAACTTCCCTGTTTGGTGCTCCACTCGGCCGAGTAGAGTCTTTGCTCGGCCGAGTGGCATATGCTACTCGGCCGACTGACATGCTGTTTTCTGCATCGGCTCTCTGTTTTCGCTCTGGTTTCTATTTTTTTTCCTCCAGTCTATTTCTTCCTCCTCCTAAGGCCTGAGCGTGTTCCTGGAGTGCTCTTTCTTGCCTCGATCATCCTCCATATGATGGGTCTCCCTTTCTCCTTCTCCTGTCATGAAAATTAAGACACGTTGTCAAGATTTTCATGGACATAAAACTCTAAAAACTAATAAAAGGCTAAACCAAAAATGAAAATCAAACAAAAACAATGCAAAACCCGTCAGGTTGCCTCCCGACAAGCGCTCGTTTAAGGTCATGAGCTCGACCCCTTAAGATATTCGTTTAGCTTGTGATGTTGGGCGCATACGAGATGCGCCCGTCTAACTTACCGGGAAGGCCGCTTGGGTTCGGGTCATGATGTTCATCAGTCTTCCTCGACGCCCCCTCATCATGGGTAATGTTGGGGGATAAATCCCCCAAACTAGAGCTTGTTCCTATCTTCTTCTTGGCCGGTGGCACCGATCTTCCATTCGGTGGAGCTTTCTTCAGATTCTTGGCCTTTGAGAGCTTGCAAAGCTCTCATATTCTTGAGACATCAGCGTCGCCTTCATCATCATCCGTGGAGGTATCTGGAGGGTCCTCCAACTTCTCTTCTTCACCCGAAGCTTGGCCTTCTTCGAAGCCATCGTCATGGAGAGCACCAATAGAATGGGGGATTGCTTCTTCAATCACTTCATCGAGGAGATCCACATAGTCTAACCTCCTTGTGATAGGGCATATGTTTCATGGCCTTGGGTATGTGAAGCTCGACTTCTATGTTCTCGACATTCAAGGATAGATTTCCTTCACGCACATCGACGATAACACCGGCGGTTGCGAGGAACGGGTGTCCAAGTATGAGCGAAGTGTCGCCCTCTTCCTTGATGTCCATTATGACAAAATCACAATGCAAGCATATCCCTCCTGGAACTTGGAGTGGAATGTTTTCTGCGATCCCTACCGGCCTAGTAATCCGACCGTCCGCAAGTTGAATTCTCATGTCGGTCGGCTTCAAGTCGGTGCCCGTGTTCAACTTCCGGAACATGGTAAGGGGCATAAGGCTCACACTCGCGCCCAAGTCAACTAGAGCTTTTTGCAAAGGGACACCTCCTAGTGTGCAAGGGATGTGGAAACTCCCGGGATCCTTCAATTTTGCCGGCTCCTTCTCCTTCCGGGTAAACCAAGTTCCTTGTTCCACAAGCATGATTTTCTCCTTCCTTTTCTTTCCCGATATCAAGTCTTTCAAGAACTTTACGTAAGGCGGGATCTCAACAATTGCATCTAAGAAGGGAATATTGAGGCTTACTCCCCTCAAGTATTCTAGGAACTTGGCGAGCCTTTTCTCCATCTTGGCTCTAGCTAGCCGTTATGGAAACGGCACCGGCGGCATGTAGCGGCGATCATCATTTGGCTTTACCACTTCGGAATTTCCTTCTCCAATCGGCTCCTTTTGGCTCTCCTCTTCAATTGCCGGTTCTTTTTCTTCCAAAATCTCCACCACAGGTTCTTTGTTTTGGGTCATAGCGGGCGTGGTATCCTTCCCGCCCCTTGTTGTAACCGCTACCACCGCATTAATGTGTCCGGTGTTGCTCCGTGGATTGGGCTCGGGTTGAGCCAGCAATTGTTGGGTGTTCTTGTTAAGCAATGCAAGTTGCTCCCCAAGTTGAGCGACGATGGTATTTAGCGAATCTTGTCCCACCGTCAACCTAGCATTGATCTTCTTTTGCTCCGCCATAAATTCATCCACCATAGCTTCGTGGTCCGATCGTGGTTGAGCTTGAGGTGGGTTGGGAGCTCTCCAACCTTGATTGTAACCGGGCAGTCTATATGGTCCCGCTTGTTGCCTAGGCGGGTAATTTTGTTGCGGTGGACCCCTCGGTTGATATTGAGGTTGTGGTAGTGGAGGTCGAGCTTGAGGAAATTGTTGTGGCGGGGGGTTCAAAGCACCATCATTGTTTGCATATGAGAAGCCCGGATGGTTTCTAGCGGCCGGGTTGGCCCAATATCTGGAGTTCCCCGCGACATATTGTACTTATTCTAAGGCTCCCTCTCCATGCTCTCCTCCTACATACATGGCTTGAGATTGGTCTTTCCAATCGCTCATATTGCTTATAGGTGTAGATGTAGAGGGTGCTCCATGTGGCTCGGTGATATATTTCTCCAATCTCTCCACTACCTTGTGGAGAGAGTCAAATTTATTTGAAAGCTCCGCCACGGCCTTGGCTTCATAAATGCTAGTGGGCTTCAAAGAGGACGAAGAATGTCCTCGCTCGTCTCCCCATTGTTGGTTATTAGAGGTCATCTCCTCTAACAAGTCCGTAGCTTCATCCGGGGTCTTTGATAATATGGCTCTATTGGCGGTTGCGTCTATAATTTGCTTTGTTCACGGTTGGAGTCCATTATAGAAACTGTGAACAAGCTCCCAATCCTTTATACTGTGATGGGGGTATTGATGTTGTAAATCCTTGAAGCGATCACATGCTTCATATAGGGTCTCCTGCGGTCCTTGCTTGAAGGACATGAGAGCACTCCGTATCTTCACCGTCTTGGAAGGGGGGTAGAATTTGTCGACGAAGGCGCTTGTCAACTCATCCCAAGTGGTGAATGTACCTTCCGCTTGCGTCCTCAACCAATATAAAGCTTTATCTTTGAGTGTGAAGGGGAAGAGTCGCAGTCGGATTGCATCAACGGAAACGCCCGGCATTTGGAAGGTGGTGCATTTGGACAAGAAAAGCTGGATGTGATAGTACGGATTCTCATGGGAGTTCCCATGAAACGGGTCTTGTTGCATCAATACTACCAAGCCCGTTTTAGCTCAAAATTCTTGTCCGCCGCTAGTTCCGACATGGCGATGGATGATGTGGTGGAAGAAGTCTTAGGCCGAAGCCTATCTCTAATGGATATGATCCTCGCCATTCATGCTGCTAGCTCCTTCGGTGTCTCCGCACAGTTCATACAATTGTCCTCTGTAGCGTGCTTTCTCTTGGCTCTGATCCTCCTCACGGTACGCTCGATCTCTGGATCAAATAGTATCTCCTCAGGGTTCGCCGTAGATCTCGTGTACATGCAAAGGAAAATAGAGTTTCAAAGGAATTGTTAGCACGAATAAGGAGTAAAAAGATAAATGTAATTAAAAAACACACTAAGTAAAGAGAATAAAACACTGTCGCCTCCCGGCAACGGCGCCAAAAACTTGATCGCTTCGAAATGCAACCCTAGAGCACAACCTAGTATGGCGCAAATACACGGAGATAAATCCCTGGTAACGGCGCCAAAAACTTAATCGATGCCCCGGTATGCACACACACCTGGGACAAGCGACTCGTAGTCTTACCGCAAGCGCGCGGCGTAGTGGCAAGCGGGTATCGAACTCAGGGAGGAACAATGACAGTGTCTCTTTCCAATCACCTAGCATCAAAATGGTCGAAAATAATTTGGGGTAAAATTGTCACAATCGTTCGAATGTCGATTGAAATATCAATGAAATAAAGCGCCTAGGGATAGGGAATCCCCGCTACGGACCGTATCTCATCGCTGTGATTCGTAGGTTAAATCAATGCTAGACTTGAATTTTAGGTGAACTAGTCGCAACTAAATGTAGAACCAAGCTCACGCTCTCGCGCTATTGCCGGTCTATAGCGAACCTAGGGTAGGGCACAATCTCTTGCAAACCCTAACCTAAGCCGCTAGCGTGAAGAATGACATCATCGTTCAATCGTATCTCGAGCCCACTCTCGTGCAAACTCGAGCTACGACCTAGGTTGAGATAGTTCCTACCTGTCCAATCTCTTGCAAACGGGTATTGGTATAGAACTACGATTGAAAACCCTAGCCTTGGTCCAATCTCTTGCAAACCAATTCTAGAAAAGTCCAATCGTAAATCTAAATCGAATTTCTAGGGCTTCCTATCAATTGGGATCCAATCTCTTGCAAATCCCAATCGATATGAATCCCTAGCTATCCGTAATTAATCAATCCCAACCTAACCCTAATCAATTCTAGCAAGAATTTCACCAATTCATCACAATTTAGAAATAGGGTTCATAGGGTTCATCACTATGCCCTAGGACAATAAAACTACTCACTAATCATCATGCAATTCATGAGAAAACCAATAACAAATTCAGCACAATTCATTGCAATAGAGAAATTATCAATAAAATAGAGTTTTTGACAAGAAAAGAGACAAACCAATGAGAATCCAATAGCATCCAACAAAAGTCCCCTTTCTAATCTCTCAAAAAGCCTAAATCTAATTATCTAAAAATCTCTCTAAAAAAGGTTGCAAAAAGTATCAAAAAGTTCTTCTAAACTAGGTAAAAACTGGGTTTAAATACCCCTCAAAATCGCCCAAAAATCGTGACAAAAATGCCCCTGCGCAGCTCAAAAATCGCAGTTTACGCAGCAGGCGGGGCGGCTCACTCGGTCGAGTGACAAACCCTGTACAATTACAGTAAGTTGGGACTTTTCGGGGGTCTTTCTTCGGAGGCGACTCGGCCGAGTGGCTTTACTCACTCGACCGAGGAGCTTTTCATGCTCGACCGAGTGGAAGCTCTGAATCGCATGTACATTTCCAGTAAGTCGGCCTCTTTTGATGTGGATTTTCCCATGCCACTCGGGCGAGGGGATTTCCATGCTCGGACGAGTGGACTATCTTCACTCGGCCGAGTGCACGCCGATTTCCTTCTGTTGATGCGTGTCCGTTCTGGTCGGCCGAGTGGTCTTCTGGCTCGGCCGAGTGAGTACTTCACTCGGCCGAGTGAGATGCTGCAGATGCCCATTCTTCATCGTTTCGCCTCCTCGTCGCTCCTACGAGGTTCCTTCTTCTTCCACTTGTCTTCCATCGCCGAACAGCCCTCAAAAGAGCCTCGGGTGACACCCCGGAGTGGGTGCAATTCCTCTTGATCTCAAAATCACTCCGAATCGCTCCATATCTCCTGAAATACGACAAAAACAAGAAATAGTGAAAAGCATCGCACTATTGTCGAATAATAGTGAAAAACGCGATATGAGCGATCAAAGTGGCATGCAAACAAGCAGAAAAAGAGTGTAAAATATGGAGTGATCAAATATGCACACGAAAAGAGTCGTACGCGCCGAAAATACGAACGATCGGAAAACGACCGTTACATTCTATCCACCTTAGAAATGATTCCGTCCTCGGAATCACTTATACTAATATTAATAATATCTATAAACACTTATGCCTACAACTCCCATATTCCACATAATGATCTCTAATCCTATAACTCCAAACTTCGGTCCTCAAATAATCCATCATAACCCATCTCTCCACTGGCTAATGCTACAACCAGAATCACACCCTGGCACTTAACTATAAATCCACATTACCGTCTACAAATCAACCATCATCTCGTCCTCATTATATATTCTCCATCATATCGTCTCGTAAATTTGCTCCATACTCAATGAACCATCGAACTACATCTATCCTTACCCCTATCATCTAATCTCCTAATCATATAAAATCCATCTTCATAACATCGATCCGTCTCAACATGTCGCGTAATTTCCAATGTCATCTCACGTCAACTTAATAATCAAGTCTTCATGCTTTAAATGTTCTCCTCATTTAATGATCACTCTAAATCATACCATACCTCCATAACTACTCCTATCTACCACTCGTCCAAGTTCCAGATCTGATAAGCTCTCATCCCCTGCTTATAATTTCATCCAACCAGAATTCTCCATTGAGTCCGTCACACGTTGGTACTATAAATAAGTCTTGGCCACCTTATTCTTTTCATCCAAAGAAATCTAATCTAATATCCTTGCGTTCCAAAATCAATTAATCATCGCTGCAACATACCGCATCTCACTCTATGACTACCCGCAACATAATCCTATAACAATAATGGCTAGTACTAATAATGACATAACAATAAAAAAATAACACTCCCGAAGAGGGAAAGAGAAGATAAGAATGTTTTAAAAAAACATGTGAGAAAAACGTGTGGAGTTATGGTATTGGTTGGGGAAGATAAGGGGGTTGTGATCTTAGTGAGCTAGTTTCAAAACTTTAAAGATTGGATTTAAAAGAAAACGAACAGGTTTTGATACAATCACATGCATCCAAAAATAAGCTAAACTACAATATGAAAAACTAAGTCTATGGAATTACCTGCAATGACGATATCCATAACTATATGAATACCATCATTCAGACAACTCCATACATATATTATGAATAACACTGAGTATACCACATGACGCCAGAGACAATCATTAACATCCTAAGGGTAGCAAACTCATACAGGTTCACACACTCTACCTATATACATGCACCACGATGACATCACAAACCCAATGGGCCCACTACTAAACTAGAGTTGCCACATGCAACGACAAGCACTAATGTCTAAGAAATAGGAAGAAAGCCAAAACCGAAAGAGAAACGAACCAAGCTCGGAAAGAACGCGTTCAAATAAGGCGAGGATAAGGATATAGCTGGTTAGATGAGACAAAGATATTGCCCTAAATAATTAAATAGATGAAAGAAGGATACGTGTAAAAATATGGTATCATATTCTTTTATACTTATAAAAATGTGTAGAAAAAGTGAGCAGATGGTAGAAAATTACGACTCGGAAAAAGTGTTAGACGAAGGAAAAGAGGAGGGTGAGGTAGCGATTGTTTCGCAAATGAAAATAGGGTTATACAAAAAAAATTTTGAAATATGAGCACGATGAACATAGAACTGATATATATAAAAATTGAAGTTCTATTTAGTTTAGGAAATATTCTAAAAGTACGTACGGTAAGTGGTTAAAATAAATTTCATAGTTTAGAAAAAAGAATAATATATTTATTGAATTATTAAAACGGTAACAATGTTTTAAAACTGAAATACAAAAGATACCTGTTAGAAATAATTATGAGATAATAACTTAAAAATTACGACCAAGAAGGTTTCAAAATCCAAGAAAAGAATTTTTTTTAACTCAACCGAAAAGCAAGAAATTTAATATACAATAAGTGGTTTTCAAAGAAGTTAAACTGAGTGAAGAATTTAATAAGAAATTTCAAAAAGACTTTTAAAGGAATCAGAATTTGCAATGGGGAGATTCGAAGAATTAATGATAATCGTTATGAAGCGATCACGTGAATCGAGGGGAAAGAACATGATCGCATGGTGAATACGCCTAAGATATTATTCATGAAAGCTATGATGAAATTCTACATTCGATAACACAGAAGTGTAATGGTTAGGAAGATACTAAAAATCAGGGGGTTATAACTATCGGGCCGTCTTAAGATCAGGAAAACTCAGCACTATGACTTCCTAAAGATCTAGACTGCAATAGAAATCTCAGGAAAAGGTTCCTAAGAGAATCAAGATTACGTTCTGCTGGGCATGAAATTGATGGACCCAAGCGAACGACTAAAAGAAGGAGTCTAAAAATCTAACATGGTCAGAACCGGGTGAGATGCCACTAAGGTATCCTAAGACGAGTACGACTAAGTCTTAACCAAAGCGCCTGACTATCAAACCTGGATGTCTATCTAAGTCTTCCTACCATCTAGGACAGGGAAAACCTAATTTAGACTTGTACTGGATATTAAATGAATGCGGTACTCTTATTGTTTCGAACTTTTTGCATGACCTGCATGGGCCACCACTAAAACCTGTCACGCCCCGCTTCCCAAAACGATGGAAGCAAAACATGACTAAGGTCCGCTTGGACCGGAGCTATGAGGCTCGGACCCAATAAGCGTCTGTAGGGTACCATTTTAAATATTTCAGGTTCTTGCATTTATAAAATTCGAAACAACAGAAAGCATAGAAAGAAAGTTGCATTCATTAATATAAGGAGATAATATCCAGCGAGTGCAAAAGTCTAAAAAGAGGAGCCTAAGCATGGCAACAAACTGCAGAAAAGGAAACTAATGGTGCGAAGAACCCAACCTAGGCAAAAAGTAAAGTGGTCCTACTCACCCAACTGAAAGTAGTAACCTCTGTAAAACAGCGACGGAAGAGACCTCTAAGTCTGGTCCTCCTCTGGTACGTAGTCTGGGTCGACCTCCTCTAGCTCCACGTACTCCGGTACGTCCGGCTCGTCCACGTACTCCGGCTCCACACCTGACGTACAACACCCAAGAGAAAGGAACTGTACGTCAGGTAAAGTCTACAAAGAAGGGTTAGACTCTACTGCAAGTGTAATGTAATTAAGAGCAACATTTTACTGGTTGATAAACATGCTGGGGTTATGACATGGTAGAAAGTAAAATGGTGCTAGAAAGTAAACGAGACGGACAGTAGCCGTAGCGTGTGCTACCGGCTATGGGACTTAGCTAGACGGGACATGACAAGTCAAGACAAGACATATGTGACTCGAAGGGTTCACGCCTTATGGTTTGAGGACGGCCAGACCATCTCCCCGTGTGACCGCTCAACCCTACCCCAAACTCAAGTACTCAAGACAAGACAGCCAGAGATCATCCTCACATGGAGGGCACCTAAAACGCCCGTAGGCTTTTGTAACACAGAGATCACTCTCGCATGGAGAGCATATGAAACGGCCGAAGGCTTTTTCCTGAACACAGAGATCACTCTCGTGTGGAGAGCATCTGAAATGCCCGAAGGCTTTTTTGTAACACAGTGATCACTCTCGTGTGGAGAGCATCTGAAACGCATGTAGGCTTTTTGGTAACACGGAGATCACTCTCGCGGGAAGAGCAGCTGAAACGCCCGTAGGCTTTTTGGTAATACGGAGATCACTCTCGCGGGGAGAGCATCTGAAATGCCCGTAGGCTTTTTGTAACATGACACGACATGACAAGTGTAAGGAATTGTTCTTCTAGGGGGTCCACACGCACGCACACACAGGAAAACCCTAAGGTGTCAGTTGGTGTTGTTGTTGTGCTTAGACTTCGTCGTCAAGTCTAAGCTGTCAAGGGGTGTTCCAGACACTATCATTTCATGTCTGGTTCTCTTTAAATTTATTTTAACTTCCGAATAAGTAGATGGCCTAAGTGCGGCCGAAAGTACACAGGTAAAAACACTTGCCTGCGGTGGCGAGAGCATCGTCTGTCCGGAGCGTCCCGTCGAAGTGGTGCGTCAGCGAGGGTCCGTCTGAAACGGGTCAACGACGGTGTCAGGACATGTTTTTCATCATTCCTATTAGAGTTCATTTCTAGGTTCAACTGGGCTATCCTAGCAGTCACAGTCACGTTTCGTTTTGGTTCAGCATAGTCGACGATCTATCCTATGTGTACAAATATTCAGTCCTTCGTCGATGTCTAATATTTTGCAACGTTTTAAAGGTGCAGAAATGAAATTTAGTTATTGTTGACGGTTTTTAGATTAGGTTTTCATTTTGCTACAGTGAGGGTTCTTACTACGCGTTAGAGGACTAATCTTTTGACGTCGATCAAAAAGCAGATGTCGGGTCTGAACGGCGATGGATCGGCATCGTCTGAAATGTCTCGGCCGTGGGTAGCATAGCGGGACACTTTTAGATAGCAAGGTGGATGCATGAAACAGCGAGCATATGTCGATCTCTCTCCCGTTGCGGGTAGCGCAACGGATCTTCACGACGGCGACAACGTCGGGAAAAAACACACGAGTTCGGCGATGCGTGAAAAATCTGAGGAGAAAAAAGGGGCTGCTAGGGATTGAAGAAGGTTATTTGGGGTTGCTCAGCCTGGTGGGTGGCCGACGGTGTCAGCGCATGGCGGTGGATGGCCGTGAGAAGCCGAAGAGGACAGATTCGTGCAACGGTCGTTGTCGCCCATCGCAGCAGAAAAACAGCGATCAAAGGAGCCAAAGGGAACTTACAGTAGTTAAAAGGATTCAATAGGAATCCAACGGTGGTGGAGTGGTCGCCAGGAGTGGTCAGAGATGGTCGTGCACCGGCATTGAAGAATAGCGCACAGATCTGTCAAAAACAGCCCCTAGGGCTTGGTTTCAACGAGTTTTCGAGGAGTTAGAGATGAGGGAAGAGGGTAAGGGGAGTTGCAGATGATAGGGGGTTTGAGAGGAGTCAAGTGGGGGCGGTGGTAGTCGTCGAAGGTGGTGAGTGGCCAGCGACTGTGAACTTTTCCAGTGAGTGCTGCTGTGTGAAATATTTCGGCCAAAGCTGTCTTTCTTCGGGTTTTGAGGCTCTTTGAGAGGAGGAGAGGGAGGAGGAGGAGGAGGAGAGGGTGGTGGCCAGAGTTGGGGGGCTGGTGGTGGCCGTCAGTGGCTAGAGGAAGAAGAAAATTCGGCATTTAGGGCTTGGTGCATGGGTTGTTGTGTTTCGGCCTGTTTGGTTGTTTTGAAGATGTAGTTGTGCTAAATGCATTTTAAAGAGGGGTATAATTAAGGGGTGACTAGGAGAGAGGGTGAGTGAGGGGGTGTACGAAGTGGGGAAATGATGGGTGAGGGTAGTGGCAGAATCAATTTGCATGATACATACAAATCCCATTAAGATTTGATTAGCAACTTGAATTTGAATTTGATTAGGCTTAATGGGCTTCGAAATTGATTAGTGATTTGGGTGGGCTAGGGGTGTCAGAAAATTACGAAAAAAATATCGAGACGACCGTAACGAAGAGAGACTCGGTGTTATGGGGGTCAATCACATGTTTGGTCTACCGAATACGAACTAAAAAATAAAAGATCCGGCGACTAAGTCTAAAGCTACAACGATCCTGCAATCAAACCTGATTTGTGGGAGAACTATCCGTGAAATGACGTTCACTAAAAATCCCACAAATAACTACTCTTCCATATGGTCACAACGACATATCACATCATATAGTCCGGATCCAAGAAGAGGCCAAATAAAATATGCACACAAAAAGAGTCGTGCGCGCCGAAAATACGAACGATCGAAAAACGGCCGTTACATGAACTATCGACCGAGCAAAGGAGCCCATGATCCAGCAGCCTCTTGAAGCTTCCCTCATGGTCCATTACCTTTGCCGTGATGTGAATGATGCCTGCCGAGCTCCTTTGCTCGAAGACGAGCTGCCCCTCGAAGATAATCAGCAGCGGCAAACCGACGAGCCCCAAGCCGTTGCTGCCAGCTACCGCTTCGAGCAACTGACCCTACATCTGAGCTTCAAGAACTCTTCTTGCTGGAACATGGGGCATCCAAGTTCAATTCTTCGACCAATCATGGGGTTAGGGATGATTCATCTTTCCAGCTCGCTGTCACACCAAGCCCCGAACTTCACGAATCCGTCGTTCAAATCAATTCTGGCATTGGCTTCAAAAAGGCTTGACATGTTAACACCAATAAGCGAGCAAACTAGGGAAAATAGTTTAGGCAATCTAGTTGAGATCCATTAGCTCCCCGACCCATTCTTTTCCCGGCTCGACTTTTTATGCCAAAGCCTCGTCGGTGTCCTCGATCCTAGGCTTCGAGCCCTATCGAAGCTCGATGCCTACCTCACAGCCTCGTCTAAGCTCTATTTTAGTTGTCAATGCCTTCGTCGGGCTCAACTGTAGGGCCTCCTATTAAAATCGAGCTGCAGGCCATGCCGAGCCCTCTCTGTGGGCCATGCCAAGTTGTCGATCGCACCAATCTCTCGCAACCGAGCTTGGGCCCTCCAAGGTGCCTCCGTCAAAAACACAGTCCCGGCAAAAAGCTTAGGGAGCTTCCACAAAGGTCCTACCAGTCGAGGCCGTTGCCACCGCCACTGCGGTGCAACCGAAGACAATGACACTCCGTCCCACCGGTCTGTCGATCTCGCGGTTCGCGTCGTCGAAGATCCCAAAGATTTGTGGCTTGTGAACTTCAAGGATCAATTCTCCCAAACGTCTACTTCATAATCGGCGATATCGGCACCCATAATCGATGCCTCCCCCAAACTTAGGCAATCCCTGCATGAAAGCTAGCAGGAGGAGGACTCCAAGTCTCCTGATGAAGCTGAGGTCCGACGTCGAAGCTTCTGACATGGACGAATTCGACCCTTCGAGGGAACCTTCGACCCAATAGATCTCACCGATGGAGACAAGCAATTATCAATCCTCGATCTCGAGCCACCATCGAAGCGCGACCTGCCAAAGCTCGATCTGAAGCTCGTCGAAGCTCGATCCTGGCGGGCTTCGCTGGAGCTCGATCCATGACTTCAATTCAACCACGACGTCCTGGAGCGAAGATATGACTTCGACCCAAACTCTCACACCTATGGCTTTGATTAAGTCATGTCACGACCTCTGTGGCTCGATCGGCTTTGATCTGGGTCGTTATGGGTTGACCAAGCCCGCGACACCATCATCGCCCAACAGCTGAATCCCGAGCATCTGAGCCGCCTTGAGGCCGAGGCCGATCCCAAAGGAGGCCGACCAGTCTCGGCCGAGGCTGCCCCCGAAGGAGGCCGACCAGTCCGGGCCGAGGCCGATCCAGGTGGAGGACGACCAGTCCAGGCCTAGGCCGACCCAGGCAGAGGCCGACTAGTCCGGGCAGAGGCCGACCCCAGAGGAGGCCAACCAGCCTAAACCGAGGCCGACCCTAAAGGAGGCCGACCAGCCTAAACCGAGGCCGACCCCAAAGGAGGCCGACCAAAGGCCGAGGCCGAACCTGGAGGAGGCCAACTAGTCCAGTCCGAGGCCGACCCAGGCGGAGGCCGACCAGTCTGGGCCAAGGCCGACCTAAGTAGGAGCTGGAGCCAGAAAAGGAGCTGTGATCTAGACGATGACTGAAGCTGAAGCATAGATCGGTTGTAGGGTTGGGGCAACTCCCTCGGCCGACCGACCTACTCCTTTGTCGGCCATAAGTCGAGGGGCCACTCCCCTCACCACTGAACGAAAAGATCGATCGTAAGGATGGGGGCAACTCCCTCAGTGAACCGACCAGATTGACCGTAGGCTGGGGGCAACTCCCCCAGCTAGCTGATCACTCGATTGACCATAAGACTGGGGTCGCCCCCCAGCAGGCCAATCGACCCGTCGATCGTAAGGCTGGGGCAACTCCCCAACGGACTGACCAGATCGACCGTAAGGCTGGGGGCAACTCTCCCAGCTGGCTGATCACTCGATTAACCATAAGACTTGGGGTCGCCCCCCCCAGCGGGCCAATCAACCCATCGATCATAAGGCTGGAGGCAACTCCCCTAACGGACCGACCAGATCGACCATAAGGCTGGGATCAACTCCCCTAGCTGGCTGATCACTCGATTGACCATAAGACTTGGGGTCGCCCCCCAATAGGCCAATCGACCCATCGATCATAAGGCTGGGGGCAACTCCCCCAGTGGACCGACCACATCGACCGTAAGGCTGGGGGCAACTCCCCCAGCTGGCCGATCACTCAATCGACTGTAAGACTGGTGGTAGTCCCTCCAGTGGACCAATCGACCCGATGATCATAACGCTGGGGGCAGCTCATCCAACAGACCAACCACATCGATCGTAAGGCTAGGGGCAACTCTCCCACCTGGTCGACCCACTCCTTCGTCGGTTGTAAGTCGAGGGGTCACTCCACTCGCCATCGAACGAATCCCGGACCGACAAGGTATTGCCACTAGCCGACCTCATAAGTCGGACCAATTTTACAAAAGGACCAACTTCTCCCCCTTACACTACATCTCCCGATCTCCACCTCAGCAACGGTAGAGTTCAAAAGATGGGGGCAATTGATACGACCATTTTCACCGGGCCCGGAGGAGCCAAGTCAACCACGACCAGTCAACCAGCCTACTATGGCCTTGGGGTCGGGTCCAAGGATCTCACGGGCGGGTCGCCCTTCTCCACCCAAGACGAAGGCCCAAAAGACTGCCAAATTCTATAATAGAGGAAATCGTGGCCTAAATCGAGGAAGCATTCGCCAAATTTGCCAACCACCCAGTGCCATCACTCCAGCCATCATGGCTCGCCAAATATGGCAACCGTCCAATGCCATCACTCCCGCCATCATAGCCTCCCAATTATGGCAGCCACCTTCATGGCAATAACTTGCCAATCATGGCCACCTTTATGGCATTCACCCCCTCATCAAACGGGTGCAATTATTGGGGGTCAATACTTCCCACTTGGCACGCCCCCATAAATGATGGCAATAATGGCCCATTGTGGGGCTCAGGTATATGAAGAGGGGGATGCGTCATAGGAAAAACGGAGTCTCCGAGATCCACAATGGAGTTATTCCTTACACACTCTGACACCCTCTTTCACCTTTACATTCCTCTCCCCCATAGGTCGGCCCGAGGATCGGTGTTTGGTCTCTCCGTGAACCAAGCCCAATCCCACCGAGCACAGATCAGACCAGACCTGACTTTGGCATCAGAGGTGAATTGGTCGGAACCATGGTCCGACCCCCCTGACGAGTTCTTCATCTTGCAGATCGAAGGACTCGTCGCCACCGCCGAAGCTTCTCTTTGACGATCCCTCGCTCGGATCCGAACACCCTCGTCCCAGAGCTCGTTCGTCCAACCGATCCCAGAGGTTATCGTCCTGTCGATGATACCCCTCAGCACACCAAAGAATGGATCCGTGCCTTCCTACTCAAGTGAACGCGCCATCGATCGATCCCAAAGGTCATCTCCGTCTCACGTGACAGTTACGACATCCGGGCCTCCAAACTACCAACATGTGGTGAAGAAAACACCCATAAACACTTTTGATAATCAACTTTCATCTCATTTGTTGTTAGTTATCAATGTTATTAAATATATAATAACTAGCCCCAATCTTACTTATGTTAGGAGATTAGAAGTAGAATTGAATGTGCACGTATCATAAAGGAATTATTGAATTTTTTGAAATAATTATACCCTTCAAGTTTTTCATTAATTAATCTATCATTTTCAACTGGTTCAAGCCTATGACGTTCCAAGTTCTAACCCACTTGCAACTACTTAGCATATCCATGCTTTAAAGTTTGTTATAGATTGCTACTAATTAGTTTTCCAAGATGTGTAGATGTCATGGGTGCATTCCAAAATATTCCAACCTTTTGGAAAGGTGAATATCATATATTTAAGGGGTGTCGTCAATGTTTTATTTCCGTATTGGAGTGTCTGTGGTGTAACATCATAGGTTGGAATCTCTTCTTATTAGGGTTGGATAAGATTTGGTTTTGTACTAAACATGTGTAAGTACTAATTAAAACTATTTTTACGTATAGTTCATTTTATTATATTGAAATTAACAAAATGTGAAATTTATTTTGTCATCAATGTTATAAAGCTTTGTTTTTAAATAACTTCATCGTATTATGTAAAATATATCATAGTAGCTTAATAAATTTCATAAGTTGGTTTTTGGGGTAAGAAAGAGTCCTACCCAAATATAACCCGATAAGGATTTCCGATTTTTTATATCCAACCCAAATATTTGGATATGGTCAAATTATGTTTTCGGGGTCTCGAGTATCATTTACAGTCCTAGGTGTATTCCCCCATATTCTGACCTTTCTTTGCTGACATCGATACTTTTCAAAATATACTTTGGACATGTCAAACAATAATCGAATTAAAAGAATGTTGTCACCATCGAGACACTGTAATAGATAAAAGCATATTGGACAAAAAGTACTGTTATTTTTTGGATATCTACGGATTAAAGGATATAACTAGAAGGGTGAAAGTATTGTTATTTTTCCTCCTATTAGGTTTTAGTTATTTGACTTGAAAGTGTTTGGCTTGCCTATTTACCTAAAATTCATGCTGCAGCTTATGCTTATGAAACATGAGCTAACTTTTAAATTCCTGATTTTATGCTATGTCATTAACGTCTGACATTTCATTTTACTTTTCAGGCGATGAGCTACTGTCAGACTCCTTTCCCTACAAGGAAATCGAAAATGGAGTTCTGTGGGAAGTTGAGGGGAAGGTCAGCATCTTTATTTATCTCATTTTATGTTATCTCATGTGTAATCCTATATAAAACTTTCTTTGTATGAGAAATGTGTTTAGAACTAGCCATTGTTTTTTTGGGGTAATTTGCAGTGGCCATTGCTGTTATTAAAGCTGTCATTTTTTGTTGTTTATAGAACTATAATTAGGTAAATGTTTCATTTCACACCTTTTAACCAAATAACTAGGTGAGTCTAGAGTAGGTAGTTGCATCAATGATATTGAGATTTTAGGTGCTATATACAAAAGTTAATATACAAGTTTCATACAAAAGTTGGATTTTAATATGAAAGTTAATACAATAGGTTTCTTACGAAAGTTGGGTCACCTCTTAAATGCTATACAAAAGTTAATATAACAGGTTTCATACAAAAACTACTATAACATGTATTTTCATATAACCAGAAGTTGCAACAGATGCAAAAGTTAATATACAGAGCTGATATACATGTAATGCCCTGCTAAGCTACTGCACAAGCACTAGAGGGGGGGTGAATAGTACTTTAAAATAATTAAGAGGCTAATTCCTAATTACTTGCAAACTCTACCAAACAATGCGGAAAATGCGGAAATGTAAATGTTAGACAACAAAGAAACAATCGCAAACAACGATATTACTGGGTTCGGATCCACCCAAGTCTCTCCGACTTGTTCCCGGTGATCCTACGTCCCAACCACCCGGATCCCCTCCGGATACTCGAGTTAGAAACCCTAACTCAAGATTTCCACTATGAAATACTTGTGAAAAACCTTCACAAGTCAAATCATACACAAAGTAATTTGTGACTCCCACAACCCGGGATCACAACCACACTCTCACAACCGAGAGTGAAACTTACAATATGAATTGAAATGAAATAGAACTTCTTATCGACAAAATACATATGCCTTGAGTAATGCTTACGAATTAGGGCAAAGATGATTTTGAGGAAGAAGAAGTGGCACCAAACCCTAGCTCCAAGATGTAGATCAGCAATGGAGAGCTATGGGGATGTTGGTGACCTAGAATCAAGCACTTGGCTTGGAAGGCTTCACACTCAATGAATCTCTCTTTGGAAGTAAGAGTGGGGAGAGATTATTGAATGGAATGAAAGAGCTTTGAATGAGCTTGAAATGATTTCTCTTGATCTCTAAACTTGCAATAATATCAGCCTTGACTGCAATGAATGCAGCCCATCAAGTATTTATATGTTAGAGGAGAGAGAGAAAGAAAAACGTTTCAATTAATGCTCCAACGGCTCTTTTCTGAACCCAACTAGTCGGTCAAAGAACAACCACCGACCGACTAGTTCATCCACTAGTTGGTCGGTCAATTAACATAGACCGACTAATGAGAGAACAGGGAAAAGGTCGAAGCACAGACAAAAGGAACTAGTCGGTCCAAGAAGAGTAGCTGACCGACTAGTTTCACAACTAGTCGGTCGGTTACTCAACTGAGACCGACTAAGAGAAAAACAAATAGTCTGAGAGCAAATTGAATTATTTGGTCCAAGAACAAATGTTGACCGACTAGTTCATCAACTAGTCGGTCACCAAATGTGCATAGACCGACTAACGATAAACAGTAAGTCAAGTGAAAATTGTCATGTACAGTAAGTCTCAACTAGTCGGTCCAAGAAGGAAAGTTGACCGACTAGTTCATCAACTAGTCGGTCGATCAATGAACACAGACCGACTAAAGATAAACAGTAGCTCAGGCACAAATTTACATGTACAGAGAAAGCTCAACTAGTCGATCACAGAAGCATCACTGACCGACTAGTTCACAAACTAGTCTGTCGGTGAGTCAACGTAGACCGACTAACTGTAAACAGTAACGAGCTTGGAAATGACTGACTGAAACTAGTCAGTCCAAGAAGCTTTGCCGACCGACTAGATTGAGATCTAGTCGGTCAGTTCTTCTTCTTGAACCAACTAACATGCACAAGAAGTCGCGAATCGAAGCGCGAAGCTTCGGGAAAGTTTGTATGGAATTCAACTAAGATCCTAGAGCTAAGATATGAGCGTTATGAAGATTTAAGACGTAAGGCCTACTCAAGGCTTAACATTCTACGAAAGAAGCTTAAAGACTATAAATAAAACTTGACGATACCGTCTTCAAAAGCTTCAATCGAATCTTCGTGACTTCTAAAATGGTCCATAAGCTTCAACGAAGCTTTAGGCATACGATCACATGCTTTGGGAAGTCTTGAGACGTCGTTTGGGATGTTCATATGAATTTGGCGACGATCTCCATAACTGCGCTCACAAATTGTTAGTTCACGATATATTTATGTTTGTTCATCATCCAAAACCAAATCCGGGGAGTCCAATATCCAACATTCTCCACCTTTTTGGTGATGACAAACCAACATAAATAATAATCAAAAATAATGATTCAAATGAAATTTACTTACTCCCCCTGCATTGATGACGCGTTAATTCCAAATTAAACAATAATAATACGCATCAAGCAGACGAGTAAAGTATATAAAATGAGAATCGGTTATTGAAATATCGAATACCAAAAGTTGGTTATTGAAATAACGGATTTGAAAATCCATTTATATATCTTAACTCCCCCTGAATCTAACATATCAAATTAGATTCTTGGAATAATGCTTTAAATTATCATTTAGCACATTGTCATTATTATATCTCTCCCCCTTTGGCATTAGCAAAAAGAGCGGGAGGAGATCAACGACAACAACAATGGCTTCAAATAAAAGCACGGGAGTCGTAGAATACGACGACGATTCAAGTGACACCAAAGGAAAATACGAATAAAATCAAGGCGTGTCAATGATACCTTAGTCGAAAATCGTAAAACGAAATCATCAAAACTCAAATCAATTTTACGGATTGAGGTATGGAATATACTCTCCAATATCAACATTCTTGGTTAATTTAGTGCATGGAAAACAATTCTATGTTTCCATAGAAGAAATTTCTATTAAACCAAGTTATTATCGTCGAGCGACGATATCAAACATTCGAGCGACGATATCATACATCAGAGACATATAAAGAATTATATAATGTGCACAATAGAATGAAATGTCAACCTCGATGTATATATTAAAATATGAACCAGAGTACATCAAAAATATACATCACTGACATACAAAACATCGATCCAACGATCGGGGCACACAATACAACAAAAATATCACACACAACATCAAAGTGTCACAAATCATACAACATCATCAGAATACATCAAAATACACCATCGAAATGATCCAACATGTCAAAATCATCCAGAACCACACTCTATCCTACCAAAAACTCTCTCACAACTAGATATCTCATCCAATGTGCATCGGGAGAGTCCTCAAGAAGCTCAGGAGGAAGCGGGAGGATCTGAAGCAACTGCAGGCTCAGCAGGAGTGGAGGTGGTCACTGGATCAGCTGTAGTGTCCACGGGAGTGATGGCAGAAGTCTCAGGCACGGTAGAAGAGACGGTCTCTGAAGCAGCAACAGTAGTGGCCTCTGGAGCACCAGTCGGAGTATCCACCGCAAAAATGGTGGCAACAGGTGTGCTCTCAGGGTCACCAGCAGAAGAGGCAACAGCAGCACCAGACGTCGTACCCTCAGGGGCAACAGCAGCAGTAACACGATCAAGCTCCTCAAGATCCTCCTCATCCAACTCATCCTCGTCAGAAAAAGACGGAGGGATCTCAATATTAAGACGTCGAGCGATACGGTAGAGAATCTCCTCAGAATGAGCCTGACGAGACTCCAAACGACGGAGCGAACGAACGACATCGGCAAGAGTGGAAGAGGGAGCAGCAGAGGGGGTCGACCTCTGAACGTGACAGAGTGCCGCAAGAGATTTCTTGACGGCCGTCGCATTCAGGGGGGACCGAGAGGACGCTCGTCGTCACGAGGGAGTGTGACACGGAAGTGACGGAAAACCAGAGTCAACAAGCACAGAAAGGGGATATGAGCCGATTTCATGGACTTGCGAATACACTCGAAAGAGTCCATCTTATCGAGTATAATGCGAGCCCAGTTAATCGAGCTCCCCATAAAAATAGCATAGATCAACTTCAAGAAAGGCTGGGACGGTAGAGATGAGGAGCCGTACTTGGGAAGCAAGCATGATTTCAGAATTAAATTCAGGACCCAGGCGATAGGCTTGAAGGATTTGGAGGGCACGCCAATCATGGCGGGAGGAATCTGGTGGAAAATCTGAGAGAGGACGACCTGATCAAGGGAGGTGATATCATCAACAGAAATGTCAGAGGGGAGGAGGCCAGACGAGGAGATACCCAAAATCTCTCCTAAGATTTCTGCCGTGAGGACTATAGGAGTCCCCAAAACAGTCGTCTCAACAGAGTGGGTCGCATCGTACTGACCCCGGATCCTATTGGCATAGAAAATCTTTACTAGGCGAGGGTAGGGGTGAAGGTTCACCTTCAGGTCATATAGAAGGTAATCGAGAAGACCAGAGGACGAAAGAAGATCGGCGAGGCCTAGGAAGTCACTAAACTGGACGAAATGCTCCAGAAGTAGTGGGCAGTGTTCGATACGGTTGTAAGCCGTGAGACACATAGGGTCGTCGTGACACAACGAGATATCGACACCGCCTACCGGCATCAGAGCCTTCCCCTTAGGCTTACGGGTAGACGTACGTGGTCGGGAGCTAGACTCAGGATGCCTAGGAGGAGTGGGTTCCCTATGAGTCTCAGATTCGGGTATGAACTCGGTATCGGAATCGGTAGGAGTATGGAAAGAGGAGGGAGAGGCAAGATCATTGGTCTTGGGCTTAGGCTTGGGCTTGGGTTGAGCACGGGGCTTCGCTTTCGTCGTCCTCTTACGCTTAAGAGGAGGCAAAGACAAAGAGGGTTCGGTAGGCTTCGAACGACGTTTTGGAGGAGGGGGGTCCGAGGGTGGCGAATCGACGGTCATGGGCGAAGGGCTAGAGAGAGTGATCGGGATACGTGTACGAGCCATAATCGAGGCACGACACGATGCAAGAGATCGAAGAAGCCCTAGAGAATCGAAACCCTAGCAACCAGAATGAAACCCTAACCGATAGAATCTAACCTTAAGATCTAGAAAAGTAACCCTAGAGCAAGGAGAGGGAGAGAGGATCACCTAGGGTGGAAGATCGACGGACGGCGACGGCGGGAATGGCCGGAAAACGGTCGGAAGTCGAACGGGCTGAGCGAGGTCGGGGGTTTTGAGCTGGAGAGAGTGGAGAGAGACCGACTAAAAATGAGTATAGTCGGTCGGGGCTGAGTTTTAATCGACTGGAATTCGAAAAGACAAAACAGTCCCCGTCACAACTAGTCGATCACAGTTCGAGCACTGACCGACTAGATCACGATCTAGTCGGTCGGTCAATGAGCTTGAACCGACTAGTTGCAAACAGTGGTTGAACCCAATTTAACGGACAAGAATTAGTCGGTCTGAGTTCATTTACTGACCGACTAGATCTCAATCTAGTCGGTCGGTCAATGAACATGAACCGACTAAGGAGGTCCAAAAAATTTTAGAATTTGAAATTTTGATTTCTCTCCTAATCGCACATCGATGAAACATCAAAACACTCTTATTAATCATTATACTACCCCATTAAACATCGAAAATCTGAAATTTGACGATTACGCACAAATCGAGCAAAAATTCCGAAAATTCAACAACAAATCCAAAAAATTTCAATTAATCTAGCATGAGCAAATATAAAGAATTGAATAGCATGCAAGATGATTGAAAACATATGAATCCTAAATCTCGGATTCACCCATAATCCCCAATTCTCGACGCAACCGCACAAAGGAGTCCTCCTTTAGGGGTTTCGTGAAAATATCGGCGATTTGCTTTTGGGTTTCAACGTACACTAATATGATGTCCTTTTTAGCAACATGATCATCTAAGAAATGGTGTCGGACATCTATGTGTTTCGAACGGGAATGGTGTACCGGGTTCTTGGAGAGACATATTGCACTTTGGTTGTCCACCATGATAGGGCAAGTATCACAGTTTATCCCAAAGTCTTTAAGTGTGTGTCTCATCCAAAGAACTTGAGCACACGCGGCACCGACGGCAATGTATTCCGCCTCGGTGGTTGAAAGTGATACGGAATTCTGCTTCTTGGAAAACCAAGAGACAAGAGAATTTCCTATAAAATGGCAAGTGCCACTAGTACTTTTCCTGTCGGATTTGCATCCCGCATAATCTGCGTCACTATATGAGATTAACTCATATGTGCTAGATTTTGGATAAAGTAATCCAAAATCAAGTGTGTAACTTAGATAACGGAAAATACGTTTTACCGCTACTAAGTGTGACTCCTTAGGTTGAGACTGATAACGAGCACATACGCATACGGCAAACATAATATCGGGCCTACTTGCGGTAAGATAAAGTAAACTACATATCATACCTCGATATAGATGAATGTCTACATCCTTACCGCCCGTATCCTTATCAAGATGCGTAGTCGTGCTCATTGGAGTCTTTTTCCCGGAGGCATTCTCCATTCCAAATCGCTTAAGCAACTCCACCGTATACTTCGTTTGGTGGATGAAGATTGCATCGTCCATTTGGCGAATTTGGAGACCTAAGAAATACTTGAGCTCACCCATGTGGCTCATCTCAAATTGATCCTTCATCACATTAGAAAACTCTTCGCAAAGAGCAAAGTTAGTAGCACCGAAAATGATATCATCAACATATATTTGAACTAAAATTATATTATTATTCGAATGCTTAACAAAAAGTGTAGAATTGGCTTCTCCCATTTTAAAATTCAAATCCAAAAGAAAATTCTTTAGGCGATCATACCAAGCTCGAGGAGCTTGTCTCAAACCGTAAAGCGCTTTCTTTAGTTTAAAAACATGATTTGGAAATTTTTCATTAATAAAACCCGGAGGTTGAGAAACATAAACTTCCTCAACAACATCTTCGTTTAAAAACGCACTTTTAACATCCATTTGAAATAATTTAAAATCCTTATGGCATGCAAAAGACAATAATAATCTAATTGATTCTAATCTAGCTACCGGAGCGAAGGATTCTTTGAAATCAATACCTTCCTCTTGACGGTAGCCTTGAGCAACCAACCGAGCTTTGTTCCGGACGACGACTTGGTTTTCGTCGGTCTTGTTCTTGAAGATCCACTTTGTCCCTATGACGGTGTGGTTCTTCGATGGCAAAGGAACAAGCTCCCAAACCTCATTCCTCTCGAATTGAATGAGTTCCTCCTCCATGGCTAAGATCCAAGCGCTATCTTCGCACGCCTCATTAATATTCTTTGGCTCAATCGAGGAGGCAAAGGCACAATGCGCGAAGTAGTTCACTTGCGATCTCGTCTTGACACTATCATGGATATTGCCAATGACTTGCTCATGAGGATGGTCACGAACGGTATGAAGCCGTTTGACAATACCTTGATCACTAGGAACATTCTCAAAAACTTCATTAGTAGGGTTAGTCTCAATAGAATCAATAGAATTATTGGAATTAGAAATAGAATTACCAATTGAATCACATAAGACATCCATAGAGTCATCATCATTAGTAATTCGAGTTGGGACAAATCCTTCATTAAATGAGACATGAAGCGATTCCTCGATCATTGAGGTTCGTTTGTTGTATATCCGGTAGGCTTTGCTACGTGAGGAATATCCAACAAAAATCCCCTCATCGGATCTTGGATCGAATTTGTCCAAACTCACATACGTGTTCTTAATAAAACATTTTGAACCAAAAACACGAAAATGTTTAACTTGAGGCAACCTACCAAACAACAATTCATAACAAGTTTGTTTAGTGTCGGGCCTCAAAAGTATTCTATTAAACACATAGCAAGCGGTGTGTACCGCTTCCGCCCAAAATTGATGGCCAAGTTGGCTATCATCAAGCATCGTGCGAGCACACTCCACTAGCGTCCTATTCTTTCTCTCAACTACACCATTTTGAGGAGGTGCACGAGGGAAAGAGAAGGTGTGTGTAATACCAAGTTCATCACAAAATGTCTCAAAAGACTCATTCTCAAATTCCCCTCCATGATCACTACGAATAGTGACAATGGTGGTTCCAATGAGATTTTGTACTTTCTTAACAAAAATTGTGAAGTTTTCAAAACCTTCATTTTTATTACATAATGAAAATACCCAAGTAAACCTAGAAAAGTCATCAACGATGACAAGTCCATATCTAGCATTACCTAAAGAAGCAACTCTAGTTGGCCCAAATAAATCTAGATGTACTAGCTCTAGTGGCCGCTTAGAAGAAATGCTTGTCTTAGGTTTAAATGAAGATTTTGGAAGCTTGCCTCGTTGACAAGAGTCACAAAAGCTTTTCTTTTGAAAGACTAGCTTAGGGAAGCCTCTAATAGAGTTTAACTTGGAAAGCTTAAATAGTGTTCCAAAGTTCACATGACCAAAACATCTATGCCATAAGTGTTGTTCACTTGTGTTGGCAATGAGACATTGTTCATGTGTACTTGGAAGATCTAGGATATATATATCCTTATGGCGTGTACCGGAAAACAATAATTCATTATTATCTTTTCTTAAAATATGGCACATTCCTTTCGCAAAGTTAACTTTGTAACCTTTGTCACAAAGTTGACTTATTGAAATAAGATTGTGGTTTAATCCTTTAACAAGGTAAACATCACATATAAGAGGTTTAGAAGGATTACCCACTTTTCCAACACCTATGATGGTTCCGCTCTCGTTGCCTCTAAAGACGACGCGATTCCCATTTGCAATGGGCACCACTCCGGAGAGCAATTGAGCGTCACCCGTCATGTGTTTTGAACACCCGCTATCGAGTATCCAATTGTTCTTGGAGCTAAATTTAACTTTGTTGCTCCGTTTCTTTTTCTTGAGTACCTATAGATAGAAAGTGTCGTATCATGGTACCCAAGGTCATTGGGTCCAAAAGATTAGACCTTTGGAAGCCAAGTCCAATTGGACTTAGACTTCTCCACATAATTACTACTATGCACAACATTCAAAAAATAAGCATTCATATAGACTTGTTTTTCATCCATGTTTGTATCCTTTGGGCTCCAAATAGTGAAAATCTTGGGAGCCCTCATCCTATTGGGTGCATGCATGCGACGTTGATTTCTACGTGATGCATGTTGTGGATAGGCATAAGGAACATGATGAAATGGTGCATGTCGATAATTATTCACATGATGATGTGGGTGTACATATGCATGTGGGGGGAGCACGTGCATGAGGGTGTCTCACATGGTGTGCACGTGCCCGTGAGCGTGTAGCATAGAAATCATCATATGTGTGAGCCGGTGGAGTAGGACGTGTGTTCCTACATGGCATGGTATTGGTGTACATGTAGGCATGGCCCTTCTTTGGAGGTCCACCCAAAGTGGGTTTCTTTCCAAAAGACAGCGTGGATGATGTGGAAGCACCATTGGTAGATGAACTACCAATAGAGTGTTTGCTACCACTCGTTGAGGCACCGGAAGTTAGCCTAACAAAGGTAGTGGCCGATTTGGATGAACTTCCCAACTTATACCCCAAGCCAATGTGGTGATTGGTCGGAGGTAAGATATTTAGGATGTTATCCAAATGACCCTTACCCTTATTGAATTCATTGATTCGGCCTAATGTGTACTCGTGTTTCTCGGTGAGAGAACGCAAAGAAGCATCCAAAGTGGATACTTGCGATGTGAGCACATAAACACGAGATTTAAGACTCTCATTATCAATACTCAAAGTCGAGTTTTGAGAAGTCAAATCCTCTATCTTATGTTCTTCCGGATCCTCAATGCTAATATGTTCAAGTTGAGTCTTGAGATTAACAATCTCATTCTTCAACTCTTCAACAACGGTGTCGTTGTTGGTGATGATAGTTTTAGGCGAGGTTTTGATGCTAGCTAAATCATCTTTTACTTTAGTATACCTATTTACTAATTTTGTGTATTTAGACCATAATTGCTCATTAGCATTTCTAAGGTCATCCATTGTTACCTCATCGCCTTCGTTGTCGCTATTATCGAAAGAGGAAGATCCTTGATCATGCTCCTCTCTTGCCATGAAGCACATATGCGCTTGCTCCACTTGCTCATCGTCCGACTCTCCGCTTGAGGAATTCTCGGAGTCGGTGAATGTTGCTCTGATAAGTCCCTTTTTGTATCCCTTTTTGTACTTCTTGGACTTATCGAATTTTGGCGCCTTCCACTTCTCCTTTTGCTTGTTTAGAGGACACTCCGCTTTCATGTGTCCTGGCTTGTTGCATTTGAAACACAAAGGAGAGGAGGCGTTAGAAGAATTGAACTTCGATTTGTTTTTGAAGTTACCTTTCCGGAAGAACCGGTTGAACTTCTTGGCCATGAGAGCCATGGACTCCAAGTCCAACTCGTCTTTCGAGTCTTCATCATCGGTTGATGTGGATGTGGATGGAGCGGCCTTGAAAGCAATAGCATTCTTCTTTGGCTCGTCTTGCTTTAGGTAGGACTTCATCTTGTCCTGCAACTTCAACTTGCTATCTTTGCGTAGCTCGTATGACATTAAGGTACCCATTAGTTGAACAACGGTATAGGTTTTCATGTCATTACCTTCCTCGATGGCGAAGGTCCGTTTCTCCCAACTAGAAGGAAGTCCATCGATGATCTTCGAGACTTCCTCCTTTTGGGTGTAGGTTTTGCCAAGAGCCCCCAACTCGTTTGTGATGTCGACGAAGCGAGCGTAGTACTCCTTCATCTTCTCACCCTGTAGCATATGAAACAACTCGTAATCTCTATTAACTACCACGGGTTTAGAGTCTCTTACCTTACTAGTCCCTTCATGTAATATGAGGAGGGAATTCCATATTTGATATGCACTCTTACATGTGCATATCTTATTGAAATCCTCGGGTTCCAAGGCGCATTGCAAGGCGTTCATTGCCTTGGCATTGCTCACCTCTGCGGTGACCTCCGTGGGAGTCCACTTCTCAAAGTCTTCTTCGGCATGCTCGACGTATTCCTTCATTGTGGCCCTCCATAGCGAAGCACTCCAGAGGAAAGTTTCCATCCGGTATTTCCAGTACCCGTAGTTGGTACCGTTGAAGTATGGAGGCCTCGTCGAGGAATGTCCTTCCATCACCGAAGACGCTCCTTCACGGTTCCTGAAGGTGCTATAGTCGGAAGGTGGACGAACGGTCTTGTTGTCGTTGGCAGACATAGCTATAGACTTGGCTCTGATACCAAATGTAATGCCCTGCTAAGCTACTGCACAAGTACTAGAGGGGGGTGAATAGTACTTTAAAATAATTAAGAGGCTAATTCCTAATTACTTGCAAACTCTACCAAACAATGTGGAAAATGCGGAAATGTAAATGTTAGACAACAAAGAAACAATCGCAAACAACGATATTACTGGGTTCGGATCCACCCAAGTCTCTCCGACTTGCTCCCGGTGATCCTACGTCCCAACCACCCGGATCCTCTCCGGATACTCGAGTTAGAAACCCTAACTCAAGATTTCCACTATGAAATACTTGTGAAAAACCTTCACAAGTCAAATCATACACAAAGTAATTTGTGACTCCCACAACCCGGGATCACAACCACACTCTCTCAACCGAGAGTCAAACTTACAACATGAATTGAAATGAAATAGAACTTCTTACCGACAAAATACCTATGCCTTGAGTAATGCTTACGAATCAGGGCAAAGATGATTTTGAGGAAGAAGAATTGGCACCAAACCCTAGCTCCAAGATGTAGATCAGCGATGGAGAGCTATGGGGATGTTGGTGACCTAGAATCAAGCACTTGGCTTGGAAGGCTTCACACTCAATGAATCTCTCTTTGGAAGTAAGAGTGGGGAGAGATTATTGAATGGAATGAAAGAGCTTTGAATGAGCTTGGAATGATTTCTCTTGATCTCTAAACTTGCAATAATATCAGCCTTGACTACAATGAATGCAGCCCATCAAGTATTTATAAGTTAGAGGAGAGAGAGAAAGAAAACCGTTTCAATTAATGCTCCAACGGCTCTTTTCTGAACCCAACTAGTCGGTCAAAGAACAACCACCGACCGACTAGTTCATCAACTAGTCGGTCGGTCAATTAACATAGACCGACTAATGAGAGAACAAGGAAAAGGTCAAAGCACAGACAAAAGGAACTGGTCGGTCCAAGAAGAGTAGCTGACCGACTAGTTTCACAACTAGTCGGTCGGTTACTCAACTGAGACCGACTAAGAGAAAAACAAATAGTCTGAGAGCAAATTGAATTAGTCAGTCCAAGAACAAATGTTGACCGACTAGTTCATCAACTAGTCGGTCACCAAATATGCATAGACCGACTAACGATAAACAGTAAGTCAAGTGAAAATTGTAATGTACATTAAGTCTCAACTAGTCGGTCCAAGAAGGAAAGTTGACCGACTAGTTCATCAACTAGTCGGTCGATCAATGAACACAGACCGACTAAAGATAAACAGTAGCTCAGGCACAAATTTACATGTACAGAGAAAGCTCAACTAGTTGGTCACAGAAGCATCACTGACCGACTAGTTCACAAACTAGTCGGTCGGTGAGTCAACGTAGACCGACTAACTGTAAACAGTAACGAGCTTGGAAATGACTGACTGAAACTAGTCGGTCCAAGAAGCTTTGTCGACCGACTAGATTGAGATCTAGTCGGTCAGTTCTTCTTCTTGAACCAACTAACATGCACAAGAAGTCACGAATCGAAGCGCGAAGCTTTGGGAAAGTTTGTATGGACTTCAACTAAGATCCTAGAGCTAAGATATGAGCGTTATGAAGATTTAAGACGTAAGGCCTACTCAAGGCTTAACATTCTACGAAAGAAGCTTAAAGACTATAAATAAAACTTGACGATACCGTCTTCAAAAGCTTCAATCGAATCTTCATGACTTCTAAAATGGTCCATAAGCTTCAACAAATCTTTAGGCATACGATCACGTGCTTTGAGAAGTCTTGAGACGTCGCTTGGGATGTTCATATGAATTTGGCGACGATCTCCATAACTGCGCTCATAAATTGTTAGTTCACGATATATTTATGTTTGTTCATCATCCAAAACCAAATCCGGGGAGTCCAATATCCAATAATACATAGGTTGCTTTAGTTTATGTCTGCTTTTGTATGCTTATGGATCATTTGTATGTTTAGTTTATGTTGCTTGGGAATTTTTCTATGGTACTTAGGAATGTCTATACTTTGCATCATGAATTGGAAGTGTTGCTTTAGTTTATGTATGCTTGGGAATTTTTCTATGCACACTTCTGTTACAAACACTGTTAAATAACAGGTAATAGCCAATACCCCAACTATAGACATTATTTAGAGTCGCATATCTAGATGTTTATCTGTAGATTGCATATAATGGCTAAATAATCCAACATTTCTCTTCACATTTTCAGATACGATTGGAATCTAAAGGTTGGATACAATCATCAGTGCATTCGATATTTGCAGAGAAGTTTGATCGGCTATTTGTTGTTGTTGTTTATATTTCAGAAGAAATCACAAAAGAGGTTAGCGAGCTATGTGTTTTGCAAAGCTAGCCATGTACAATTCATTGGATCCATCTTTTTTTTTTGATTTTTTGCCGATTTTCGCAGGAGAAGATCTTGAATCGTTGGTTGATTCCATACAGAGTGTGGAAGACGTTACTGATCATGAATCGGTATCATCGAATTTGGGTTTTAGAAGCTCTGGCAACACGTGCCTAGCACCAGCGTCTGAGCTTTTATACTATCACCTACCAGGGATTTGGCGATCCGAACCCTCAAAGGGGTCATCTTTCTATTTGTCTCTTCATTTTTTTCATATTTGTGGTTGTTTTTTTATGTTTTTTATGGAGTATTGACTGTGATTATTGGTGAAACTTTGAAACTGGTCATGCATTGTTGTTGGATGTAACGACAGACAAAAATGTTATTGGTAAATGGTATTACCTTGATTATTAATGTTTATATTTTTTTGAAAGTCTTTTTTCTAATTATTTGTTAAATTTAGTGACACAAGTTTCAATTTTTGATTGAATGGTTCAAAGTTCTTCTATATTTCACATATTAGATTGTTATGCTTTATGTTGATTTGGGAATGCTTAAAGGCATTTAAATATCGCCCAAACTCAAACGTCTGAGACATTATAGAGTTCATGTGTGGTTGAGAATTTATTGTTATATTTTTAGGGAATAAAGATTCTCGCCCACGCCGAAGGCGAATATTTGTTCGTTTAAATTTTGGAGGTGGAAATAATTTTTGGTAAGAACAAAGATTTTGAGGGGATGTCTTAAATGAACTGTGCCCGAGGGCACGGGTACGTGCCGAAGCTAAAGTTTTGTTTGTTTAAATTTTGGAGTGTGAAAGAATTTTAAGGGAGAACAAAGATTTTGAGGGGATATCTTAAATAAACCGTGCCCCAGAGCATGGGTTATGACTAGTATATATATATATATATATATATATATATATATATATATTTAAAAAATTTTGGGATTTGTAGTACTCATGATGGATGATCACCATACCAAAAATCACGTAAATCCAACGTTACTCTACCCTTGATCTAATTGTTACAAATTCAACTGTTTCTGAACAATAAAACCTTTTGCAATGGGTGGATTAAGGTTTAAATACCCCTAATGGTTGCCCATATTTGGGGTTTTAGAATGTATACAATAACTTCAAAATATTCAAAAAATGGATAGCCTTGACGATGAGCTAATTTCTCATTAGCTAGCTGACACCCCGATAGCTGTGTGTGTGTGTGTGTGTCTTTGGGAGGGTGTGTGTATCTCTCTGTGCATATGAAAAAAAGTGTACGTGTTGTAAGCGCATGAAAATTTCCCTCGTTGACGCACAGATATATTATTATTATTTTAAATCAATCTTCTCGGGGTCTTGTTATACGCATCATGGATCATTGCCATACCAAAAAAACAAGTGAATCCAATATTATTTGACCCTCAATCTACCAATTACAATTTAAACAGTTTCAGAAGAATAGAATTTTTATAATATGTTGATATTTGGTCAAATATCATTAGGGTACACCCATATTTGCAATTTTGGCATTTTAAAATATGTACAACAGCAATAAAAAAATTTCAAATTTTTTATATAAAACCTGAGCTAACATCGGACGAAATTTCAATAAGTCAAATACCCTTAGGGTTCATGCATATTTGTGAGTTTAGGTTTTTAGAATGTGTATAACACCCCTAGAAAAATTTCAAATTTTTTTAATAAATTGTGAGCTGTCAGCATAGGAAATTTCATGTGCTGACAGTACAGAAAAGCCCACTCCTGATTTTTTTTGAAATTGTATAGGCTTGATATAAACATTCTAGAATCCTATAACCCTAATTTTAGGTGAATCAGGGATTAATCATTGGTTCACTTATTACAAAAAGTTCTGTTATTTTGAAACCATTGAATTTGTAATAAGTCGATTGTGTGTCAAATAGCTTTGGATTCATTTGATTTTGCTATGATGATCATACATGATTAGATTAATACCAAAAATTTAAAAACGTATACACCACTAGAAATAGCTGATGGCTTTGGAATATTTCATGTGTTTTTAGCACATATCTAATTTTCTATATAAGTATGCACACAAACAGGCACAATGTTTTCTTTATTTTTAAAAAAACTTTTTTGATAGTGATGTACACATCATGGATTATCCATATACCAAAAATCATGGGTGATCCATGTACAAAAAATTAAGTAAATCAAGTCTTATTTGACCATCGATCTGATTGTTACAAATTTAACAATTTCAAAACAATATACCTTTTTATAATGAGCCGATTGAGAGTCAAATCCCTCTAGGGTTCACTCATGTTTAAGATTTATGATGTAAGTGCATGAACATAGATAAGTGCATGTTTGTGGAATATGTATCATATAAGTCAGATAATAGAGAAGGAAATTCTTCTTTTGATATCATTAAAAAGTCTAGTCACTGCTAATTTTAGGTGATCGAAACTATTCCATTTGATTTTCATATTCTAAAATACCAAATATATAGTGAACTCTATGTGTTTTGTTGTTCATCTAGCCTTTGCAAAAAGTTCAATTACCATAAAACCATTAAAAGTCACTAGATATTTGATGTTTTTTGTTTACTAGATATTTCTATTTATAGAATACATGGTTAAATTCATGGTAAGTATAATATAAAAATACACAAGTTAACACAAGTTATGGAGCAAATATATTGACACTATGTAATCATGCTTGTGATCATTTGTAAACCAAATGTAATAGTGCATAGCTAGATGAAAAAGAGTTAGAATGATAATGATCTTAGCTCCTCTCAAATTAAGGGTGTATAAATAAGGTTTTGAAGCGACATTTTAGTTATTCAACTTCACAAACATGCCTTCCATCTTCTAGTTTGGGCCTTCTTGGGCATGCATAGTCTTTTGTGCCATTGGGTCCTTATCAGTAGCAAATTTATGGTTACCTAATTAGGTCATCTATCATCACTAATCCTACTCGGTACAATCCTAATTGTCTTAGGATTTGATTAGTGGAAGATCTCATATGTAACTAGAATCCTTCATTAAGACATACTCCCTTATAGTCTTTTTATGATAGGATATGAATTATCTGTAATCTTGGTTAGACTAAAAGCACCTTCTTGGTATCTCCATATTTGAGCGGGAATCCTCTTTGATCATGGGTTCATAAAGAAACAATCTTTTCACAGGCAAAAAAGGAAATAATCTTTGACCGTTAATGGTATGGGGATCTTTTCTACTTTATTTCCTTTGGAATCCATGCACTTGACCATGTGCTTATTAAGAAATTTAACTTAACCTTTTGGCACTTGACTAAGAATTGATTACTCTAAGGAAACTTTTGGTAAGTTTGTGAAGAATAGTAGCATTATTATTGTCTATGTTGTAAACTTGGTGGCTACGGAACCCGTAGCCCTGTATTTATAGTAATAGGGTTACATAATGGGTGGATACCCAATACACAGTTGGGCCTCCAAAAGCCAGTTTATAACACTTCCCCTTATCCATCCATTGTTGTAAGCAGTAATGAGCGCTTCAGGGTTCATTGAGCTTATCTGACCATGGGGCTATGAATACTTCTGGATCCCAAGTTAAGAGTTCTTGTCTCGTTAAAACCTTTGCCATGGAAAACCCAGTGGGAAAAACCAGTGGCTAAGGAAAAAGAGTACAAGTCTCTATAACCTCCCCTGATCGATGGATATCATCAGAGGTGGATACTTCTGGATCCAGAGTTGATGTGGTTGGCTCGTTAAAACCTTTGGCTACGGAAAACCAAGTGGAAAAAACCAATAGCCAAGGAAAAAGAGTACAGCCCAACATCAACTCCCCCTGAAAAGTACAAGCTTCAGGCTTGTAGATCTCTCAACTATATCATCCCAATTCCTAATACAAGTTTTCTAAAGGTACTGCGAGGTAAAGCTTTAGTAAATAGATCTGCCAGGTTGTTGCAAGACTGGATCTGCTGGATGTCGATCTGGTTGTCTACTTATTGTTCATGCATCCAGAAGAGCTTAGGGGAAATGTGCTTCGTCCTGCCACCTTTGATGTAGTCACCTCGTAGTTGAGCTATGCAAGCAGTATTGTCTTCGTACATGGTGGTTGGTCCAAGATTTCTCGTCTTCAGGCCGGTAGTCATAAGGATGTGTTGGATGACTGATCAAAGCCAAAAGCATTCTATGCTAGCTTCGTGGATTGCAATGAGCTTAGAGTGATTGGATGAGGTCGCTGTTGAAGTCTGCTTCACAGATCTCCATGAGATGGTTGTCCCACCGTATGTGAATATGAAATCGGTCTGGGACTTTCCGGTGTGTGGATCAGACCTATATCCTGCATCTGCATAACCAACTAAGTCGGAGGATACACCTTTCTTGATGTATAGTCCCAAGTCTACAGACCCTTGGAGGTAGCGCATAAGGTGCTTCACTCCTTCCAGTGGCGCTTTAAGGGTGCTGAACTGTATCTGGCTAGTAGTTTAACTACGAACGCTATATCGGGACGCGTGCAGTTTGCCAGGTATAGGAGTGCTCCAATTGCACTTAGGTAGGATACTTCAGGACCCAATGCTTCATCCCCCTCTTCCAGCAGCCAGAAGGGGTCCGTATTAACATCCAATGATCTGACAACCATTGGTGTACTAAGCGGATGACATTTGTCCATAATGAAGTTTTTCAGCAACTTCTTTGTGTATGTGGATTGGTGTAACAGGATTCCTCCGCTTAGGTGTTCAATTTGTAAGCCTAGGCAGAACTTCGTTTTGCCAAGGTCTTTCATCTCAAAAGTCTGTGTGAGACTCTTGGATATCTCAGCTATCTCTTTAGGAGATCCGATGATGTTTAGGTCGTCTATGTAGACGGCAATGATTACGAAGCATGTTCCCTTTGCTCTTATAAAGATGCAAGGACAAACTTCAATTGTTGTTATCACGCCCTGCTTCCCTAATATGGAAGGCGAGACGTGAGAAGGTCCGCTCAGACGTTGAGCTGTGAAGCTGCAGTCTGATAAGCGTCTGTAAAAATTTCGAAAAGTAGCAGGTCCTTGCATTGCGACGAAACAACAACAATAATAAAGCAAATAAAAGAACATCCACCAACAACATCCAACAAATATTATAACACCACAGAATAGTCACAAAAGTACAAGTCTAAACAATAGGCCTAAAGCATGGCCAAACAAAACAAACAGAGATAGGAGCTACACACCGAAACCTAACAGCAACTAAGGAAAGGTAACAACTAAGGGGAGACTCCAAACGAGTCTAGGATTGGTCACCAGTGTCCTCGAACTCGGTCTCTACAGGGACCTCAAACTCAGCGTCCCCGAACTGCTCGTCCTCTGCTACCTGCTCTGTCTCAAAGTCTGACATGTGACACCCAAAGAGAAAAGTGCACATGTCAGCAAAAGTCTCCCAAGGAAAGCGGAGGATTTTTGTGCAAGGATATAATAAACTGAAACAACTAACAGTTCTAATATAATGAGGTGATATGACATTTTAAGGATGCAGCAATTTTAATATGACATGAAGCTTGCAATACAAGTAACAGAAACACGAAGAATTATCCATTCACTTTGTGCACAGGGTTTACGCCTTTTGGCTGAAGTGGTTGTACGGGCACACTTCTACGCTCAAGTGATCGCTTAACCCTACCCCTCCACGTGTATCAAGCGTTGGTTTCCCAACAACACTATGCTCGCTTCTGGATCACGAGCTAGGAAGTGTTTTTCAATATGTCATAGGGTTGTGCCCGCAAAAGCATGTGCCTAGCCTCAATAGCAATAACATTTGTAGCGTGTGCTACTCAATCACGAAGAACACATGATGCATGACATAACATGAGATGAGCAGTTAAAGTACGTACCGTTAATTGAAAATTAAACATGGCATGGCAGCATGAATGAAAGCAGGTAAAGTGTCAGATCTAGTTTCGTTGTCAAACTAGATCAAAAAGGCGTCTAGGCAGCTATCATTTCACTGCCTAGTCTCTTTTACGCTAACAAACAAATTGGCCTAAAAACGTGGCCTAAACATTTACTGGCAAGTATCACTTGCCTGTTTCTGGTGATATCGGTTGTCGTGGGTTCACCTCGACGAGCGTTACGCTATAGAACGACTGGTTCTCTGTTTTGGTTAAACAAGTTAACGAATTAGGTCCATTGCAAGATAAGCACAAAATTAAGTTAATCCCTAACTTAGGTTCGTCCAATTTTATTGGCGTCCCAGGCTAGGGTGGTGTTTATATTGTATTAAACTAACCTGATACACCTCATTTTATTCAAATATTACTAACCTAACATTATTTAAACAATTAATAACATGCTGAATTAATCTAACTAGCTGAAATTTAAATCCATCACTAACAACCTATTAATACACATCTTAGCTTAAGCTAATGGTATGGTTAACATCTTATTTAAGGTACCTACTTAACAAATAATAACACTATCTCTCTCTCTATAACTTTTTTTTATTCATTTAACATGTTTAAAAAAATATTACCTATCAAACTTTATTTCATGGGCTGTCTCCTTTATTACCTATCAAATATCATTATCCTTCTAACACTTTCTTTCATTCCTTTAAGGCTAATAAAGCTAATAGAGCCTGTCACCTATTCTTTTCTATGTTCCTATCCTTGCTCAAGGCAGTCACTCTACTCAACGTTTGTTTTTATTCATTCAACCTCTGCCACACTCTTCCTCTATTAATGAAGCCTAGGCTGTCACATGCAACCCCCTCTTTCTTTATTCACTCACCCTCATCTTTTAAGCCATTGTCTTCCTCTCTTCTCCTTTCTGTTCTTTAGTTTCTTTTTTTTGTTCAACGTTGTAGGCAACAATCGAATTAAGGGGAATCTTGCAAATCAATGGGGGATGTGCCTCTCACCTTCACGCGGAGAGAGAGGAAGAGGGCCGGCTTTAGCTGCGACGGCGGCCGGCTCCGGTGACGCGTGGGCGGCGCGCTGGCGTTTCCGGCGGCATACGGGCGGCGCGTACTTGAAGGGGCGGCGCAGCGAGGGGCGAGGAGGTGGTCGGCCAAGTGAGGAGGAAGAAGAATAGGGAAGGGTTTGTTGGGTTTGAATTGAATCTGAGATTATTTTCAGATTCGCTTTTGTGTTCTTGAATCTGAATTTGTTTTTGATTTGGAAACGAAACTGGTGAAATTTGTTTGCTGGTTAAGGAGTTCAATATGGTGGAGGATCTTGGTTTGATGGAGTTTGATTTCTGATTTCAGGTCAGAATTTCTGGTTGTGGATTTGTGGCTGATTTGTGTTTGGTGATTTGGCTGATGGAGGTTGTGATGAATGTGGAGGATTTGGGAATGGTGAACAGTTTGGAAAGAAATTGTTTAGGTTACTGCTGTTTGTGGGTTTACAGAATGGTTTGTGGGGAGGATTTGTTGCTGGTTTGTAGAACGATTTTGCAGGGTTCGTTCATCAGGAAGAGAGCGTTGGCTTAAGAAGATGAGCCTGGGAGACAACACTTCCCATTATCAAACTCCATTTAATTTGATTAGGATAGAAGTTATTACAGCTTTAGACTAATGAGGAGAGAAACGTGTTGCTTGTTCAAACGAAAAAAAAAGTCTGACTAGTCTAACTGAAGTTTTGATTGACAACGTGTGTGTTGTCGTTTTAGATACGGTTAAGGTAAAAACACAATTAAGTAGATTTAATTAGTCATCATTAAAAAGAAAAATTAATTAGTGAAATTTATTAAAGAAATTAAGATTTTGTAATTAGTAAATTGTAATTAGTAGAATAATTAAGTTAAGATAATTCATTAAGATTAATATTCAATTAACGATGGCACGGTAAAACGAAATGGATATGCGCTCGCGTTGACGTACAAACATAGAACTCGCACATTGACGTACAAACATAGAACTCGCGCACGAAAATGTCCGAACGATCAAAACTAAAATACGGCACACACAATAGGCATATGTCTAGAAATACCGGCCGTTACATTCTACACATCTTAAGAAAAATTCCGTCCTCGGAATTCTTACCAACTAAAGAGTAGGGAACAAATATGGATAACGCTCTCGTATCTCATCTTCCCGCTCCCAGGTAGACTCTACTGGCGAGTCACGAAGCCACATCACTCTAACTAGATCAACAGTCTTGTTTCTGAAGACTTTCTGACGTCGATCTAGGATCTCCACAGGTTGTTGTTCGTATGTCAGATCTGGCCGAACTGTAATCTCAGAGTAATCTACAGCATGAGAAGGGTCGCTGACATAACGACGGAGCTAGGACACATGAAAGATGTCATGAACTACCTCTAAGGACGGTGGAAAAGCTAAGCAATAAGCTACATCTCCAACTCGCTCTAGCACATCGAAAGGTCCAATATATCTCGGACTAAGTTTGCATCTCTTCCCAAATCGGATCACTCCTCGATTCGGTGAGATCTTCAAAAACACATGATCTCCCGGCTGAAACTCCAGAGGACGCCGTTTAGCATCTGCCCAATGCTTGTAACGGTCCTGGGTGATCCGAATCTTGTCTCTGATATCTCGCACAACATCAACTGCTTCCACTATCATCTCTGGCCCCAAGAGTTCTCTATCACCTACGTCATCCCAACTCAGTGGCGATCGACATTTTCTCCCATAGAGAGCAGCAAAAGGCGCCATGCCAATGCTCGCCTGGTAGCTGTTGTTGTAGGAAAACTCCACCAGGTGCAAATGATCCTCCCACGAACCCTTGAGATCCAACATGCATGCTCTCAGCATATCTTCCAAGATCTGAATAGTGCGCTCCGACTGTCCATCCGTCTGCGGGTGATACGCAGTACTGAACTTCAGACTTGTACACAGATTGGTCTACAGACTCTTTCATAACTGAGACGTGAACCTCGTATCACGATCTGATACAATGCTCACAGGGACTCCATGTAAGCGCACGATCTCCTACATGACATAATTCACATCACGACTAGTACTGGAAGGAAATTATTAAGGTATGAGTTAGGTCATTACCTCCATATACTTCCTTGCTAATATCTCCGTGGATTGCCCAACTTGGAAAGGTATAAAGTGCGTAGACTTGGTCAATCGATCAACGATGACCCAGATCACGTCGTTCTGCTTGGTGCTCTGAGGTAAGCCAGTCACGAAGTCCATCGTGATGTGCTGCCACTTCCACTCGGGAATCGGCAGAGGTTGTAGTAGTCCAGTAGTACGATGATGTTCAGCATTCACTTGCTGACACACAAGACACTTGGCAACGCTACGTGCCACACTTCTCTTCATTCCATGCCACCAGAAAATCTGTCGAAGATCCTTGTACATCTTAGTACCTCCGGGATGGATAGAATAAGGCGAACTGTGAGCCTCATTCATCAACTCTTCTCTGATATCTCCTGCAGGTACGCAGATCCTGCTACCATATCTTAAAGATCCATCTGCGTGAATCAGAAAATCTGTTCGAAGTCCTGCTTCGACTTGTTCTCTGATCTTCTTCAACTTAGCATCTCCATCTTGAGCAGTCTTGATTCGATCCACAATCGTCGATTGAATCTGCATGTTCATCAATGACGATGTGACTCTTGGCAGAACAGCTTCAACGTCCATCCTTCGCAGATCCTATTGTAATCTCCACTGAGCTGTGAGGATCATCACTTCGGACAGTCGACTCAATGCATCTGGTACGACATTCACCTTTCCTGGATGATACTGAAGATCGATGTCGTAGTCTGCCATCAATTCCAACCATCTGCGTTGTCTCATATTCAGCTCCTTCTAAGTGAATATATATTTCAAACTTTTATGATCAGTGAAGATTTTCACTTTCTCACTCAATAAAAAATTTCGCCAGATCTTCAGTGCAAAGATGACAGCGGCTAACTCCAAGTCATGGGTCGGATAATTCTTCTCATGGACCTTCAATTGTCGTGAAGCATATGCGACCACATGATTGTGCTGGTACAGAACGCATCCAAGTCCCTTGCCTGATGCGTCGCAGAAAATCTCGAAGCCTCCGCTTCTGCATGGAATAGCTAAGACTGGTGCAGTAGTCAGTCTCTCCTTCAAAGTAGAAAAAGCTTGCTCACGAGAGTCTGACCAACAGAACTTAATATCCTTCCATGTCAATCTCGTCATCGCCTCAGCTATCCTCGAGAAATCCTTGATAAATATGTGGTAGTATCCTGCCAATCCAAGGAAACTCCTGATGTCCGATGCCGATCGAGGTGTAGGCCATTCACTGACTGCTTTGACCTTCTTCGGATCCACTGAGATACCAGCCCCCGATACTACATACCCAAGAAATTCAATTCTATCCAGCCAGAATTTGCATTTGCTGTACTTGGCATATAGTCTATGGTGACGGAGCGTCTCCAACACTATCTTCAGATGTTCTGCATGCTCTTCCTCGCTCTTCGAGTACACCAGGATGTCGTCTATGAAGATCACCACGAACTTATCAAGGAAGTCATAAAAGATAAGGTTCATGAGATTCATGAACACAGCAGGAGCGTTGGTCACACCGAACGGTATGACAACGAACTCATAATGCACGTACTTAGTCTGAAAAGCGGTCTTGAGCACATCTTCCTTCTTGACTCTGACTTGATGGTATCCGCTCCGGAGATCCAACTTCGAAAATACCCTCGATCCACCAAGCTGATCGAAGATATCATCAATGCGGGGCAGCGGGTACTTGTTCTTCACTGTGATTTGATTCAACTCCTGATAATCTATACACATTCTTCTCGAGCCATCTTTCTTCTTTACTAGCAAGACAGGTGCACCCCAGGGAGATATGCTGGGATGAATGAAACCCTTCTGTAGTAGCTCATCTAACTGCTTCCTCAACTCTTCTAATTCTGCAGGAGCCATACGGTACGGTGCCTTCGAAATTGGTTGAGCGCCTGGCATAAGATCGATGCCAAACTCTAACGCTCGATCGGGCGGTAGTCCAGAAATGTCTTCAGGGAAGATGTCTTCGAAGTCTCTCACTACTGCGGGCTTCTCTGGTTCAGCAATCATAGATGCAACGGTCAATCGGTAAGGCTGGGCTCGGAACTTGGCAGGTCCAAGCGAATGTCCTCCACCGACAAACTCGAACACTGGGTGGTCAGGAATTTCGAACACCACTTTCTTCCGGTGATAGTCGATCGTGGCATAAAAAGCTCCTAACCAGTCAATGCCGAGAATAGCATCAAAGTTGGGTGGGTCGTGGACGATGAAATTAGCATATAATTCGTATCCACTAATCACCAACGGGCACGATTTACATCCCAGTGCAACCTTCACTACACCATTCCCAGTTGTAATGTTCCAACACTTGGGAAGTGTATAGGTGGGTATCGAGTGTTCGACTACGAACTTCCGAGATATAATGCACATGAAAGCTCCAGAATCGAACAGGGTCAAGGCCGTGTGAGATGATACTAAGATGACACCTAAGGGTAACATGCAACTAGATTAACCTGGATCTAACAAATAAAACATAATGCATAAATAAGGAGGACTAGTATAGAAGTTTACCTGCAATAACTCCGTCCTCAGTCTCTGCCTCCACTGCAGTCATCGTGAAGGCTTGCCTCTTAGGCTGAACAGCCTGCTGGAAAGCCTGCTTCTGGGGAATGAGAGGCGCTCCACGTCCTGCAGTCACTGGAGCTCTCTGCTGCTGAACTCCATCTGGTGCCTTCCACGGTTGCTTAGTTCTCGGACAGTCCTTCAATGCATGTGTAGCGTCACCACAAACTAAGCACTGGCCCAAGAATCTCCTACACTACTCCTTCACATGATCAGCCTTACCACAAAAATGGCACAACTTCGGAGTAGGCCCACCTGGCCTCTTAAACTGCACGGACTGATTATGCTTGAACCCAGACCTAACCACAGTTCTGGCCTGCTCCATTGGCCTCTTCGCAGTACCTGAATACTGCCCTCTCTTTTGATTGGCAATCAGCTCCTGCCTCTTGGCAGCTATCAGCAACTTCTGCTAAGAGTCTAAGTCCGAAGAGGACATCAGACTCTGCAGCTCCAAGGATAAACCATGTAAGAATCTCTGAGCTCTATCTTCAGCAGTCTCCACCATCTTCGACGTAAAGCGACTCAATCTAGTAAACTCCTGGTGGTACTGATCCACCGTCAGATTTCCCTGCTTCAGATTGATGAACTACTGCATCAGCTCTCTCCTGGCAGCTCGAGGGAAATACTCATCATTAAATCTCGCCTTGAAAGTGGCCCAGGGGATAGGCTTCACTAACATCTGCTCTTCTGACTCCCACCAACTACGGGCATTATCCTTCAGTTGCTTCTTTACCAAGTCAACCCATCCAGCCGGGTTAACCTTCGAGAGAAGCAGATTATCCTCCGTGTTCTTCATCCATTCATCCGCAGCTAATGATCCTTCTGACCCAGTGAAATATGACGGGCCCAGCTCCCGAAACTGCTTCGCTCCCTGCTCAAAGCAAGGGGCATTCTGAAGCATGCCCTACTGAACCTGCATCATCTGATGCATCATCCTCATCATCTCAGCTGTGGTGGGTTCTCTATCAGCATCCGAAACACATCCTGCTCCACCACCAGCTCCAGGTCCACTACCATCTCCTCGAGTAATGCGTCTATCGGCCATCAAAAACAAGGAAATGTTCAGATTAGACTTAATCATGACTCGAATGTTATGAATAATTAATTGGATGTCATTATCATTATTGTTGTTTCGATATTTCACAAATGCAAAGAGGAGACCTGCATGGGCCACCACTAAAACTTGACACGCCCCGCTTCCCTAATATGGAAGGCGAGACGTGAGAAGGTCCGCTCAGACGTTGAGCTGTGAAGCTGCAGTCTGATAAGCGTCTGTAAAAATTTCGAAAAGTAGCAGGTCCTTGCATTGCGACGAAACAACAACAATAATAAAGCAGATAAAAGAACATCCACCACCAACATCCAACAAATATTACAACACCACAGAATAGTCACAAAAGTACAAGTCTGAACAATAGGCCTAAAGCATGGCCAAACAAAACAAACAGAGATATGAGCTACACACCAAAACCTAACAGCAACTAAGGAAATGTAACAACTAAGGGGAGACTCCAAACGAGTCTAGGATTGGTCACCAGTGTCCTCGAACTCGGTCTCTGCAGGGACCTCAAACTCAGCGTCCCCGAACTGCTCGTCCTCTGCTACCTGCTCTGTCTCAAAGTCTGACATGTGACACCCAAAGAGAAAAGTGCACATGTCAGCAAAAGTCTCCCAAGGAAAGCGGAGGACTTTTGTGCGAGGATAGAATAAACTGAAACAACTAACTGTTCTAATATAATGAGGTGATATGACATTTTAAGGATGCAGCAATTTTAATATGACATGAAGCATGCAATACAAGTAACAGAAACACGAAGCATTATCCATTCACTTTGTGCACAGGGTTTACGCCTTTTGGCTGAAGTGGCTGTACGGGCACAGTTCTACGCTCAAGTGATCGCTTAACCCTACCCCTCCACGTGTATCGAGCATTGGTTTCCCAACAACACTGTGCTCGCTTCTGGATCACGAGCCAGGAAGTGTTTTTCAATATGTCATAGGGTTGTGCCCGTAAAAGCAGGTGCCTAGCCTCAATAGAAATAACATTTGTAGCGTGTGCTACTCAATCACGAAGAACACATGATGCATGACATGACATGAGATGAGCAGTTAAAGTGCGTGCCGTTAATTGAAAATTAAACATGGCATGGCAGCATGAATGAACGCATGTAAAGTGTCGGATCTAGTTTCGTTGTCAAACTAGATCAAAAAGGCGTCTAGGCAGCTATCATTTCACTGCCTAGTCTCTTTTACGCTAACAAACAAATTGGCCTAAAACGTGGCCTAAACATTTACTGGCAAGTATCACTTGCCTATTTCTGGTGATATCGGTTGTCGTGGGTTCGCCTCGACGAGCGTTACGCTATAGAATGACTGGTTCTCTGTTTTGGTTAAACAAGTTAACAAATTAGGTCAATTGCAAGATAAGCACAAAATTAAGTTAATCCCTAACTTAGGTTCGTCCGATTTTATTGGCGTCCCAGGCTAGGGTGGTGTTTATATTGTATTAAACTAACCTGATACACCTCATTTTATTCAAATATTACTAACCTAACATTATTTAAACAATTAATAACATGCTGAATTAATCTAACTAGCTGAAATTTAAATCCATCACTAACAACCTATTAATACACATCTTAGCTTAACAACCTATTAATACACATCTTAGCTTAAGCTAATGGTATGGTTAACATCTTATTTAAGGTACATACTTAACAAATAATAACATTATCTCTCTCTCTCTATAACTTTTTCTTTATTCATTTAACATGTTTAAAAAAAATATTACCTATCAAACTTTATTTCATGGGTTGTCTCGTTTATTACCTATCAAATATCATTATCCTTCTAACACTTTCTTTCATTCCTTTAAGGCTAATAAAGCTAATAGATCCTGTCACCTATTCTTTTCTCTGTTCCTATCCTTGCTCAAGGCAGTCACTCTACTCAACGTTTGTTTTTATTCATTCAACCTCTGCCACACTCTTCCTCTATTAATGAAGCCTAGGCTGTCACATGCAACCCCCTCTTTCTTTATTCACTCACCCTCATCTTTTAAGCCACTGTCTTCCTCTCTTCTCCTTTCTGTTCTTTAGTTTCTTTTTTTGTTCAACGTTGCAGGCAACAATCGAATTAAGGGGAATCTTGCAAATCAATGGGGGATGGGCCTCTCACCTTCACGCGGAGAGAGAGGAAGAGGGCCGGCTTCAGCTGCGACGGCGGCCGGCTCCGATGACGTGTGGGCGACGCGCTGGCGTTTCCGGCGGCGTACGGGCGGCGCGTAGGTGAAGGGGCGGCGCAGCGATGGGTGAGGGGGTGGTCGGCCAAGTGAGGAGGAAGAAGAATAAGGAAGGGTTTGTTGGGTTTGAATTGAATCTGAGATTATTTTCAGATTCGCTTTTATGTTCTTGAATCTGAATTTGTTTTTGATTTGGAAACGAAACTGGTGAAAAAATTTTGCTGGTTGAGGAGTTCAATATGGTGGAGGATCTTGGTTTGATGGAGTATGATTTCTGATTTCGGGTCAGAATTTCTGGTTGTGGATTTGTGGCTGATTTGTGTTTGGTGATTTGGCTGTTGGAGGTTGTGATGAAGGTGGAGGATTTGGGAATGGTGAACAGCTTGGAAAGAAATTGTTTGGGTTACTGCTGTTTGTGGGTTTGCAGAATGGTTTATGGGGAGGATTTGTTGCTGGTTTACAGAACGATTTTGCAGGGTTTGTTCATCAGGGAGAGAGCGTTGGCTTAAGAAGATGAGCCTGGGAGACAACACTTCCCATTGTCAAACTCTATTTAATTTGATTAGGATAGAAGTTATTACAGCTTTAGACTAATGAGGAGAGAAACGTGTTGCTTATTCAAACGAAAAAAAAATCTGACTTGTCTAACTGAAGTTTTGATTGACAATGTGTGTGTTGTCGTTTAGATACGGTTAAGGTAAAAACGTAATTAAGTAGATTTAATTAGTCATCATTAAAAAGAAAAATTAATTAGTGAAATTAATTAAAGAAATTAAGATTTTGTAATTAGTAAATTGTAATTAGTAAATTGTAATTAGTAAATTGTAATTAGCAAAATAATTAAGTTAAGATAATTCATTAAGATTAATAGTCAATTAACGATGGCACGGTAAAACGAAACCGATACGCGCTCGCGTTGACGTACAAACATAGAACTCGCCCATTGACGTACAAACATAGAACTCGCGCACGAAAATGTCCGAACGATCAAAACTAAAATACGGCACACACAATAGGCATACGTCTAGAAATACCGGCCATTACAGTTGTGAATCCTTGTTGCACTAGGAACTCACTGAGTCTGTTATACCACATTCTCTCCGACTGTTTTAGACCATACAGTGATCTTTGGAGTTTGACAGAATAGACGTCCCGAGGTCTTTCTGTCATTTTTGTCGGTAGTTTATATCCGTCTGGGATTCTCATATAGATATCCTTGTCTATATTTCCTTATAGGTATGCAGTCACAACGTCCATAAGCTGCATATCCAGGCCTTCCTTTGTAGATAGGCCAATTATGAAACGGAAAGTGATCGCATCCATGACTGGGGAATATGTATCGTCATAGTCTATTCCTGGTCGTTGGGAAAAACCTTGTGCAACAAGGCGTGCTTTGTAGCGCACGATATCATTATTTTTGTTTCTCACGAATACCCATTTATATCCCACAGGTTTAACACCCTTTGGTGTTAGGACTACAGGTCCAAAAACTTTGCGCTTCGAGAGTGAGTCCAGCTCTACTCCTATTGCCTCGTTCCACTTTGGCCAATCCTCTCTGCGTTTACATTCTGCTAGAGAGCGTGGATCGGTCTCATCGTCATATTCAGTGACGTGATTGACAATAATGAGTGTGAAGTTATCATCGATGATTATGCTTTTACTGTCCAGTACCTCCCCAGTACGTACATAGTTTAATGATATTTCTCCTATATTTTCCTCTTCAGGGGGTTTTAGGAGGGGAGAGGTACCTTGGCTGAGCTCAGCATCCTGTGGTGGTATCGTTATCATTGCTCCAGGATTTTTCCTCTTTCGAGGGTTTTTATCTTTGGAGCCTGGGGGTCGTCCTCTCTTTTGTTGAGGTACGGCCGCTCTGCTGCAGGTGGATTGCATCCATCTTTGGGTATGTCAATCCTAGATGGCGTGTTTGCAGCAGGGACGTGTGATCTGACAATCTTCTGGTTGTCAGTGAATTTTTCCGGTAAAATGTGAAGTGTATTTTGTATTTGAAGGATCTTCAGGATCTCGTCTTCACATTGGTTTGTACGCGGATCAAAATGGGATAAAGTTTTGGTATCCCATGAAATGGTCTTTGAAGCTTCTAGCTTCTCTGTGTTAATGCCTAGTCTGGGAAAAGTGTTTTCGTCAAACTCACAGTCTGCTAGACGTGCCTTAAAGGCGTCCCCCGTTAGGGGTTCTAGGTATCTAATGATCGATGGTGAATCGAATCCTATGTAGATACACAGTCGATGTTGAGGACCCATCTTAGTCATCTGCGGTGGTGCTATGGGGACATAGACAGCGCATCCGGATATCCTCAGGTGAGAGATATCCGGTGGGTTCCCATATGCAAGTTGCATCGGAGAATAAGATTGACTCCCTGACGGTCGTAATCTTATTAGCGATGCAGCATGCAAGATGGCATGTCCCCATGCGTTTACCGGCAACTGGCATTACATCAACAATGGACGAGCAATCCATTGTAGTCTCTTTATAAGAGATTCGGCTAACCCGTTCTGGGTGTGAACATGAGCTACAGGATGTTCAACTTCTATGCCGGTTGCTTGGCAGTAGTCTAGGAAGACTTGTGATGTGAATTCCCCAGCGTTGTCTAGACGCAATTTCTTGATCTGGTTGTCTGGGAAATGTGCCCGCAACTTTATGATTTGTGTCAGTAGCTTTACAAAGGCTACGTTGCGGGTGGACAGGAGGCACACATATGACCATTTGGAAGATGCCTCAATCAGTACCACGTAGTACCGAAATGGTCCACTTGCAGGGTGAATAGGCCTGCAAATGTCTCCATGTATTCTCTCTAGGAAGCTCGGAGACTCTGAGTCCACCTTCAGGGGGAATGGTCTTGTAATCAATTTCCCTTTGTGACAAGAGGGACAAGGAGATGCACCCTTTCGAAGTAGCGTCAGGATTTTCGAGTTATTCCACGGGATTGGGATATGATGCAACGCATCATATTCCTTTCAGGGTGTTCTAGTCTATTGTGCCAGAGTTGGAATTCTGGTTGGTTATCGCACTTCTGGTGCTCAAGTGTGTTGCTTCTATTGCTCTTATCTTTGTATGGTATAGACCCGACGGGAGTCCCTCAAAATGCTCGACGGTGGTTTTAGCACCGGTTTTATGAGATGTTACATACAAGAATTCTCGGTTTTGTTTGTTCACCGTCTCAAGGTGGTATCCGTTTAAACGGATATCTTTAAAGCTTAACAGATTTCTATGAGAGCTAGGGGAGAAAAGCGCATCTTTTATTTGTAGTTGTGTTTTGTTGGGGAGCATAAAATGTACTTCCCTTGATCCTTCAAGAATTCCTGATGGACCGGAGATTGTATTCACGGTTCCATCGTATTTATCTATGATTTGAAAAAAGCAAATGTCTTGGAGGATCGTGTGCGTAGAGGCACTGTCCACTAGGCATTTATTTTCCATCTAATTTAAGATATAAAAAATAGCAGTATAAGGCACAAAAAGATTTACTAATAATTATTCAATGTCTGAACATTCATCCAACATGCTAGAAATCAAACAACTAGAGAGTAAATTGTTTCTCAAATTACAATGCATAGCAGAAAGTAGATAATGCTTCATTCGAGATGGTCATCGTTTGAGATGTCCTTAGCGATGAACTTGATTGGTGCCAGGTCTTCATGTTCCACCAGGTTTGTCTCAGGTTGCTTCTGGCTAGCTTTGTACAAGTCCTGAAGGTGGCGTGGAGTCCGACAATTCCAGTGTCCAGTCATGCCACACCTGTGGCACTTATCTTCCCAGTCTTTTCTGGGGACAGATGTCTGGCCGTCGTATTTTCTCTTCCACGTATTTTTCTTCTTTCCCTCTTGTTGGTTCTTGGAGGGGGTCCTCTGGCATGCTTCTTCATTGACTTGCCCTTTTAGGGTTTGCCTTTGAAGTTGGTCCTCTTCTTCTGGGAGGAGCTGTGATGCGCTTCAGGCGTAGGAGCAATGCCGGTAGGGTGTGAGTTATAGGTGGCCAGAAGGAGGTCTCTATTCTGCTCTGCCATCAAAAGGCATGAGAGAAGCTCTGAGTATTTCGTAAACTTTCATTCACGATACTGTTGTATTAGTATAACATCCTTCTCGTGGAAGGATGTATACGTCTTCTCTAACATGCGCTCCTCCGTCACTTTCTCACCACACAACTTCAGGCATGAGGTGATACTGAAAAGTGCCGAGTTGTACTCGGCGATAGATTTAAAGTCTTGGAGAAGGAGGTTCTCCCATTCATATCGTGCTCGGGGAAGTATAACATCTCTTTGATGTTTATACCTATCCTCGAGGGTGATCCATAACTCATAAGAGTCTTCCACCGTGAGGTACTCGGCCTTCAAGGTCCGATCGATATGGCGTCTGATATAGATAATTGCTTTCGCTTTATCTATGTCAGAAACCTTATCGCCTGCAGCGATGGCATGGCTCAGTCCATGTAAACGCAGATGGAATTTTATGTCCAACTACCAGCTCAGAAAATTTTTGCCTGTAGCATCCAATACGTCAAAGTCGACGCTCGCAATTTTAGCCATTATCTCTAGCATGTTCAAAATGAGCAATAATCAGATATTTTTATAGGAAAATAAATAATTAAGTATTTCAGACACAGATATTTGATGTGTGGATCGGCTAATCACCATTTTAAATAAAGTCCCTACATTCCCATAAAAATGAAAATACAAACTCGGGAACCCACGTGGGGCCCCTATTCTTTTGGAATGGATCTTCATCTTCGTGGGACGTCTGCCGGTCTTGGAATTTTTACAATAATATCCTCACTACATTTTTCTCTCAAAAAAAGAAAAGAAAAGAATGCGAGGGAAATAATGGTAATAGCTAGCCGATCCAAAACCACATCAAATATACACATACGTCGCAGAAAAATGCAGCAGGCATTTTATTACTTTGCAGACAATTAATCATCACAGGCAGTTTATTCATTACATGAAATTAATCATCACAGGCATTTTATAATAGAAATGAAAATTTTTCGTTTAATAATTATTAGACCACTGGGCAACGTCATTCACCGTTAGGTTAGTTGACTAACGGCAGAGCGGTCGCAGGATCTTCCTAATTATTAAACGTATGATAATCAGATAATCCAAACAAAATGCGATAAATTAAAAACGTGTAATTTATCCATATTTTAACGGAAAAAGAATCGTAATTAAATCTGAAAAATAATTCGGAAAAAAAATTTTATTGGACAAACCCTAGTTAGGGTTTTTCGTCGTGTGAGTTGCCACTTCTGGCAGCTAGGTTTCGGACACGCGTGCGCACAGGGGGCGCCGCTGCATGCGGTGGGGCTCGTCTGCCGCTGCAGGCGACGGCGGCGGTAGCGGGGGGGACCACCGCTGCAGGCGACGGGGTCGCCCACCGCTGCAGGCGGCGGCGGTTGCCGTCGCTGCAGGCCACTGCGAGCGGTGACGGCAACGGCGCGGGGTCGGGGGGGATCACGTGCGCGGCTTCCGGCCGCACGGCAATGAAGAAATCCCCCTAGTGTTTAGAGATTTTAGGGAAGAAGATGATAAAAACTGATTTTTATTGGAAAAAAATCTATTTTTAATCTTCAAAACGGCGTTTTTATCGTAAAAAGTTGATTTTTAGCAATAAAAACAACGATTTTACATTAAATGGTTGATTTAGCATGCAGATCTTTTGAAAAAAAATCAGATCTATACTAGTCAAGACATCGATCCAAGTATTTGGATCTAAACATATGCGCATATAAATTTAGATCTAGGGAAAAGAATTACCTCTAGATCCTACCCGCCGGATCTAGCGACGTTCGGTGAAGGAAGCCCGTTCGCGTCGCGTTCGTCCGTCGGCAGAGGTTCGACTCAGCCTCGAGCTTGCTGATAACGTGTTGTAAACTTGGTGGCTATTGAACCCGTAGCCCTGTATTTATAGTAATAGGGTTACATAATGGGTGGATACCCAATACACAGTTGGGCCTCCAAAAGCCCGTTTATAACAGTCTATGGTTTTCGTCATCTGTAAATAAGTCTTCTTTGCTCATTTTCTCTTAATATCATACAAAAACTTTGATAGTTGAAATGAAAATGGTAGATAGTAAATACAAGCAATGCTTTGCGTTTATAGATAGTAGTTCCATCCCTAATAGAGTGGCAGTACTAAGACAATGTCATTCAGTGAGGGGAATGGGATACCCCAGCTCACCAAATGCTAGGAGTGGGGTAAGAAGATGGTATTTGAGCTATGGTGGAATACAATGGCATACTCCCCACATAGGGATGGTGCATAATTACAAACGTGCCTCATCATCGTAGACCCGATTGGCTGGAGCAATATTGCTTCCCTACCAAAAAGTGATAGCGCTAAATACATGAATTTGATGACCATGGACAAGTAGAAAACATCATATATGCTCAAAGGATTCGAAAAAGAGGAATATGATGGTAGACTAATGGTAAATAATGCTCTTGGGGAGAACAGTAGCAACAAGGAACCTAGCATAGCACATGCCCACATGGATCTAAGTCCATGTAAATAATGCTCTTGGGGAGAAGCTCCACGCCCTAACGCTCTCGTGTCACCGCTACAGCTACCTACCGGAGTCGGAGACTTAGAGAAGCCATCGAAAGGAGCCGCCGCCTGCATGCCCAAGTCGAAGTCACCCGACGTCTCTCGTGCCTGCATGCCCTAGCGAGCGAAACGAAGGCCATTTACGGGCTGACGTGGGGATTGAGTGCAAACGGACGGAAGCGAGAGAAAGGGCTGACGTGGCAACTGCATCAAAACGAAAAGCAAATCAAACCAAAGATGCTTCTGACGTGGATAAGAGGATTTAAAGGGGATTACTAGACGCACGGACCGCCTACAAATTAATATTGAACTGGGATTACTTAACGCACAGACCAGAGTGCTATTTGAGCCTGATTGAGATATAGGAGTCGGATCGAGACACCGTTTGCATCAGATTGGAGCTGACGACGTGCTGATTGACAGAGACGCCTACACGGACATGAACTGAGCATTTCTAAATCCATAACTCTTTTATTCGTGTCTTAGTGTAATGTTCTCTGAATGGGAAACTTTTACCTATTTTGTGACTATTTTGGACTTGTCTGGTTGGGGCTAGACAAGAGGGTCTTGACGTGTTGTTGCAGTCAAGGTACACATTTACTAGGTTGATAGGGTTCTGCACTTTGTTGAGTGTGGTACAGTCTTGGTGGGGAGTTGTAGCTAGGACCCCATTGTAGGTGTACAAAAGGAACTTATTAATGCTAGTATTTGCTTGAGAATGGACGTAGGTCGTTGGTGAGACCGAACCAGGGTATATCTGTGTGCACTCTGTGATTGTCTCTGATTTACTCTACTTGTGCTTATTACTACGTGTGATTTCTCGTGGGGTTGCGCGAGAATTTTTTTATTATCGTATTCACCCACATCTAGGCTAGGATCCAGATCCAACAAGTGGTATCAGAGCAGGTTTTAGGATCTTGCCTAGGATTGACCATGGATCACATTGATTGTGCTTTTGCTGAGGGTCAGTCTATTTCACGTCCACCTAGATTTAACGGAGTAGATTATGCTTATTGGAAAAATCGTATGAGAATCTACTTGATTTCTATTGATTATAATGCTTGGCAAATTGTTGAAAAAGGCTATAAACCACCTGTCATTAAAATTGAAAATGTAGAGATGCTTAGACCTGATGATAAATGGGATGATAATGATTGGAGGCTTTATTCTCTTAATGCTAAAGCTATGAATGCTCTCATTTGTTCATAAGATAAATCTGAATTCAATCGTATCTCACATTGTCTAACTGCGCAGGAAATATGGCATACTTTGGAGGTGACGCACGAGGGAACGTCACAGGTGAAGGAGCCTAGACTTGCACTTCTGAGCACAGAGTACGAGGGATTTCACATGCTACCATCAGAGACCATATTAGAGATGTTTGCGAGGTTCACCAATATTGTCTACAAGTCCAGCTCGCTCGGTAAGCCATATTCTAGCCTTGAACAGGTGAGAAAGATATTAAGAGCACTGCCAAGCTCTTTCAGGCCTAAAGTCACTGCCATCTAAGAAGTGAAAGATCTGTCATAGATGAGGGTGGAAGACTTAATAGGTAATTTAATATCCCACGAGCTTGAATTGCAAAATATTGAAGAAAGAGAGAAACCTGAGGAGAAGGAAAAAAGCTTCAAAGCCACTTGCTCTGAAAGCTAGCGAAGATGAAGATGATGAGGAGGAGATGGCGCTAATGGTTAGAAATTTCAGAAAGTTCTTCAGAACTCCTCAAGGAAGATCAGAAATGCATAGAAGGTTCAATCGCTCTAACACTTTTAATTACGATAAAAATTCTTCTGAACAAGATTCTGCTAATAGAGTTGAATGCTTCAAATGCAGGAAAAAGGGGCACTTCGCAAACTGCTCAGGTTGCCAAAGATAAAGAAAAGGCCAAGATGCTAACTTGGGACATGGATATCGAAGCTGAGGATGAGGATGAAGAGGTGGTAGCCCACTCCGCCGTCATCTGCTTAATGGCAAAGAGCGATGAGGTAAATTCCTTCACTAAAGCCGAATTGTTTGATGTTTGTAAAGGAATGCAAAATGAAATTAATGAGTTAGAACTCACGTTGAATGACTATAGGGATGCTAGCTTTAAATTACAAAAAGAAAATTGTGACATTTCTGAAGAAGTTGACGTCCTTAAAGAAAAACATAAAGAACGTGATTCTACCATTGCCATTATGAAAAAGGAAAAATCATGCTTTAATGAAGAAGTTGTTTGTCTTTCTTGTCCTTCCTTGTTGAATAATATTAGCATGCTTAAGCAGGATTTGATTAAGCTCGAAACTGAAAAAGACTATATTATTAAAGAGCTTAATGATAAGTTATGCATGCTAGATAATGATTTGAAAAAGAAAATAATTGAACTTGAAAAGAAGGAGGAGGAAAACAAGAAAGTATTTATAAGTAAATGCATGTTGCTTGTGGAAGAAAATAAACAATTAAACCCAAAAGTTTCTAATCTAGAATTGTATTTAAGAAAATTTTCAATTGGTAAACATTCGTTGGATACCATAATTGAAAATCAATTATATGGCAATAACAGAAGAGGACTTGGTTTTGGATTAAAAAATGTTGAAAAGCCAAAATTCAAGAAATTCCACAATGTACCCTCTATTGCTAAAAACATACATGCAAAGTGCTTTACTTGTGATAGTGTAGGCCACACATCAAACTATTGTAAATTTAGGAACACAAATATCAAGTTTAAATAAGTGTGGGTTCCTAAAACAATAATCGCTAACGCTAGTGGACCTTGTTGGGTTTCAAGTTCACACTTAATACCTTTCATGTAGGTGTGATGGAGATTTGGCGAGGAGCAATGAATTGAAAGTTTCATTCTTTTAGCTCCTTAGTCAAATAGCGACGCGAAGGTATATTTCTCTTCCCTCTTTGCATTCACTGCATACCTTCATATTTTTTTGTGTGCTTGACTTATTTTTAGTTTGTGTGCTTGTTTGTTTGCTTTTTAGGCTTGTTTTAGTTCTTTATAAAAGAAAAACAAAAAAATTGAAAACACCAAAAATCAAAAAATTTGTGCATATTGAATACCTCCTTATGAATCTATATAAGTGGTATTATTGAATGTTCATTCTTATCCCTTGTAGAAATCAATTCATTATTGTTGTAGCCACATGGACATGTTGATATGTATTTTAGTAGCCATGACATGACTCATGAATTATTAATACGATTTCTACTCCTACATGTGCACTTTCACGCATATTAGACCTTTAGTATTTTTGGAGATTCTTTTGAAGAATATTAGAAAGTGAATGTAGGTTGATTAAATTCTGAATTTTTCTAAGAGATATGATGTGTATTGCCATGAATAAAAATTGAGCACAAAATAATTGTAAATGAAAAAATACATGAAAATTGCTCAGTAAGAAAAATGGATACAATTCATGGCTAATACACAACCCACGAGTATCCAACATATGTTGTAACGCCATACTCCCCGAGATACTCGATAAGTATGGATCTGTATCAGGTATTCCTGAAGATGCGGGTGTTACGAAGGAAATGCAAAATTTCAAAAACACAGGCAGGCCCACTGCGCACTGCTGGGATAGTATCTGTAGCATTCCAGACATCACAGAAACACAAAAGACAAGGAACCGATAAACCAATCATGATATACTTAACTATACATATATATACCACAAGTCCAAGTACAACATCATTATACACATCTCAACTACAGCATTTACCCACGACTCTCACATATACAACCACGTATTCCAAATCTCTCACACCCTCTCAAATACTCTCAACTCCAACCAACTGCACCAGTGGGCCTTCAGCTCCACGAGCCATTACCTAAAAAATATCAACGGGACACGTCACAGCATGACCCAGTAAAATGTCCAAACCCAACTCACATGGTGTACAAAAATGCAATACACTAAGTACCAAACGGGAAACTAACTCGTAACATATCCCGGCAAATTCATATGGAAAGGTAAATAGTTTCATTAACAAAATACGTACCTGCGGCAAGAGGGAGGCCTGAAAAGCAAAGTGAGTACGACATATAAAGAGTGAACTGCAATATTCAGAAACTGGAACTTATCGTTACAACCTTTGGGCTACAACATATATTTCAAACTTTAGGCCATTAAGCATTCTTAGCAAATTTTTAGCAGTCCTAACCACTTATGACAACTCTAATAACAAACATATACCTAAGATGGAAACTTTGTCAAGCATTAGTAAATTTAGCATACCTTCCAAGGAAGCAAATAATTGAACATCTAACTTAAGTGGGTAATGATGTAATCATGCTACACATAAGTTTTCACAAATGCTAACTTTAATTAAGAAGACCGAGAAGGGTTCCATCTTTTGCATAATTGGGCCAAGTACTTAAGGAATATATTTCCCTTAAAGTATGGAAATTTTGAAGGAAGTAACAAGTAGAATTTGGGTAGTATTCCTAGCTTAAGGTTCTAATACTTCGGATGTCAAGGAATTCTTCTTAAAAATTTCGGCAGAGTTTCTCTTGTATTTATCAAGTTTCCAAATACAACATAAATAGAATTTAAAAGAAAACATGGTATAATCATAACACCAACAGCACCAACACCACCAACACCACCAACACCACTACAAATATCGACACAACCTCGTTCTTAAGAAACATTAGTAATAGCACCAATACCAACACTAAATTCATTAGTAATATCACCAAGTTCATTAGTAATACAACATTAGTAATATCACCAAGATGTAACATTAGTAACATCACCAAGATGTAACAACCAAGCAATGAGCAATAAGAAATTGTCCCAACATAAGCATGCTTACAAAAGATAGTATCTTAGCAACATTGGGCAACCCACCTAAGGATTCACACCAAGTTGCTCACTTCAATAATTTTTGTAACCAAAATGCAACCATAACAACTTCTTAAGTGCAAGCAATATAGGATTTCCACTTAAGGGTGCAACTATAAAACAATCACCAAGGGGTCTACATGAAAGACATCCACTTTATGTTAGAATTTCACAAAAGAGGATTTTTGTCATATTTAGGTAGGAAAGTTCCAAGTTTAACACAAAACATAACTTCCTTTTACAAAATGATCCACCTCGTGAACATATGTTAACACTAAAATTCCCTAACAATAACCTTGAAAATCTTTCATCTCTCTCTCTCTCTCTCTTTCTATAATTCATGTGAGGGAACATCCTACCACAACTATTACACAAATTCCTAAGTAATATTCATTATAAAGGGTAAAGAAATCACACCCTAGTGAAGTTGGGTTCCTACTGTTGGATATGGACGACATAAATACACCCATGAGGGGATGTATGAGGGTATACGGACCTCAGATGTCGCGTGCACGAAGGCGTGCGCGAAGGGAACCTTTTCTCGTGTGAAAAGGACCACTCGATAAGTGGAAAAAGCCACTCGATAAGTGGAAAAAGCCACTCGATAAGTGGAAAAAGCCACTTTATAAGTGTAAAATGGCACTTGATAAGTGGATAAAGAAGAAGATAAATGAATGTGCTAATATAGGCTAATAAGCTTATATTTAGTTATTTCCTACAATAACAACCCCTAAAGCCTATAAATAGGACCCAAGGGTAAGGCATTCATTCACACTTTCCATGCCATAAGTTTGCATAAGGCATCTTATGTTCTTCTTCTCCCTTCCATTAAAATCCTCTTCTAATTAGAGATTTAGGCGGTGAAACTCTGCTTCGATCCTCTGTGACGAAGTATCGACCATTGTGGCGAATCCGAGGGCGAAGTTCCGAGATTACCGTGCCGCGTACGCAAGTGTAAGTCTCTACTTCATTGTTCGATCCTAACGTCGCTGTTTTGACAGGATCCAACATTGGTATCAGAGCCATACGGGTTCGCCCCGGTCAAACCGCCGCCCCGTCGAACCGATGAACGAGGCGTTGTCTTTTTCACGAATGGGTATCCTATCATTATGGATATGATAGGAACACTTCGTGACAGAGAGAACGCAGCGGTTGTTCTTTTCACGTTAAGGTCTCCTACCATTACGGATATGGCAGGAACTCTCCGTGACGGGAAGAACCGACCGTTCATATCGTCAAACTCGCTATCTTCATGGATGCTGAGTCTCCATTCATAGGGAATGTGCACTCTCTTCATGTGGAGCGCGTAGTTTACGAACATTTTGAAGTAAGTTATTTTTTTAGCACACGGCCATTGGAGGATAACTACTTTCTCGACGAACGGGTGCTTCACCGGAGAAGAAGATGGTGGTTATTCCCATCGGGGAAGATGAATTTTGGTGCATGAAATATATAGCCATATGGGCAATGGAGGCAATGCATCCCCTCTCCCCATGCAGAGGGGGTTAGCTACGGCCAATAACGACGAAAACCACCACAACCACCCCGTCGAGGGGGAGGAGTGCATGCGGCCACCCCATGCAAGGGGGGAGACCGGCCATGGCCAAAGGGCCCTGGCCGGCCACGGCCAGGGCCAGGGAGCCCTGGCCGCGGCCATGGCCAGGCCTGGCCGAGGCCAGGCCAGGGCCAGGAAGCCCTGGCCTCTGCCAGGGCCTGGCCAGCCCTCAGCCAGGGCAGAGGCCCTGGCCGAGGGGCCAGGGCCCCTGGCTGGCCAGGGCAGAGGCCCTGGCCGAGGGGCCAGGGCAGAGGCCCCTGGCCGAGGGGCCAGGGCAGAGGCCCCTGGCCGGCCAGGGCAGAGGCCCTGGCCGGCCCTCGGCCAGGGCAGAGGCAGAGGCCCTGGCCGAGAGGCCATGGTCCCTGGCCGGCCAAGGCAGAGGCCCTGGCTGGCCAGTCTTATGCCCTTGGCCGGCGTTGGCCGGCCCCGGTCAGGGCAGAGGCCCTTGACCGAGGGAATGGGGCCATTGTCGAGCCTTGGTTGTCCAAATTTTTGGGGATGGGGCTTACGTGACCGAAAGGGGGGCATGCATGGCAGTGGCTTGCATGGAAAACCCCTACGGGTCCGACAGCAATTCTCTGCGGCAAATTCCCCTGAAGGAGGGAACGCTTGGATCCATACGGGAACCGGCGACGGTGGCTTGCGGAGAAATCCCCACAAGGGGGATCCGGCCTTGGCACGGCTACGGCTCTACCCGGCAAATGGCCAGGCATTGCCGAATATTTCGCTAGTTTCATAAGGGTACTAAGTCGAAATATACAATTTTGAAAAATACGTTTTCATACGTTTTGAAAAATACGTTTTTAAAAAACGCTTTTCCGCTGCAAATTACTATAAGAGTACTAACATTTGATAAAGTGATGGGGAAATATTGAAAGTTACTCTAGATGGTGATTGGAAACGTAGTGACCTTTCCGATTCTAGAGTAACATTTTCAATATTTTTCGAAAGTAACTTATCAAATTGTAAATATCATTCCAAGTGGGAGTTGAAATTAGAACTATCCAAATGGGATATTCTATTCTCATTTCAAGTGGGAATTGTATTTATTTTTAAGAATTTTCAATGCAATGTTTTTGATCAAACCTTCGGTTTTTGTGTCTTTTGCAGCATTTTAAAAGTAAAATGTCTTCCGCTTCAAAGAATATCGTCGCTGAGTTAAACAGAGCTGAAAAACTCAACGGCGATAATTACAAACTTTGGTCCATTAAGATACAATACGTTCTGGAGGAGCAAGAAGTGCTCGAGACTCTAAAGAACGTCATGATTAAACCCGAGTTGGGCACTACGGTCCAACACCGACGAGACAAGGAAGCTTTTGATGCTTGGTCTCGGAAGAACAAGATAGCCCGCATTACGTTATTGTCTAGTATGGCCGATGACATAATGTGCATCTTCCGAGAACATGACCTAGCCATGGACATATGGTCCAAGCTAGAGGAGAAGTTCGATGGCACATCGGTGTCCAAACTTCGCGCCTTAACTATAAGGTTCGATTCATATAAGAAACGTCCAGATCATTCCATGGGGAAACATCTGCGACATATGGCGAACCTTATCTCGGAGTTAAAGGACGCAGGTCATGTGCTCACTGATGAGCAACAAATCCAAGCAGTCATACGTTTCCTACCAAATGGGTGGGACCAAATGAAGATGCATCTCACTCACAATGAGAGCATCAAGAACTTCAGCGACGTTTCAAAGCACCTCGAATTAGAGGAAGAGCGGCTTGCGGCTGCCAAGCCAAGTGCAGAAGTGCACATGGTTGCTAATTCCTCACATGGGGGAAAGAAACGAAAAGATCGTTCGAAGTTCACTAATGAACGTAAAAAGGAACCTGAGTCTACCAAGAAACCCAAACACAAGGGTGGGCATAAGAAGTGGCACAAGAAGAAAGACTTGAAGAAGATCAAGTGCTTCAAGTGCAACAAGCTCGGTCACTATGCTCGTTCGTGTACGAGTGGAGGCAACGAGGTAACTTGTAAATATACTAGTTACATATGTGTTTCTAGTTCAATATTTCTTATGGAATCTAATCCATTTTGGATAATTGATTCAGGTGCCACCGACCACATAGCAAGGGACAGACGGTCCTTCGTGGAGTATCACCGGATACCCCAAGGAACGAAGTGGATCTATGTAGGAAACAACACACGTGTTGAAGTGAAAGGCGTTGGGACTTGCAAGCTAGTATTGGACAACGGCCGCACTCTCCTACTTCATGATGTCCTCTTCGCTCCAGATATTCGAAGGAATATAATTTCTGTGGTCGTGTTAATGGGTCTTGGCTATAACTGGTTTTTTTCATGATTGTAATGTGGACTTAAGTTGTAATAATACTCTTATTGGTACTGGGTTTGTATTTAAAGGATTTATTGTAATAAGTACAATGTTTGATTCCTCGTGTAATGAAAATTTCCTTATTACAAATTCTAAGACTTATGAGTCTGATGTGATTTGTTGGCACGCAAGGCTTGGTCATATTGGACCAACGCGTATGGATAGACTTGCCAAACGTGGCCTTCTATCCAATGTTTCAAAGGTTGAAATGTCGACCTGCGAAAATTGCCTAGTCGGGAAATCTTGTCGCAAGCCGTTTGGAACCGACACAAGGGCCGAGGTTCCATTACAGCTTATCCATTCGGACATATGTGGTCCGATGAATGTCAAGACAAGACGCGGGAAGTCCTATTTCATCACTTTTATTGATGATTTCACCCGATTCGGACATATCTATTTGATATCCCACAAAAGTGAAGCATTGGCTTGCTTTAAAAACTATATGAGTTTAGTGGAGAATCAATTAGATCGCAAGATTAAGGTCTTGCGAACCGATAGGGGCGGTGAATATCAATCAACAAGTTTTAAGGAACTTTGTGATGAAAAAGGCATAGTACATCAGGTAACTATGCCTTATACTCCTCAATAAAATGGTGTTGCAGAAAGGAGAAATAGGACTTTAATGGAAATGGTCCGTTCAATGATGGCGCAAGCTAACTTGCCAATCACCTTTTGGGGTGATGCATTATTGACGGCCGCTTTCATTTTAAACCGTGTACCCTCGAAATCAGTTAGCCCCACTCCTTATGAGTTGTGGAACCAAAGGTCTCCTAACTTAAACATTTTGAAACCTTGGGGTTGTGCATCCTACGCACATATTTCCTCCCATAAGTATGGCAAACTTGGGCCAAGGGGAAGGAAATGTATCTTTATACGATACGCAGAAAACTCCAAAGGTTATGTTTTTGTTAGTCAGGAAGACAATGGTGGGCTAATTGAGTTTGAGTCGAGGGATGTCACTTTCTTGGAAAACGAGTTTCCAAGACAGGGCGAGATAAGTCAGGACTTATCTCTATTTGAGATTTATGATCAAGAAGGATTACCTCATTCGAGTGGGAGAATTCTTGGTGAAAATGAAAATATGTTTAAACCTTCACCAATGGATTATACGAATGAAGATTATCCTATTCCATACGGGAATAATGATCTAAGTGGGAGCAATTCTAACGACATTCCAAGTGGGAGTGATATTAGAATTGATCTAAATTCGAGTCAACAAGGACTTGAAGAATCTCAAATACGACGTAGTAGTCGTACAAGGTTGGCTCCTCTAAGATTTGAGGATGAATTTCCGCAAACCTTTATGACTTTACTACAAGAAGATGACGAGCCTGCTACTTTCAAACAGGCCGTATCTTGCCCTGCTAAAGACAAATGGATGGAAGCAATGCAAGAGGAGTTAGAATCCATGAAAGTTAACCGAGTCTGGGACTTAGTTGACTTACCCAGAGGACGTAGAGCTATTGGGAACAAATGGGTTCTCAAGATCAAGCATAAGGCTGATGGCTCTATTGACAGATATAAAGCTCGCCTTGTCGCGAAAGGTTTTATGCAACAGGAAGGGATAGACTACGAAGAGACCTTCTCACCTGTTGTTCGTTTTACCTCGATTCGCCTGATTCTGACAATGGTAGCTTGCTTAGACCTCGAATTACATCAAATGGATGTAAAGACTGCCTTTCTCAATGGAGAATTGGACGAGGAGATCTATATGGAACAACCAACAGGGTTTGTAAAAGAAGGAAACGAACATAAGGTTTGTAAACTTCTTAAATCCATATATGGTCTTAAACAATCCTCGAGGCAATGGTATATACGATTTCAAGAAGTTGTCTTATCAAATGGCTTTACCATGCTTGATGAAGATAACTGCGTATATATAAGAGGATTAAAAGCAAGTATGTTATCATGTCTCTATATGTAGATGACATTTTAATAGCCGAAAATGACAAGGGCTTTGTGATGGATATCAAGGCTTGGCTTTCATCAGTTTTTGAGATGAAAGACTTGGGAGAAGCCGCATATATCCTTGGAGTTAAGATTTCAAGGAATCATTCGAAGAAACTTCTTTCTCTTTCACATGAGACTTATATAAAGAAGGTTCTAGAACGATTTAATATGCAGGACTGCAAGTCCATTGATACTCCTATAAGCAAAAGCGATAATTTATGTCTGAAATCATGTCCTAAGAACCAAAAGGAGAAAGAGATTATGGAAAAAGTTCCATATTCCAGTGCAGTTGGTAGTCTTATGTACGCTATGATGTGTACAAGACCGGACATCTGTTTTGCCGTTGGAATGGTAAGTCGTTACCAATCCAACCCAGGGCAAGTACACTGGAAAGCGGTTAAGAGGATAATGTGGTATCTCAAAGGAACTGCAGACTTTGCTTTATGCTATCAAGGAGATGCCTTGAGGCTCGAAGGCTACACTGATGCTGATTGGGCGGGTGATCTCGATGAGCGACGATCGACCTCAGGATATGTTTTTCTACTCGGATCTGGTGCAATATCCTGGAGTAGCAAGAAACAATCCTGCATCGCACTTTCAACTATGGTAGCCGAGTTTGTAGCATTTAGCATGGCAATCCAAGAGGCTGTTTGGCTTAGGAAGTTCTTAGACAGGCTAATTAATGCAAGTGACTCAGGTGCTGTACCCATACACAGCGACAGTCAAGCATCTATAGCCTATGTCAAAGATCCGAAATTCCATTGTAAGACCAAACACATAGATATCCGCTACAAATTTGCAAAAGACTATGATAAGACCAAGAAGGTAGACATAAGGTACATATCTACGCATGAGATGGTAGCGGATCCGCTTACGAAGGCGATCCCCAGAGATGTGTTTTACAAACACTTATCATCTCAAGGATTGCGTAAGAGCTGAGTTGTACCAATATAAATTCACATGTCTGTAAATGATCAAATTTAATAAAAGATTAAGTTCTTTTTTCAAACATTGCATATGAATTTCTTGAGAAAAGTTTGTGTACATTTTTGAAATCTCAGCTATACTTTCTAGTATGTCGGACAGATTGAGGTTGGCTCTCTCACATGAGCAACCGCCTTATTCTATCAGACGGATAGAATAGAGATGAGACCTGTTTAAAGTCAAAATCATCAGACGGATGATTTAGAGTCATGACTTAAACAAAATGGTCGCATGAAAGATCTGCATCATATGGATGCTTACAGAAGATCTAAGAGGATTTTGAAATCATATCTGTCTAAATGCGGGATGTGAGTCCAAAGGATTATTTGAGTAGAAAAAGGGTCTCAAAGTCAGACATTGTGGTGTCTGATCATCATCCTTACAACATCATTGAGACATACACTCCCTGGGAAAGGAGCGATGTTGTAATATGTATTCATACTACGTATGCATTTTTGACCATTGGGTTAGAATAGTAAATAAGTTTACTATTATGTGAGACCCAAAGACCACATGGGTCTTAATTCATTTCCCTTATGGACTCTAATTGGTTCCTTTAGATTTGACCGGGTGATTGCTATCTTAACATGTTACTTATGGACTATGGTTAATTCGGTCCGGCGGGGCATGTTAGAAAAGCAAGTCAAGTCAAGATTGAAAGGATCGCAAGAAGAGGAAGATTAATTTCGCATTCACATTTGGACTTTAAAGATTCAAAGCTGGCCAGCCAATTGCAATCCAGATGGGATTCAATTGTTGAATATAAAGTATAAGAAATGTGAAGAAATAATCTAGGGTAAAGCATGCGTTGATCTACTCAACTTTGCACCTCGAGGAGTGTTGTGTATCTCTAACAAGTGCACAACAGCGGACTCTATGCGCATGACGGTCACACGGCCTATTTCTCGGTATGATAAACAGAAGAGTTAGAGGAAAATAAGTTTCCTTACAATCCCCTCAAGTGTGAGTGGGAGATGTTGGATATGGACGACATAAATACACCCATGAGGGGATGTATGAGGGTATACGGACCTCAGATGTCGCGTGCACGAAGGCGTGCGCGAAGGGAACCTTTTCTCGTGTGCAAAGGACCACTCGATAAGTGGAAAAAGCCACTTGATAAGTGGAAAAAGCCACTTTATAAGTGCAAAATGGCACTTGATAAGTGGATAAAGAAGAAGATAAATGAATGTGCTAATATAGGCTAATAAGCTTATATTTAGTTATTTCCTACAATAACTACCCCTAAAGCCTATAAATAGGACCCAAGGGTAAGGCATTCATTCACACTTTCCATGCCATAAGTTTGCATAAGGCATCTTATGTTCTTCTTCTCCCTTCCATTAAAATCCTCTTCTAATTAGAGATTTAGGCGGTGAAACTCTGCTTCGATCCTCTGTGACGAAGTATCGACCGTTGTGGCGAATCCGAGGGCGAAGTTCCGAGATTACCGTGCCGCGTATGCAAGTGTAAGTCTCTACTTCATTATTCGATCCTAACGTCGCTATTTTGACAGGATCCAACACCTACCTCAATGAGGAACCCACATTGGGACCTCAAGTATCACTACCAACAATAACAACAAGAATAACGATATTTGTTAACAACTAACAAACCTCACCTTCCAACATACCTCCATTCAAGCACCAAATACATCCATGGAAACATTCATTCTCAAAAGTTAACCATCACATACATCCAACCACAAAGCACCCAAAAATGCTAAATGATGCCATGATGCATATGATGCACAAGTAATGCGATGTAATGCAATGCAATGGGGTCCCATGAATGAGCCGGCGTGCAAGTGTATCGTGATTTCTACTCTGATATCAACGTGGTGCTACCACCACGTGGAGCCACCTAATGGATCAAGAGGTGGCCAACGGCGTGTTCACCCGCCTCCTACCGCGGCACTTTGTCCATGCCCGTGCACTCCACCTAGTGTCCTAATCACATCTTTTCACCATCATTCCATATACCGCATAAAAACCAACAACACGTTGCCAATCTCCCCTTCTTGATTTGGCATGTAGTACTAGAAGGGTGCCAACTTTGGGCCCAACATGGTTTGATACTCAAACAAGATACTAACCACAAATTAATTCTTATTTAGAAATTTGCATCTTGCTAAGGGTAAGTGATAATTAAAACTACAACACTATGAAACTCAGTCTTTTCATGTTCCGTGATAAAAATGACAACCTTCATCATAGTAACATTACTACAAACACATGGCAAGCATGATGACCAATTCTTAATTTAATAGAATTCAACATGGAATCAAAAACAAGGTTAAAAGTTAACACTAAAATGAATGAAACATATGAGTAAGGTTGGAATCCTACCTCAAAATCAAGAGAGCCCCACCATGGATGCAAGCTCCAAGCTCCAGGATCCCAAATCTTCCTCTTGATTCCTCATCCCAACTCAACCCTAAACAAGGCCCTCTTCCAATTTCTCTTTCACTTTCATGAATCCCCAACCCTCCTCCTTCAATTTCATGAAAACTCCATGAACCCATCACCAAGCCCTAATTTCGAGTTCCCCCCACCCAATTCCTCCATGAATCACCCTCTTCAAGATCTAGACCCTAACTCCTTTGATCCCAAGCCCCCAATCCACAAGCTAATCACTTAGGGTTCTAAAGGAGAGTGAGAGATGGAGTTTGAGATTGAACAATCAAGAAAATAAGCCCAGGAAATTTCGGCCAGCATTTAGTTGGGTTTTTGGGGTAAAGTTTTGGCCATGGTGTGGAGAGTATTTGGTGAAGATGAAAGACTAGAAGCTTAGGGCTTTACCTCCTCTCTTCTTCCTCTTCTTTCTTCCCTCCCTTCCTCTTGTTTGCTTGAGAAATTTTCGGCCAGCAAAGAGACCGACGACAGCATGTGGGGGAAATGGGTTTCGACAGCTCTTGGCTTGGGGAAGAAAGCAAAAATAATTAGAAGAGGAGAATAATGTAGAAGGAGAGAAAATGAAATAAAAATAGGGACTCATCTATTACAAGTTTGCCATCCCCATTCTTAAACAAAAATCTCTCTTCCCTCTTCCTACTGATAATCCAAGCCCACCCCTAAACAACCGAGTCTCTTAACTCACGCCAAACGACAAAGCCCAACAACCAACTCTTAGGCTACTAAAATTAACTATAGGCCCAAACAATACCCCTGTTAATATTCATCAACATCACCATTATTAAAAATACTAATACCAAAATTATAACAACCAAACATCAATAATAATATTGTCATTCATTACTAATTATCTCAGCATCACCAACTATCATAAACATACTGTTGTACTTTACACACTTACCAACGAAAAACGCCACGCACGCTAATAAACATTGTTCGCCTGCCAACAATAATTTCGATTTACTACCCAACCACACGCATTCTCTTATATACCTAACACATATCATGGTCACCTTATAGCCACACATGTAGGAATTTACGATACACACAACAAAATTACTATACACACACATGTTAACGGTATTTCACGCATACGGGCATTACAATCTACCCACCTTAAAATAAAGTTCGTCCTCGAACTTTCTAACTTCGGGCATAGCTGAGGGTGAGTAGAAACCTATAGGGTCACTCTACCCCATCAGATAGATACTGCACATTCATGTACCATCACTTTTACTAGTTCAACTACACATAAGTTTAACATTTCAAATATACCCCCATGCACTGCCATCCTGAGACGTACAACCACCTATCTTACCATGTACACATTTAAACATACACACACACGCGTCATACGTAAAGTCTACACATCAACAACTAGACATCCAGATATCATTATAGCGATCCTAACACCTGTGTAAGCGTACCCGCTTATAACCAGACGTGCAACCGTATACATCCAGCAAACACGCAACTCGAATACGCCCAGGGCATGCCCACTCATCCCTGAATGAAACACAAGGATCCATATAGTCAACACACCATATCTATAGACGGCCTAAAGATCTATCAATTATAGAATATCATGATACACCTTACTCATAGGCTACCATTCATTAACACATAAACACATGCACCTCTAAACCCAGGCTTACAATCATGTATGTCCCTTAATATCCATCCAACATTCATAGATGTATCAGCATTCGAGATCTACCATATCAATATTAATATTCACAGGTAACTATGTAAACATACATTCATTCGTGCATACGTGTTTCATATACTCATCACATATATCAACTCACAACACTAATACTCTTAAGGCATATCCACACATGCAGGGGTGAAGCTCAAGGATCTACTCACGCATCTACACACTCTACATATGCACATCACATTCAGTAGATAACCACCATGCAATGAATCTATACACTACATGCACCTCAATCAAGTAGCTAACTCAATTTTTCCACACTACTCATATGCTAATCCTTTACTCAATTATTAACACATACAATTCAAATATAATCATATAGCCATATAATCATTCCTACACATACCATAGTCACAGACGATCATAATTACACATAGGAGTATAGCGTCTCAATATATTCGACAGGCCATTCAATACATATATATCTATCAGCACATAAGTATACAGACACACACAGATGCATAAACGTACATACTCAAGCAACACTCTAATATCCACCCTCAGGGGTTCTACACCCTAAGCTTCTGATATTTAGGTCCTATCCCAAGGATGGACTCTACCCACCTTAGGACTCAACAACTCTCAACACTGGGGTACTACACGTATTAATCCTACACAGCCGCAGTGTGGTGACCTGCATGGGCCACCAAATGTAACGTCCTGCTCCCCGAGATACCCGATAAGTACAGATCCGTATCAGGTATTCCCGAAGATGCGGGTGTTACGAAGGAAATGCAAAATTTCAAAAACACAGGCAGGCCCACTGCGCACTGCTGGGATAGTATCTGTAGCATTCCAGACATCACAGAAACACAAAAGACAAGGAACCGATAAACCAATCATGATATACTTAACTATACATATATATACCACAAGTCCAAGTACAACATCATTATACACATCTCAACTACAGCATTTACCCACGACTCTCACATATACAACCACGTATTCCAAATCTCTCACACCCTCTCAAATACTCTCAACTCCAACCAACTGCACCAGTGGGCCTTCAGCTCCACGAGCCATTACCTAAAAAATATCAACGGGACACGTCACAGCGTGACCCAGTAAAATGTCCAAACCCAACTCACATGGTGTACAAAAATGCAATACACTAAGTACCAAACGGGAAACTAACTCGTAACATATCCCGGCAAATTCATATGGAAAGGTAAATAGTTTCATTAACAAAATACGTACCTGCGGCAAGAGGGAGGCCTGAAAAGCAAAGTGAGTACGACATATAAAGAGTGAACTACAATATTCAGATGCTGGAACTTATCGTTACAACCTTTGGGCTACAACATATATTTCAAACTTTAGGCCATTAAGCATTCTTAGCAAATTTTTAGCAGTCCTAACCACTTATGACAACTCTAATAACAAACATATACCTAAGATGGAAACTTTGTCAAGCATTAGTAAATTTAGCATACCTTCCAAGGAAGCAAATAATTGATCTAACTTAAGTGGGTAATGATGTAATCATGCTACACATAAGTTTTCACAAATGCTAACTTTAATTAAGAAGACCAAGAAGGGTTCCATCTTTTGCATAATTGGGCCAAGTACTTAAGGAATATATTTCCCTTAAAGTATGGAAATTTTGAAGGAAGTAACAAGTAGAATTTGGGTAGTATTCCTAGCTTAAGGTTCTAATACTTCGGATGTCATGGAATTCTTAAAAATTTTGGCAGAGTTTCTCTTGTATTTATCAAGTTTCCAAATACAACATAAATATAATTTAAAAGAAAACATGGTATAATCTTAACACCACCAACACCAACACCACCAACACCACTACAAATATCGACACAACCTCGTTCTTAAGAAACATTAGTAATAGCACCAATACCAACACCAAATTCATTAGTAATATCACCAAGTTTATTAGTAATACAACATTAGTAATATCACCAAGATGTAACATTAGTAACATCACCAAGATGTAACAACCAAGCAATGAGCAATAAGAAATTATCCCAACATAGGAGATAGTATCTTAGCAACATTGGGCAACCTGCCTAGGGATTCACACCAAGTTGCTCACTTCAATAATTTTTGTAACCAAAATGCAACAATAACAACTTCTTAAGTGCAAGCAATATAGGATTTCCAGTTAAGGGTGCAACTATAGAACAATCACCAAGGGGTCTACATGAAATCCACTTTATGGTAGAATTTCACAAAAGAGGATTTGTGTCATATTTAGGTAGGAAAGTTCCAAGTTTAACACAAAACATAACTTCCTTTTACAAAATGATCCACCTCGTGAACATGTGTTAACACTAAAATTCCCTAACAATAACCTTGAAAATGTTTCCTCTCTCTATTTTTCTATAATTCATGTGAGGGAACATCCTACCACAACTATTACACAAATTCCTAAGTAATATTCATTATAAAGGGTAAAGAAATCCCACCCTAGTGAAGTTGGGTTCCTACCTCAATGAGAAACCCACATTGGGACCTCAAGTATCACTACCAACAATAACAATAAGAATAACGATATTTGTTAGCAACTAACAAACCTCACCTTCCAACATACCTCCATTCAAGCACCAAATACATCCATGGCAACATTCATTCTCAAAAGTTAACCATCACATACATCTAACCACAAAGCATCCAAAAATGCTAAATGATGCCATGATGCATATGATGCACAAGTAATGCGATGCAATGCAATGCAATGGGGTCCCATGAATGAGCCGACGTGCAAGTGTATCGTGATTTCTACTCCGATATCAACGTGGTGCTACCACCACATGGAGCCACCTAATGGATCAAGAGGTGGCCAACGGCGTGTTCACCCGCCTGCTACCGCGACACTTTGTCCATGCCCGTGCACTCCACCTCGTGTCCTAATCACATCTTTTCAAGTGCTTATAAGAGCAAGCTATGTAGGATTTCCACTTAAGGGTGCAACTATAGAACAATCACAAAGAGGTCTACATAAAAGCTATCAACTTAATGTAGATTTTCACAAAATGGGATTTTTGTCATATATATGTAGGAAAGTTCCAAGATTTAACACAAAACATAACTTCCATTTATAAAGACACAAGCTTTACGTAAGGGCTCCTAAAGATAGCATCTTTATTAAACATCCTTAACATTCCTAATCAACGTTAACACCTTTTATAACAAACTTAGGTATTAGGGAGATCCACCTCATGAACATATGTTAACACTAAAATTCCCTAACAAAAAAATGAATGAAACATATGAGTAGGGTTGGAATCCTACTCATGAAATATTTGATAATGAAATGCTTATGAGGAATTGACTATGGATAGTTGTTATGTTAGGGTGTAATGAAGTATATAATACCACAATTTACTATGTTTATGTTGATAATGCTCTTGAGTGATTGTCGCTAATTATGAGAAGTTGCTTTTATTTTGAATGTTGGAAATTTCTTACTCATTTTCTTTCCTAATATGACCATCATGAAATATGAGAACAATAAATTGAGATGTGTAATTGGCCAAGAATATGTGATAAAGATGGGCTCTTGAATATTTTGTTTTACTAATTATGTGCAATAGTCCTCATTTTACATGTTGGATGTTTTTATTCAACTTCCTTTGTGTGACTAAGATGAAGTGTGTGAACAATGAATTTGGAGGTGGATTTGGGTATGGATTTGTGCAACTTGGCTATCATTTGGGAGTGTTGGAAATTTTTATTAAGTTACCCTTGCATGAAAATGGGAATTTTGTAATAATGAGTCGAATTGTGAAATCGACCATGATTAAGTGATATAATTGGGGGCTGAAGCGACCCACCAATTCAGCCTAGGACGTTGGTGCACCCTAGTGCCTCGGTATCGTGTTGGTAAGAAAAAGTTGTAAAAAGAAAATAAAACGAAAAGCTTAATGAAATGTGAATGAAAAATGACATATATTGAGTTGTTGTTTGTTAAGATTGTGGTATTATATACTTCATTACATCCTAACATAACAACTATCAAACATAGTAAATTGTTGTATATTATATACTTCATTACACCCTAACATAACAACTATCCATAGTCAATTCCTCATAAGCATTTCATTATCAAATAATTCATGTGTACTATGCAAAGAAATTAAGTAATAAGGCTTCCAACAATCAAAAGAGAGCAATTTTGCAAATTTATTGAAGCAAGGCATTCAAGATCAACATGTGAACTATTTGTAGCATCAATTAATTCAAACATCATTTCAATTCAAATTAGAATGCACCATATCAAAATATGCCACAAACCCTAAACTGCAACTTTGCACTTGAGATGAAAATGAATGAAACATATGAGTAGGGTTGGAATCCTACCTCAAAATCAAGAGAGCCCCACCATGGATGCAAGCTCCAAGCCCCAGGATCCCAAATCTTCCTCTTGATTCCTCATCCCAACTCAACCCTAAACAAGGCCCTCTTCCAATTTCTCTTTCGCTTTTATGAATCCCCAACCCTCCTTCAATTTCATGAAAACTCCATGAACCCATCACCAAGCCCTAATTTCGAGTCCCCCCCCCAATTCCTCCATGAATCACTCTCTTCAAGCTCTAGACCCTAACTCCTTTGATCCCAAGCCCCCAATCCACAAGCTAATCACTTATGGTTCTAAAGGACAGTGAGAGATGGAGTTTGAGATTGAACAATCAAGAAAATAAGCCCAGGAAATTTCGGCCAGCATTTAATTGGGTTTCTGGGGTAAAGTTTTGGCCATGGTGTGGAGAGTATTTGGTGAAGATGAAAGACTAGAAGCTTAGGGCTTTACCTCCTCTCTTCTTCCTCTTCTTTCTTCCCTCCCTTCCTCTTGTTTGCTTGAGAAATTTTCGGCCAGCAAAGAGACCGACGACAGCATGTGGGGGAAATGGGTTTCGGCAGCTCTTGGCTTGGGGAAGAAAGCAAAAATAATTAGAAGAGGAGAATGATGTAGAAGGAGAGAAAATGAAATAAAAATAGGGACTCATCTATTACAAGTTTGCCATCACCATTCTTAAACAAAAATCTCTCTTCCCTCTTCCTACTAATAATCTAAGCCCACCCCTAAACAACCGAGTCTATTAACTCACGCCAAACGACAAAGCCCAACAACCAACTCTTAGGCTACTAAAATTAACTATAGGCCCAAACAATACCCCTGTTAATATTCATCAACATCACCATTATTAAAAATACTAATACCAAAATTATAACAACCAAACATCAATAATAATATTGTCATTCATTACTAATTATCTCAGCATCACCAACTATCATGAACATACTGTTGTACTTTACACACTTACCAACGAAAAACGCCACGCACGCTAATAAACATTGTTCGCCTGCCAACAATAATTTCGATTTACTACCCAACCACACGCATTCTCTTATATACCCAACACATATCATGGTCACCTTATATCCACACATGTAGGAATTTACGATACACACAACAAAATTACTATACACACACATGTTAACGGTATTTCACACATAATGGCATTACATATGCTTTATGGGTAATCGTTAGCGTTGGTGTATATTACTCGTCAAGCAATGCCATCCCACATTTAAAAGTCCTTTTAGGCTATGTTTTGGGGTTTGGTAACTTGAACTCATCTTTGATGAGGTGGGAAAATTCAATCCTAGTGATATTCATGAAAAATGGGAAATGTGGATTGATTTGGTTGATTGTTCTAAAATTGAATCTCCCTTAGTACTTTATTGTCTATATCATTACACTTACACAAAGGTAGAGAAGTCACTTTATGAATTTCTATGAGCCTGAATTGTTTACTATCTACAAGACACATGCTCTTGCAAGTTACAATTTATAATGGTTTAGTTTTGCATGAGTTATGTTCATGACTTCATTTAGCCCACTTTTGATGATAACAAAGGGGGAGAAAAGAAAGAAGATTTGGTATTGTTGAAGGGGGAGCTTGTGCTTTTGTGCTTGAAAATAGGGGAAGCATGCTTGCTTTTCACGCTTGAAAATAGGGGAAGCATGCTTGCTTTTCAGCATTGCTATATTGTGTGCATGCTTGTAATGCTTTGTCTCATTGTATACACCCCTCATCACACTTCACACACACATATCTCATTGCTCAAATCTTTTATTGGGTTGTCATCATCAAAAGAGAGAGTTTTTGGATTGTTGGACGCAACGATCTAGGATCTCTAGTTTGATGATGACAAACGTGTGTGTTATATTTAACGTGTGTGCTAAGTGTATTTCAAGAATGGCAATGTCTTTATTCTAAGCGTTGGAGGAATTGCCATCCACATAGCTAATGGACTTGGTCAAAGTGTCATACACAAAGCAAATTGGACTTGGTCCAATATGGGATGAGATGGAGCCAATTCATACCTATTGGGATTGAATCAAATCAATTAGAGATTGAGCCAATATATGTTTTCCCAATTCATATCGTATTCAAATTTCCTATCCTATTTTGACTCTAAATTCAAATCCTTTTGTCCTCTAAATTGAACCCCAAATCACTTATATTGTGGGATTCTTTTTGAGACGAATTCATTCTCCAAAATCTCATATTTCTGGTGCAAAGTGATAGAACCAAATCTCTAACTCCTATTCAAAAAAGGATTCTACATAACCGCATCACCCTAGCATCACCCTATAAAAACCCATCATCCCAAGGGCAAATAGTGCGGCAATCACCAAGAGAGAGAGGCAACAAAAATTGTGCAGCAACATCTAATTGAAGGGGTGTGCAGGCAATTTTTTCCTCCAAAGTAAATTCACGCAACATTGCCGTTCACGCAAAAAGTCCTAGTGACTAAGGTTAGGTGTTTCGTTTAAAGAATCAAAAAGGTCTCAAGTTATTTTTTATTGGGCAGTCACTGAACGAAAAATACCCATCCTCAAGCACCCAAGTCGAATCATCCGTTCGAAGCATGCAAGCACATTGGCGTTCAACTTCATCGACGCTGCCTCTGTCACCATTCGAAGAAGACAGCGTCGAAGTCGAATCATCCAAAGACCGCCGCCGCCGTGAAGAAGCGCTCGAAGTCGACGCTGTCGTTCAGTCGGAGGCGAGCAGCACCCCGCCGTTGAGAATACGTAGTCGGAGAAAGAAATTGCACGGCTCGACTGCGTGCCCTAGTTACCGCCGAACGAAAAAGTTGAAGCCTCTGTCGCCATCAAGGAGGTCAAAGACCTACTGCCATTGCTACATCGCCGCTGGAGCTGCTCTCCTTGTCGTGAGACTATTTTGACGCTGCCGCGGTTTCCGAGCGGTCGAAGAACACTGCACACCCTATCTCGAAGCTGATCATCGAAGAAGTCGAAGCTGATCACCGTATCATCGTTGTCGCTGAAGCTTGAAATCGCTGCTGCTGTAAACGAAAATCGCTGTTGCACGGAGTCGAAGAAGTTCTCCGCCCGTCGGAGATCGCCGCTGCACGAAACGAGAGAACGCCATCTCGAAGACGAAGTCGCAGCCGCCATTCCTCGAAGAAGCTTACGCCATCGAAGAGAGCACCGTTGAGGACCGTTGCTGCCCTTTAGTCGCCGTCGGAGAAGCTCCACGCCCTGACGCTCTCGTGTCACCGCTGCAGCTACCTACCAGAGTCGGAGACTTAGAGAAGCCATCGGAAGGAGCCACCGCCTGCATGCCCAATTGAAGTCGCCCGACGTCTCTCGCGCCTGCATGCCCTAGCGAGCAAAACGAAGGCCATTTACGGGCTGATGTGGGGATTGAGTGCGAATGGACGGAAGCGAGAGAAAGGGCTGACGTGGCAACCGCATCAAAAACGAAAAGCAAATCAAACCAAAGATGTTGTTGACGTGGATAAGAGGATTTAAATGGGATTGCTAGATGCACGGACCGCCTATAAATTAATATTGAACTGGGATTACTTAATGCACAGACCGGAGTGCTATTTGAGCCTGATTGAGATACAGAAGTCGGATCGAGACACCGTTTGCGTCAGATTAGAGCTGACGACATGTTGATTGACAGAGACGCCTACACGGACACGAACTGAGCATTTCTAAACCCTTAACTCTTTTATTTGTGTCTTAGTGTAACGTTCTATGTAGTGGAAACTTTTACCTATTTTGTGACTATTTTGGACTTGTCTGGTTGGGGATAGACAATAGGGTCTTGACGTGTTTTTGCATTCAAGATACGCATTTACTAGGTTGATAGGGTTCTGCACTTTGTTGAGTGTGGTACAGTCTAGGTGAGGAGTTGGAGTTAGGACCCCATTGTAGGTGTATAAAAGGAACTTATTAATGTTAGTATTTGCTTGGGGATGGACGTAGGTCATTGGTGCGACCGAACCAGGGCATATCTATGTGCACTCTGTGATTGTCTCTGATTTACTTTGATTGTGCTTATTACTACGTGTGATTTCTCGTGGGTTGCGCGAGAATTTTTTTATTAGCATATTCACCCCCTAGGCTAGGATCTAGATCCAACAACTTAGACATCGGATGGGACTTGGTCGGAACCAAGGTCCGACCCCCCCTCCCGACGAGCTTTCTCGTCTATTCAGGTCGAGCAGATCCAGCGACGCCGAGGCTGCCCCTCAGCGTCTTTCCAGCCGAAGCTGAGCATCCTCAATCACGAGCCCGCTTGCCCCCACCATAAGAAAGTTGTCGCTTTGCCGAGGCTACCCTTCGGCAAGCCGACACGAGGATCCGCGCGTCCCTCGCCGAGTGAACGCGCCTTCAACCGATCCCGGAGGTCGCACGTGTCCCCCTTGACCACGTTGACCTCCAACCCATCGGTCAACAATTCAACGATGAGAAAGCATCCCGAAACAAATACAATTTGTTGCCAAAGATGTTGGATGTAAAGATTGGTGTTACAAATTCAAAGAGAGAGAAAAGGAGGGGGAAAGAGAGAAGGATTTACAAACTCAATTGCGATGAACCGTTTCAAATAAATCCCAGAGATAAAGTAAATGACAAAATATACCAAAACAATATTCTTATATAGTTGTATTAGTAAAGTTATTAAATAACACTGAAAAATTCAGATACGGGAGTTGGAATTTTCTAACTGTTGCTTTTTAAAAGTACGAGAAAATATTTGAGAGAAAATGATATAAATTCAAATGTGTTATGAGTGAGGGAGGCTTTTGGCCTCCCCACCTCTCTATCCCTCCATTACTCCCCACTACTTAGTAGTGTGGACCTTTGGTATTTCATGGATATGAATATATAGAGAACCATGGCTATGAGCCATGGTTACTCCTTCTTTAAGTTTATTTAACACGTTATCAGCACCTTGCTCTAAGAAAAAATTTCTACACATCAAATTTTCTTCTCTTCTAAAAGCGAAGGAATCAATTTCTTGGCTATTTTGATAGCCACCATCGCATGGAGGTTGCGATATGGAATCTATTCTCGTTGGCGGCTCGTTCGTCGACGTCGCAAGGATGTCGATCATACTATTCTCTTCGGATCTCTTTTTCCAGATTTTTCCGGTTAGAGGTAATTCATCGATCCATAATAAATTTTTAGATCTAAAACTAGATTAGATTGAATCTATTTAGATCTAATATTTTTTGGACCAATAATATTATCATATCAAAGTAAAATTGTGCATAATCTATGTTTTAGATTACCATTAATAATATAATAACATAGTTTATCGAATAAAATTCAAAAAATAAAATAAAATTTAAAATCACAATGGAGATGTTTTGAAGCCGGAAGTCTTTGAAGGATTTGTTTTTATTTGGGGCAATTAAATGTCTTTCTTTTTCGAAGTGACTTAAAAGGCAATTTATGTTTTATTTTGGAATTTTAAAGCCTGATTTTTGTTGCATGATTGCCTACAAGAGCCAATGATCACTGGTGTGTAAGGAGTAACTGGCTCAAAAGGCAGTGGCCGAAATTGTATATGAAACTAAGAAGAAAAATTTTGAATGCTTTTATTAGAAGGACTCAAAGTCCAAGATGTTATCTTGGTATTTAGCCATAATTTGTTCACAGCAACAAAAAAGTAAACAAAATGAGAGCATTAAAATCCTTTCAGTTCAATGAATTCTGAATTGGACTTGGACTCTTTAACATTATGCCACACATGGATGAACTCAGTACATGAGTAGTTGTGTATCATGCATGCTCAGCAAACAAAATCACAGTCATGATGTTAACTGCATTGGTGCCGAAATCTTGCTTTTAACATTTCAAACTTAAGGCTAACAAATGATGAAATTGCTGGCGAATATTTATTGCCATCTTACATCATTTTTTTCGTCCCACATCTTCAAGAAATTAGCAGGTCTATTTTCTGTTGATACACCGAAGGGCCATGTGTCTATGTTGTCACCTCATGAACCTAACACTCACTCTACTGCATTTAAAATTAAAAAAAATAGCCCATGGGCCTGTAGCCCAATACTAGATATTTAAGTTTTATTGGTTGTTTTGGGCCTGAAGCTCTAACATAAGCCCAATATGCTTTTAAAATAATTAAAAATAATTTTTATATAAATTGCTTGTTATGTAGAAAATACATCTTATGCATGTTATATCTAGTAGTTTCATATTTTTTGCATATGTTGTTGCTTGTAATATATTTGAACTACATGTTTAATTGCTATTTGCATGATTTATTCATGCATTTGTACTCAAACTATGATTCTGGTACAATAATAATTTTTCAAAAAAAAAATTTATAAATCATATCTACATTGACAAATGAACCTGAAGTTCAAATATAATGTTCATACCCTTCTAACCAAATAAAATACGTTGGAATTATGCGACCATTAATGCTTCCATCTTCTGGAGATACGTCTAAATGATGCGTACTTCGCGGTAAATAGATATATCATATCTATTTTAATATATAACATTATGTGCACCCGAAGATGCCATAAATCCGCTAATTTATTTAGTACACTCACGTTACAAGGTAATTCTTGCATCTATCCTTGCATAATGCTCGCGCCTGAAGTCGTGCATGCATAAAAGTGAGAACTAAATTTTTCGCACCAACGTAACTTAACTCCCCGTATTCATGTTCCTCTATCCACATATATCCAGAATGACTCAATAAAATGGCCTGCAGATCATACTAGAACATTCACATGAACTTTGAAAAGTCTATCATAAATAAGATTAGTGGAATACTTAAAAATAGGGGAAGACCATGACATATAATGTCATGGACATAAATATAGAAGGGAAGATATGATATACCTCTACTTGGAATAATCAATGTCAGACCTATATCAGACCCAGAAGTTCTGAAAAGTCCAATATTGCTTTTGTAATATGATATGTCATTAGATTATGCCATTGAAAATATATGTACATATCTAGTCTAGACGACGTTTGTCGATCTACCTATTTTGTATACATAGATATTCTACGAGGACAAATAAATTTATGAAAATAAAATTTAATCTAGTACCAGACCATATTTATTAGTGAGTATTTTTCAAAAATAGCATCGGACGTATGCTTTAAAAAGCATTTCACCCTTAATTTTATCCAGAAGATAATTATTTTTTGGGACGTCTACTTGAGGTTCAAGCTTTACAAAGCCTGAATACTCTATATAAGGATACGCCTGTACTCTCAAATATTAAAAATCAATAAAGCCAGAAGCTTTTTCCCAAATAAATTCAAACATATGAAGATAAAGGAACACCTGTAGTGCTCTCTTTCGTCCAAATCTTACTTTTGGCACGATATAATATGCCACCTTGGATTGTTATTGATGCAAAACATCATTTACCAATCTTATATAAACAAAGAACTATAAGTTTCTTCAAATATGGTGACATTTTCATTATCCCATTAAACGGGAAAAATGATTACGAGAACATCTCCACTTCACATGGATATTGAATCTCGATACTTCCTCTAATAGAATTTATATGATATATTTTACTATCATCATTAAATTATGAAGACCTCTTGGTCTCTTGAGGGTATTTTAGGGATAAAAGTTAAACTTTTTCACTCCCTAATAGGGCCGATGATGTACATTAGTGTACTCATCTATATATCCTCTTAAAATGGTCATAATCAAACCTTTGTTATCCAATCACAGTCCAGATTATTATTAATCACAACGGACATGTTACCTTACTGGGATATTGGTTGGGCTGTTACTTACCCTCATACAACCCTAAAAAATGACACAGTGGAACTTATTCATCGGGATTAACCATCCTGTATGAATATATTCTGAGATCCCCAAACGGGGGAGGCATTACTGCACATCTTATAGATTGTGCCTTGGCGGGTTCATATCCCCAGTTCTTTGCTCGATTTCGTTGAAGTCGAGCTTATTGCGGATTTTTTGTGGATAACACTGGGAAATAAATTATATTTAACAACTGGAAGAAAATTGAACACCCTGAAGTTTTGTGTTCACACCCAGAAATGGGTTATATATAAATCATCAAAATGATTCAAACGGATTACTTATCCATTAAAAATCCAGTTGTAGGTGATCGTGTGGGAACATGCAAACCATCACAACGCCTCCTTAGAACCTATTTATATGAGCCTGATCACCTCATATAAACAGTTTCCGAGAACCCCTAACGGGGAAGCGTTTAGAGCACATCTTATCGATGGCGCCATGATGAGTATACATCCACATATCACCACTATGGACCATCATAATACAGAACTATTTATCGAAAGTAATTACCCCAGATAAATAGATTCCGAGCACTCTAAACAGGGGAAGCATTTAAAATCACTTCTCCTAAGGCGTGCATTGATGGGCCCTCTTTTAAAGACTTGATGTGATCCTGAAGATCCTTCATAACCTTAATTCCCCAGTATTAGGTTTAACAAAAATACTATAATCATCCATGAGCCTGAAGTTCAATTTGACCATTTAAAATATTAATACCTATGATCTGATTATCATGAATAGTGATGAGATCCTGAAGATCCACACTTATGAAACTGTTAAACAGTTATCAGACATAGCTACTGACAATATAAATATTGTCAAATTCACACATCCCTGCTACTAAAAATCCAGCTAGGATTGGCATACCAAATATAATGGATGCAATCCACCAGTAGCAGAAGTGGATATCCTCAACGGATGAGAGGACATACCACGAGGCTCCAAAACGAGAAATAACTCCTGGAGACCCTAAAACAATACCACCACAGGAAAGTGAGCTCATCTCCATATCCTCTTTCTTTCCAGAACCTCCAGAAGAGATGAATCTGGAATAAATTGAATAATGTACGTATACGGAGAGGTATTTGGATAAAACACACTTGTCGACAATTACTCACATTTCATTTTGCCATTGATACCGTTCCCAATCTCCGTTTCCTGAAGCAAACGCAGAAATTTGGCCAAATTATGTGGAACAAGGCAATAATAAGTTGAGCTGGACTCACTTATGAAATGTGAAGTGTTTGGACCTGAAGTCCTGATATCAAAAGATATCAAACCTGTGGGTTGCCGAGTATTGTATAAATAAATAAAATCGTATGCTATAAGCACAACGCTATAGCTTAAAGGTTTATTTCGCAGAAACCAGGAAGTAACCATGTAAGATGAGCTTAACTCACTTACAAAATTATTTAAATTGATGCATCAGGCTCTCTGGTCATATGGCGAAAACCACGCGATTGGCAAAGAAAATTTTAGGCTATGTTGCTATGGATGTTGTGACACATACCCTTACGAATTACCATCCTGAAGATGAAATCATCATCTTGAAGATGAGACTATCATCCTGAAGATGAAACCATCATCCCGAAGATGAATAATCATCCCGAAGATGAAACCATCATCCCGAAGATGAAACCATCATCCTGAAGATGAGACCATCATACTGAAGATGAGACTATCATCCTGAAGATGAAACCATCATCCCGAAGATGAATAATCATCCTGAAGATGAAACCATCATCCCGAAGATGAAACCATCATCCTGAAGATGAGACCATCATACCATCCCGAAGATGAATTATCATCCCGAAGATGAAACCATCATCCCGAAGATGATACCATCATCCTGAAGATGAAATACTCATTCTGTAGATGATACCATCATCCTGAAGATGAATGTACATCCTGAAGATAATACCATCATCCTGAAGATGAAACTATCATCCTAAAGATGAAATACTCATTCTGTACACGATAACATCATCCTGAAGATGACTGTACATCTCGAATGTGAAAATATCATCCTTATGATTATACCATCATACTGAAGATGAAATAATCATCCAGAAGATGAATAATCAACCAGAAGATGAAAACATCATCCTGAAGATGACTCATCATCCTGCAGATGAGAACTTCATTAACCCGAAGTTGATGAAGAAACATGGACAATTGCATTCCACTATATACACCAACTGGGTGTCTGGATGCATATTGAAGCCCTTTTCCCCTAGCTGGAAGAGGGGGAGAATATCCTAGGTCCTGAAGTACCCAACTCCTTTATCTGGCCAACTACACGTGTCTTTATAGAATGTTTGCAGTAAAGCTGTTAGCCAGATACAGTGCAGTGCCTGTAGCGCAACACTGGACCATGGATACATATCTTCTGCGCTCTCCAAGGGTCAAGGATCAGAAACCATGGAAATATATTTGCATATGCAGGTTAAAGATCATTACGATGACTACGCACAAAATGAACAGCCATTTCCTGATCCTAAGTCTACATCAAATTTCTATTCCGAGAAGCTCATCATCCAAGAATCAAATCGAATATATGCACAACCAGGTCCTACAGTACCTTGCAGATACAGTGACGACTGGGTCAAAGTCTACAGACATGTAGCCATCTGCCAAGTTTCGTAGAGCATACCACGTCAGAGCCCCCTTTTGTTTCAGCGGCTTCCAGATACGAGTGCAACTTGTATAGATGAGTGGTTTTTCTTTTTGGAATTTCGTGGAAGATGTATAGATACTTAGGATATTGGTGTATAGATACATAGGATATCTACAAGCCTGAAGCTTGTATGGTTCGGGGGGAGTAACCTGTGGGTTGTACTCTTTTTCCCTTAAGCTGTTGGTTTTTCCCACTGGGTTTTCCACAGCTTAGGTTTTAACGAGGCAAACACGATTACTCTGGATCCAGAAGTATCCACCCACTTAGCTTTATACGCTAAGACCAAAGAAATGGATGGATAAGGGGGAGTGTTATGAGTGAGGGAGGCTTTTGGCCTCCCCACCTCTCTATCCCTCCATTACTCCCCACTACTTAGTAGTGTGGACCTTTGGTATTTCATGGATATGAATATATAGAGAACCATGGCTATGAGCCATGATTACTCCTTCTTTAAGTTTATTTAACAAAATGTTATATTTCATGCAACTTTGCACATCGTTGTTGATCCTACACCCACCATTTATTCCACTATTGTCTCCAACCCACCCTCATTTATTTCTATACCATCTACTTGCAGTTGTGAAATTGTTACCCTAACCATAACTCTCGGGGCTCATTCATGAGCACAGAGATGAAAGTTTCTTTTGGTCTCGGCTGGGTCATGGGTGTCTGCCTTAGGGAATGGGATCTCGTTTATTTTGCCGAATCCTCCATCAATGCTCACATAGATAGTGTGAGGGGGGGAGAGAGAGAGAATGTTGTTGTTGGTGTTATTTTTCCTTTGTTATCAATGCTGTGGCCTGTCTTGCTCGTTTGGTAGCCGAGAGTTATAAATGACATCCCTCTCATCCACCTCCTTAAATTCAGCCAAGACATTCCCCATTCTCTCTCTCTCTTGCTTTCATTGTTGCATACTACTCTTCAAAATTCTTCTTCTTCTTCTTCTTCTTTCCTTAAGAAAGAGGCATGGTGACAAGAGGCAGCCTCCATTGAAATGGTTACTGTGATGTTGGCTCGGTTCATTCAGATAACCCCTTCGGTTCATCTGATTGAGCCGTGCCAATATCTTAGTACCCTTTCATTCCATTTGCATCTCTGTCTCCTACAAGGTATGGTTGGTAGCTAGATGCAGTGGCTCTAGGGTTCACATTTTAATTTCTTTGTAAAAGTCCCCTACATTTTTTTTATTTCTTTCTACATCTTTTTATTCTTCTGGTTCTAGGGTTCACATTTTACTGTGATGTGTGCTGTTTCTTGGATCTGCAAAAAGTTGCGTGTTACATATCCTGCTTTCATAGAACACTTTTCCATGCAAAATTGAAGTGATTTTTGTATTTTTTAACTTTGTTAAGAATTTAAATACAGTTATGACCTAAATATATGTGCATGTAGATATTGGGCATGATCTAGTTTGTGATGAGAGCTGATTTTGTAGGAAGCAGGAGATTAATAAACTGTCGCATGGACTGGAAGTGATCCTCTTGGGACAAATGGCAGGTTGTTGCAAGAATATCGTAAGCTTGAGATCTTTTTCCACAGGCGATCAAGATGGGCGCAGGAACAGAATGCCACATAGAGTCTAGTGTAGTCTAGCTATAGAGCTAGCTAGGTGCGTAGGGGGCCAGCGGCTAAATAATGATATGAAATGTGGGTGAATCTTACAGTATTTGACATTCTATCGGCTCGTTATGAAAAAAAATAGAAAGATGAATCAACTTGATTTTTGGTATGGTAATCATCCATGTGTGCAGACGAATTCTTTCAAATTTTTTTAAAAGAATTTATGAGTGTCAAATTTGATTGCACTATTACTAAAAACAAGTTAAGACAAGGAATTATTCTAACAGTTATTCCATCTGTAATATAAATACCAACATAGGTGAAGTTGTGTGTGTGTGGTGATGGGGGCCGTAAATGTGAGTAAATGAGGGGATAGCTTACACAGTATGTCGTAGCATTTATGTACGTAGATGCCGGCCATAAAATGGTCGGCCGAACCAAGATTCCCTCATTTACTTCTCTCTGTCTTCACCTCGCCATCCCCGTGACAGCACCCCCATGCCCTCTCTCTCTCTCTCTCGTATTGATGATAGTAATAAACCAACATATTGAATGAAGAAGACGCTTGAAAATTATTATCAACTGCAATTGCGAAACTCTCCTCCTTTTCCCAACCAAAAGGAGAAGAAAATTAATCTCCCTTCTCTGGTCGTTTCCTCTCTCATCGCATCAGATGGAGATAATTTGACCACACGATTAAATGATAGCTTTTGCGTGGCCCTTTTGTAAAGTCACGAACAGAGCCAAGCATTTGGTTGGCAGTGATCCAGCTTTTAAATCTGGAAACTGTTCCAACCAATGCCCGAAGGGAGACCCTCATCATTCTTGCCTTGAAGATGCTTGGAATTTCAATTCCTGGTCCTTCTTTTAATGAGGGTTTCCAGGTTTGGGATTATGAACAATTACTGTGTCACTGGAATCACAGGAAGGCTCAGTGTCCCTCGTTGCACTTTGATCGTTGCGGGCGTGTTGTGTTCCCAGCCCATTTATGCACACTAGCTAGTTCTTTGGCCTCGCTTTGTGTGTTGGGTTCCGTGTTGGGGGAAATTACATCACAGACCAAGGCCAAGTCCAGCCTGTATGATTCTTTCAGCGGAAGCGCCAACAAACTTGATGGATCTATGGATAGAAAATACAGCAAGAACAAAAACCAAGCACCACACAAGCAATAAATGAATTCAATCAAAACACTGAGGACACGAGCAATTTATCTTGATTGGTACAGTCTCACCAATGTGATGAGACCTACGTCCAGTCTTTCGTTGTCAACGGGAATCTACTAGATCAGAGACGAATCGTTTGTAAGTTGATTACACTCGACGCCTATAGATCTCGTTCAACAAAAGTGCAACTATCTTGATATTTGAGTCTAGATCCCAAACCATCTCATGCTCACTCAATGAACGAATCTCTCAAAACACTAGAAACAAGACTATCTCTTTCCAGAATTGTAGCCTTCATCGAATCTTCTTGTCGTGTCGTATTCTTCGTGTTCTCTACATAGGAATCCGTCCTTAGAGTTACAGAGGACGTTTTAAGTCGTGGTCGTTCGATTTGATCATGTATTAAATCAACGAATCAAAACAAAAATCGAATCAGGCTAGAAACCCGTCTGACACGATCGTGCCATATATGGCAGGATCATGTCAACTGTGCTACTCAAAACCTGATGAATCTGACAACATTACACGATCGTGCCAACCACAGTGCAAACTTGGCACAATCGTAGCACTGGCCCAGAAGTCCCTGCTGCCATGTCTGCACGGTCTTGCGGCTCCTTGGCTGGGCATGACATGATCGTGTTATGCCCTGTAGATAGATTTTGAAGCTTTGAAGCATAAATTTAACACCATGCCCTGCTACTAATGTGTCTATATTTTACATGTTTTATACCCCACATCCACATCATATTTGATATCTTAAATCCCGATTTTATACGCTTTTATGTTGATAATTGGAACTATTTGACGTCGAGAGCATTTGGTTGCATTTCAGAGAATATCAAGCAATTTGGAACATATTAGAGATGACATGAACACCGAAGCCGGAGCATCAATGGCATCGTGTTTAACTTGTTAAAGCAGCTGGAGAAGCGGGAGGAGAATGAAAGAAAGAAAGAAAGGAGAGGAAGGCTGAATGTGCTGAGTTTCAGGTAGCTCGGCCAAGCGGCTACCCCGCTCAGTCGAACTGGTGACGTAAAACGAAAGGAAAAGAATCGAGGAAAAGGAGCTTATAGCCAGAAGCCACTCAGCCGAGCGATCACTCTTAACGAGCGACCCTTTCGCCTGACAGTCTGAAGAATGAGCCAAACTCTCTATAATTAGCTCGGCCGAGCAGCCCTAGCACTCGACCGAGCTGTCTCTCTTGCTAGACTCGAAAATTGAAGCACCCATGAGGCACTCAACCGAGCGCTATGGCATGCTCGACCGAGCAACCAAGGCCACTCGGCTAAGTGGAGTAGAAAATACAGGAATCTGGACAGCCCTTCACTCTTTGACGATCTTCTATCATCCTAGATTATACAGTATTTTTTTCATATTGTTTCTAGATAGTACACTTCATAAAGTTTCCAATGCCGCCAAGAATGTGACAAATGGAAGTCAGATGAGTTCTAGGGAATTTGCAAGTTGGCGAATTGGTATTGGAAATTGTGCCCGGGCAAAACTGTGCAACGAGCTCGGCCGAGCTATCTGGGGCCACCACTTAAGTTGCAGCCCCTATTGGGTTTGGGCACAAAATTGAGTGTTTTTCTTAAGGGTTTTTCTAGGTTTTCAATGGGTTGTATATATACTTTTTGTAGCTCTCATTGAGGGGGACATTGACGTCCCCCGCTTATGCGTGCTAGATGTGTGCAATAATACGATTGGGGGCGTGAGATTTAAATATTTGTAACCGCAAGCGCACGGTGTTGTAGTGTGGCTTGGGGGTCGAACTCAGGGAGGCGTGGATGTGCTTGTGTCAAAGAGGATCAAATTCACCCCATGGGCGAGCTAACCCGGATCGAATGATGGGTTGCCATGGTAAATGAAATACAAGGTATAGACAATATAAAGGAAAAACCCGGGACTTTGGTTTCCACCCTATCGTGCGATTCTCGTCGATACGGCCTACGGGTAGGATAGCGATCGGAATTAGGGTCTAATGATGAGACGTTGCCTCTAAGAGTGGTACCAGCGTCCCATGGGCCCGATATTCCGGTCGGTGCCCAGGATGATACGCCGGACTTCCCGGGTTCGGTCAGTGGGCACTCCCGTGTCCATTAACACTGACCGACTCTGGGAGCACTAAGTTCGCAACGATAACTCCCGACGTCTCGTCCTGCCGCTCCCGCGCGCTAGGATTCGACGTCTATGCTAAGGGCGTGAGCTATGGCCAGGGAGTCAACCGCCAAGTTTATTCCCCCTTGGCCCAACGGTCAAAGGCGATCTTTTTCCTGCCGATGACAATAAAACACCCAACGTAACCGTTAGATTCCTAATCCCTATCGATTTCCTAGTCCTATGGACGCATCGGGAAGAACCCACTAAGGGGTTTCCGCCAAAATCCCAGATTTGAGAACTACTCACACATATTTACTAAAAAGCGATCTAAACGAAAATGGACCATCAAAATCATAATCAGACAATAGAAATGCAATTGTAGTAAAGCAATTAAGATAATACTAAAGTTTGACAAAGATCTGAAAACTTACAAAACTGGAAAATTACAGCCGTCACAAAATGAAGAAAACAGTAAAAAATAACCAACTCCCGTTTATGGAAAACCTAGGGGTTCTATATATAGAAAATGATATCACCCGATCGGTTGACAAGTCAACCGACCGGATGATCTGCTTCACTCATTTACAGCGCAATGCGGGACTTCACCCGGTCATCTTCACCCGGTCGGTTGACATATGAATGTGACCGGTTGGATCTTGGTGCCGTCGGGTGAGGAGGCCGGTTGAGCTGACCGTGTCTTGGCTCTAAAGATTCGGCTACAGATGAACCGATCGGGTGAAGGTCACCCGATCGGTTGGCAATCACAATAAAAATCCAGAGACTTTGGGCTTTTGAACCGGCCTACGAACTGACCGGGTGACTTCTTGTGAGCTCCAAGCTGCGTCCGGGTGGTGCACGCGTGCATCACCCGATCGGTTGAAGATGACCAACCGATCGGGTGAGGGGCTGAAAGATGATATCATCGTCGTTTGACCCCCTGGATCACGCGTGACTCCTCCCATTGCTCCGAGGACTTGCGATATCGTCGTTTTATGTCCCCTATGCCAGTAAACTCCTGCAAAATATGGAAAACACGGAAAAGTGAAAGAAAACATGAAAACACGAGAAAACGAATATAAGACGGCGGTAAATAACGGAAAAACACGGAAGAAAACGTGCGCAAATATATGAAATATAAACGCACGTCAAAATCCCCCAAGCTGAACTCTTCCTCGTCCTTGAGGAAGACGAGTGAGAGTAGGAGCTCGGAGAGGGAAAATAGAAAGAAAGAGAGAAAAAGAAAACTCTATATCCTAGATCGCCCGTCAGGGCCAACAAAATCAAAAACGACACACCAAGCAAGCAAACGCTAAATCGCATCACTAAACCAAGGAATATGAGTCCAGACAAGTGCCGTGGGCCCACGCGGTGAAGCGCGAGTGAGTGTGGTCGTGTGCTAGCAGACGGTGTCACTATCTACGAGGTGCGATAAAGCTCGATATACACAAACCCAGGAAATGACCCAAATATCGATTCGAATTGAATAAAGCGGTGAATATATAGTTCAAGCATGCATGAGAATAGAGAGAGAATCGAAACATATCATGCGTCAGGGACTCCACAACTAGGGTTAAGGAAATCACCGCACTATAGCCAAGATAATAGCTGAAAAGTTCCTATGCCAAGTGTTTTCGAAAACGATGGGGGTTGAGATGATGTGGAGTAGAACACTCGGTGCAAATTCTCACCTTCCCTTTATTCTCGGTAAGTAGGGGAAATATTCACACGGGAATTTTTTTGGGTTTTGGGTATTTGCATATTTTTTTGGCTTTTTGGCTATACAATTTTTTCTTTTCTTTTCTTTTTGGGTTTTTCTTTTCTTTTCTCTTTTTTTGGGATTTTTGGGGGTTTTTGGCTTTACACATGTGTACTCTCCCAGGTGGGAGAACGGTACACGACGAAGGGATTTGCACTAAGTAAAATGAAAAGGAAATCGAAATCTAGACACTTGGGCAAAGGAAACTATTCTCGCTAATTAGAGCATGGGCCAAATGGGTTATCTTAGTCCTTAATTGTGGAATCCCGACACATGCGAAATGAAGCGTACGGTATATATATATATATATATATATATATATATATATATATATATATATATATATATATATATATATATAGCATGCAGAAGAAGCAGACAGTAGAAACAAATACCGCATATTCAAATCGAAGCATGATAATCTAGGGGTCATTCCTGGACAGGTATATAGAGTAAAATCACAAAGTAGAAGTACACCACACAGCTAGGCACGACGCGCGACTCACAAAAAGCTAAGTGGACCCACGATGCATGAAATGCAAGGGGACTCGATATCCTAGGGCTAGTGAGTGTGATTATCGATGCCATGCTAGGCGTGTCTGATTTTGTGGCAATTCATCATAGGGTTCATCTCTAGGAGAAAGAGATAAAAAGAAAAAAGAGAAAGAAAAAGAAAAAGATGGAGGAAAACGACTCAAAAACGAAGAAAAATGACACAAATGACGCACGAAGTGCGACTCCCCCAAGCTGAAATTTGCATTGCCCCCAATGCAATAGAATTAAATACATGAGGGTAATGAATAAGGGGGGAATACACACAGACACAAAAAGACACGAAAAACAAGAAAATCAAACAAACGAAAATGAAAATAAGAAATAGATATAAAAAGCACACCATGCGACATAAAAACAGAAAAGAAAAATAAAATAAAATAAAGGAGGAAAATAAGAGGGAAAATCATACGACACGACAAATAAACAAACACACAAAGAAAAACGAAACACGACAGCACACCCAAAAAATTTGACTTCCCCCAAGCTAGACGAGACAATGCTAGCAAGATGATGTGATCGTGAAAATGCAGAGATATGCAAGGGGGAGGTCAGAAAACAAAATGAAATCAAAAAGCAAGAGATGGGGAGTCTTCGCCCTCCTCGGAAGAGGGTGTGGATGGATGGTCGGGGGAGATAGGGGGTGTGCGGAGAAGTGGGGAAACAGGTGGAGGAATAGGTGCAGTGGGAGTGTGAATGATGGGTGCAGTGTCGATGGAGGTGGGTGGTGGTGGAAGTACGTCGATCAAGGCGGTGGCAAAGTGGAGAGAAATGGGGGGGAAGGTGTCATGGTGACGGTAGTGGGTGGTGGTGGTAGAGATCTGGAGCGCACCTGCAATTTCTTGCGGCGCACATTGGCAATGACGGTGGAGGAGGGAGGAGGTGGTGTGGGGGTGACAGAAGTGGTCGTGAGAGGAGTCGTGGATACGGGGATGGGAATAGATGTGGGAGGGGGATGATCGCCGAGGTGGGGGTGAAGGGTGTGGGGATGGGTGGGATGGTGGAGGAGAAGAGTGTGATGGGGGAGGTGACGATCGTCGAGGTGGTGAAGGTGGTGGTGAAGGGTGTGGTGTGGGTGGTGGTGGTCCGTGGAGGTGAGTGAGAAGATGGAGGATAGCGGCAACGTTCCTCTCAAGTGCAAGGAAACGTGGGTGAGTGAGAAAGGAGGACGGTGATGGGTCCGAGGGGACAGAGGACGTGACAAGAGCACGGAGTCTAGCGATCTCGGCCTCGAGACCAAGACGAGCTGAAGTCTGGCGGTGACCAAAAGAAGTGGACTGACGCGAAGCGGAAGTGGTGCCGGGAAGTGATGTATAAGAGGTGCCAGCGGCAGTGGTAATGCCGGCATAGGACACAAGGCCAAAAAGGGCCTCAGAAAGATCATCAGCAGTGATAGGGCCAGGAGCACGGGTGGAGTGACTCGGGCCAGCCCCGCTATCTCCCCGGGACGCAGGAATATCCTGCTCACCTAAGTGGGCGGCAGGGGAAGGTGGTCTGCGTGCATCTGGGGGAAGGAAAGGAAGGCGCAACCCCGCTAGAAACTCAGGATCGGGCAGAAAAGTCCAATCCGCAACTACCGCAACAGTCATGCGAGCGGGGTTGGGGAGAATGGTGTAGGGGCGAGGGGGTCGCCGTAGTTGAATTCGAAACGGCGATCAGGAAGGGGCTTAATCATATGAATATGCCGCAGGACATCGAGATCTAGACGTTAGGGTCCTGCGGCGACGGGGACACCACGGGGATGTTGATATTAAATTGGGGGTAAGAGGCAATGACAGTGATAATTCCCCCACAACAAATCTTGCCCTTGCCGGCCCGACTAATCTCTGGGAGCTTATAAATAAGCCAGTCGCCGGCATGGATGGGGACAGTAGGGGCCCTAAAGCTAATCCCATCATCATCACGAATGAAGGGGAAATTCATGGCCCATAGAATGAAGAGATCAGGGATGGTCACGGTGCCTGACTCATCCCTGGGGAAAAATGCTGAGGATATGATTCGATGGGCCAGACGGAATATAGGATGGATGATAGAGGAGGCCTTGGCCTTACCTCGGGGATAGCGAGGGAGGATGGTGAGGCAGAACCAAACGTTATCAACGTCAAATTCCGGGGGTATCTGTAGTGTCGGATAGCGTCATTTCCTAGAATAGGGAAACCAAATATACCATTGATCGTATCCAGGTTGGTGCGGATGGTTTTGTTACGCACCAAGAAAATGACAGTCGACCCCGACTCACAAACGAGTGAGGAAAGAAATTCAAGTGTGAGGGACGGGTAGGACACCGTGGTGGTGTTCAGGAAGGCTAACCAACCTAGGTTTGTGAAAAGAGTCTCGACCTCGGTGAATACACCGAGATCGATAAGTGATTGGGTGTGTGCAAACTTGGTTGATAGATTCCCTCGAGCATCAAGTCTATGGTAGAAGTCTTTTTGCTCTTGGTTCCGAAATTGATACCCATGCGGGCCCAACATTGGGTCCTCAGGGGGGATAATAGGTGGGGGAGGGGCTAGTGAAAGTGCGCGTGGTGTATTGGGAGGAGGACGTGTTTGTTTGCGTCTCTTTCGAGACGGTTCCTCCTCCCGCATGATACCCTTCCCCTTATCACGATCCCGGGCCATGTGTGCGTGTGAGTGATGCAAATGAGTGTAAAATACTATCGAAGTGCATACACACGAACAATCAAGCAAATTAAATATCTAGGGTATAAATTGAAATTTGAGAAGTGGAGCGAAGTTACCCAACAGAGATTCGAGTTCTTCTCTTGTAGTTGATCCAATGCCGTGCAATGGGAGAAGTGTGGAGCCGCGGCACTCTTCTTCAGCAAAAATTCGAAAGTAGGGGTGGATATTGTGGATTAGGGCTAGAAAATTGCGAAATAGGAGAGGGAGAGAGAGAAAGAGATGGAGAGATGGAAGGGGGAGGTGGAGAGAGAGGCTAATGGAGGAGTGGACGATGTGGAAGAGAAGTTTTTGGCCGTTGGGAGAGAGTGGGAGGCGAAACAACGGTGAGAAAACGCGATCGGACGAGGGGATGTGAACGGGTGGGTCGGGGGGGTATTTATAGGGTTTAAGTCGAACCGGTCGGGTGAGTTGTTACCCAATCGGTTGACTTAGTGGTCGAAAATTTTGGCTGAAGAGTTGCTACAGGTGAACCGGTCGGTTGACATGTCAACCGATCGGTTGACCGCTCCACACATTTTCCCGAGAGTTTAGATTTTCTCACCCGGTCCCTCAACCGGTCTTGCTTCTTGTCACCCGATCGGTTGACAAATTTTGAAATTTTCCTGAGAGTTTACCCCCAGGTCACCCGGTCTGCCAACCGGTCGCTTCTTTCCTCACCCGGTCGGTTCATTTAGTGGCAGACACGGCATCTACCTGATACATCCCAACCGATCGGTTGAGTTATCAGCCGATCGGTTGGGGCCTTGTTTTCTACAAAAACCCACAAATCGCCTAAGTTCCACCACGGAAGTTCTTGCGACTGGATTTATTTATAAAAATAGATAAAATAAAGTTAAAAAGAATAATCCTAAAAATTGAAACAAAAGTTTAGAGCATAGATTGCCTCCCATGAAGCGCCTTTGTTTAACGTCGTTGGCTCGACGCCTGTAAATGATGTTCATGGTGGGCGATACGGGTGATGCCCAAAGTCCGGCATCTCTTCAGCTCCAGAGCTTGTGGCTTTTGGTGTAGTCGGTGGATGTAAGAAGATTCGCTCAACTACCCTCCCTTTGTCGACAGGATCTGGGGGCTTCTCCCTCAAATTGGCGTCTACCACCATCTTTTTCAGGATCCGGACCTCATCACCGGTGAGGTCCATGGGCTCTTTCCCCTTTCTCCTCGTAGGAGGAGCCTTAGGGAATCCGGAAGGGGTCACACGTTGTGCGACCGCCTCATCAGCAACTTCTTTCTTTGGGGAGCCAACTTGCTCTCCAAGGTCTCCCAAGTGGTCGGGGGGATTTCTCGAGAGAATTTCCCAAGAGCTTGCCTCCGCAGCTCTCTCTTCTTCCAGCTCCAGCGCATTGATACTAGGATCATCCGGAGGATCGGGGTGCTTCATCGACAACCCCAAGTCAAATTCGACTCTTTCTTGGCCGACGTTGAAGGAAAGCTTCCCATTCTTCACGTCTATCAAAACTCCGGCGGTTGCCATAAAGGGCCGTCCAAGGATAATAGGGGTGTGCTTATCTTCTGGCATGTCCATCACCACAAAATCAACAGGTACTTGTACTCCACTCACATCAACGGGGAGATCATCCACTACTGCCACCGGGTACTTGACCGAACGGTCAGCAAGTTGTAATGTCATGCCGGTGGGCTCTAAGTCTCACATCCCTATTCTCTTGTACAGCGATAGGGGAATTAAGCTGACGCTCGCTCCTAGATCGACGAGTGCCCTCTGGATTTGCACTTCCCCAATAGAGCAAGTGATGGAGAAACTTCCTTGGTCTTTGAGCTTGGGCGGATTTGCGCGCTGAATGAGGGCGCTGCACTCCGACGTTAACACAACCTTCTCCTTTCTGGATCCCCGTGTCACCAAGTCCTTCAGAAATTTGTCATATGTGGGAATTGTCTCGATGGCCTCGAGGAAGGGGATTTGTAAGCTCAGATCTTTCACCATGGCAAAGAATTTGCCATACTTCTCATCAATCTTGGCTTGGGCAAGCCGTTGTGGAAAAGGCACAACGGGCTTGAATACTCTTAGGTTCCCTTCCTCATCCTTTTTCTTCTCCTCTCTATGAACTCCCTCCGGAGTAGTAGGCTTTGGCGATGAAGCACTGTTATCATTTAATTTCTCAATTGGTTGTTCCACGACCAACGGTGCTTCCGGTCCTTTGGGGGGCACTCTCGTGGGTATTTGCGTTCCGCTCCTCAAGACGATGGCGGACACGTTCTCATGCTCATGCGTGAGCGCCAAGGTCTGATTTACCCCCCTCGGGTTCACTTCAGGCTGTGGCGGTAATAGATTCTGCGGTCTCTGAAGGTTCGCCACTTGTAACCCCAGCTGGGTCACCTGATCAGTGAGGACTCTCTGTCCCATCTCCAGCTTCAGATTTATCTTCTCCTCGTTGGCAATGTATTGAGTCAAGAGGGACTCAACCGGAGAGATGGCCCTCTGCTGGCCGTATTGCTGTTGGGTGGGTGATCACTTCTTATTTTACACTTTTTTCCCGCATGTTTGCATGCCATTTAGATCGCCCAGATCATGTTTTTCACGATATATCGATGATATTGTGATGCTTTTCACGATTTGTTGTTTTTGTCGCATTTCAGGTGATTTGGAGCGATTTGGAGTGATCTCGAGATACGCCTACTCCAGAGTGTCACCGATGACCTCCCCGAGGGGTATTTTGCTGTTGGAGAGGAGCAGAAGAAGAAAGAACGTCGCAGGAGCGACGAGGAGGCCAAAACAAGCTGTTTGGGCATTTTTGGTGTCCCACTCGGCCGAGTGAAGGACTCACTCGGCCGACCAGCGAGACACTGCTCGGCCGACCAGATCGGGTACGCTTCATGTGTGCACTCGGCCGAGCGACGGAAGCCACATCGGCCGAGTGACGAGACCCCGTCTGCCCGAGTGGCACTCAGACGAAGCCATTCAAAAATCGCCAACTTACTGTTTTTTATCTGCCTGAGCTTCAGAAGACCCACTCGGCCGAGTGGCAAATGCCGACCGCCCGAGTACTAAGAAGCCATCGGCCGAGTGACGACAACTCACTCGGCCGAGCGACTCCCGAAGTGAAGACCCCTGAAGACCCAGACTTACTGGAAATTTACAGGGTTTCTCACTCGGCCGAGCGACTTTTGTCACTCGGCCGAGTGCGACGCGCTGCCTGTAGCAAAAATTGCGGATTTCAGGCTGCGCAGGGGCATTTTGGTCACAGTTTTTTGGACGATTTTGGGGGGTATTTAACCCCTGTTTTTACCCTAGGTTGGAGAGCTTTTCTCTTAGATTTTTGCAGCTTTTTAGATTAACTTTTTAGCTTTATTCTTGTGATTGGAGAGGAGACAAAAGTTGATTTTTGTTGGATTATTTGAAGAACTCTATTGGTTTGTGTCTCTCTCCCCTAAAAATACTATTTTTATTGCTTATCTCAATATTGTGATGAATTATTTTGTTAATTTCATTGATTATTTTTGTGTTTGTGCTATGAATTGTGAGTAGTCTCCACGTCTTGGGGCGTGGGGATGAACCCTACGAGCCCAATTTCAGATTTGTGATGAATTGGTAGAAATTTAGCTAGAATTGCTATTAGGGTTAGTTTGGGATCGATTTATTACGGATGGCTAGGTATTCATATCGATTGGGATTTGCAAGAGATTGGATCCCAATTCGATAGGAAACCCTAGAAATCCGAATCGGGTTGGAATCGAATTTCCGTAGTATCGGTTTGCAAGAGATTGGACCGATACTAGGGTTTCCGGTTGCAATTCCGTACCGATACCCGTTTGCAAGAGATTGGACGGGTAGGAACTATCCCAACCTAGGTCGTGGCCCGAGTTTGCACGAGAGTGGGCTCGGGGCGTGATTGAACGATGATGTTGATCCTAATGCTAGCTTCCCTAGGCTAGGGTTTGCAAGAGATTGGACCCGAACCTAGGATAGCTATAGACCGGCAACAGCGCGAGAGCGTGAGCTAGGTTTTACATTCAGTTGCAACCAGTTCATCCGAAATTTTATTCTAGCAATTTTGATATCAATGAATCACATTGACGAAATAGGGCGAGTAGCGGGAATTCCCCATTCCCTAGACGTTCTTTATTTGATTTGATATCTTCGTACTTTGTCTGACGATTGTGACAGGATCACCAAAGGCAAATTTTCTCTTTTCTGTTCTTAATAGCCAGGTTGATTGGAACAAGCACGGTCATTCGTCCTCCCTGTGTTCGATAACCCGCTCGTCGCTATACCGTGCGCTTGCGGTAAAACTACAACCGTTCTTCGGGTTACATTCCGGAGCGATCAAGTTTTTGGCGCCGTTGCCGGGGAGACATTTTGACGGTGTTCGGCATCGACCACCCGGTTATTTCTTCCTTTTTTCTTTCCTTCTTTACTTTCTTCTATATCTTGTTCTAACTCTGTTCGCAGCCCTATTTGCATATTCTCCCCATATTTTGCATAAGATCTTAACAGGGAGAATGGAGAATGCAATGTCGACAGTAGAACTCAGTCAGGAAGATTATGACTCCTTCACACACCTCCTTAAGGAGCTTGTCGATGAGGTCCACGCCACAGGAGCGTTTGCTATCGATATCAAGGACCCCGACGAACAAATATTTGCTAGTTTTGTGATAGATCAAGTCTCTCCGGATGGGATTATCGGGGGCAATGTCAGAGTTGATGTGATAGACGACAAGTTATACTTCGAAGATGGCAGACCAAGTGTCGAAGAGCACTATACTCCCGAAGAATCTTTCGAGCAAACTGATGATCAGGGAGTTACACTCTATGACACTAACTCCTGTTTTTATGAATCGTCTGATGTGTTTCTTGACTCCAGGAACGAACCGGAGTAGAATGAAGGTCTCGAAAATGCTAGCACAGAATCGGATAGCGCCTATTTCGATGCCTCATCCTCACTAAGTAGTGAGTCTGACTCTTCACAAGAGAGCGAACCACCTGAACATGAGCTAAACCCGGATGACAAGGAAGAAGCCGAACTCATGCGAGCTGATGAAGTAGAAGGAGCAGCACCTCTTGAGGTAGAACTTAAACAATTACCTCCGAATCTAAGGTATGCCTTTTTGGGTAATAAATTAACTTCCCGGGTGATAGTCAATTCCCACCTCACGCAAGATCAACTTGAAAAACTCCTAGACGTTCTTAGGAGCCACAAGGATGTCCTTGGCTACACTATTTCCGATCTAAAAGGGATAAGCCCTAGGCTTTGCACACATAGGATCCATTTGGAAGATACCGACGCCACCTCCATAGAGCCTCAAAGGCGGTTAAACCCGAATATGAAGGAGGTGGTTAAAAAGGAAATCCTAAAATTGCTCGACGCCGGTATCATTTATCCCATCTCTGACAGTAGATGGGTTAGCCCCGTTCACGTCGTCCCCAAGAAAGGGGGGATGACAGTCATAAAAAATGAAAAAGGTGAGCCCATATCTACACGCACCGTCACGGGATGGCGAATGTGCATTGACTATAGGAAACTAAATAAAGCTACCCGAAAGGACCATTACCCATTGCCCTTCATTGATCAAATGCTTGAACGCCTAGCTAAACATAAATACTTTTGCTATCTAGATGGGTATTCGGGATTCTTCCAAATCCCTTTGCACGAAGATGACCAAGAAAAGACCACTTTTACTTGTCCCTATGGTACCTATGCCTACCGTAGGATGCCATTTGGTCTTTGTAATGCTCCCGCCACCTTTCAGAGGTGTATGACATCCATATTTTCCGATTACATCGAAAACATTATGGAAGTTTTTATGGATGATTTTTCGGTTTATGGAAGTGAGTTTGACTCTTGTTTGGCCAATCTTACTAAAGTCCTTAAAAGGTGCCAACAAAACAATCTCACTCTAAATTGGGAGAAGTGTCACTTCATGGTCACGTAAGGTATAGTTCTCGGGCATCTTGTTTCCTCGAGAGGAATTGAGGTAGATAAAGCAAAGATTGAGGTAATCGAAAAACTTCCTCCTCCTATTAATGTCAAGGGCATTAGAGGCTTCCTTGGTCATGCGGGGTTTTACCGCCGCTTCATCAAGGATTTCGCCTCGATTACCCGACCACTTATTTCCTTGCTCGCTAAAGATACTCCTTTTGTTTTTTCAGGGGAATGCTTGCAAGCCTTCAACACCTTGAAGGAAGCGCTAGTTTCCGCGCCCATCATTCAACCACCGGATTGGAGCCTTCCCTTTGAGCTAATGTGTGATGCTAGCGACCAAGCCATTGGAGCGGTATTGGGACAAAGAAAAGATAGGAAGCTTCATGCGATATATTATGCGAGCAAGACATTGGATGACGAGCAGAAACACTACACAACTATCGAAAAAGAGCTTCTAGCGGTCGTCTATTCCATAGAGAAGTTTCGCTCCTACCTCCTTGGTTCCAAGGTGATTGTCCACACCGACCATGCGGCGTTGAAGTATCTTTTAAACAAGAAGGCGGTCAAACCCCGGTTGATTAGGTGGATACTCCTGTTGCAAGAATTCGATTTGGAGATCAGAGACAAGAAAGGTACGGACAATGTCGTGGCGGACCATTTGTCTAGGCTCATTCGTGACAAGGAGGATGAGAGTTTACCTATCAACGACACATTCGTGGATGAAAGGCTATATGCCATAAGGACCTGCGAAGTACCTTGGTACGCGGACTTTGTCAACTACTTGGCTTGTGGAATTAAACCGCATGGGATGCCCACGCATCAAAAGAGGAGATTTCTGCGTGAGGTCCGTAGTTATTTTTGGGAAGATCCATACCTCTTCAAGATATGCAAAGATAGTGTCATTCGGAGGTGTGTTTCTAAAGAGGAGGCAACGTCTATCATTTTGCACTGCCACGGCCTACCATGCGGAGGACATCACACCGCCTCTAAAACCACCGCTAAGATTTTGCAGAGCGGATTCTTCTGGCCAACAATGTTTAGAGACACCCACGCTTTTGTAAAGGGGTGCGATAGATGCCAACGGACCGGGAATATCTCCAAACGCAATGAGATGCCAATGAGGCCCATCCAAGAAATTGAGCTTTTTGATTGTTGGGGAGTAGACTTCATGGGACCATATCCGTCGAGCAATGGTAACAAATATATCCTATTGGCCGTTGACTATGTCTCCAAATGGGTGGAAGCAATCGCCACCCCTACCAATGATGCAAGGGTCGTCTCTAAGTTCTTCAAGCAGAATATCTTCACACGTTTCGGAGTGCCTCGTACCTTGATAAGCAACGGGGGGAGCCATTTCATAGAAAACAAGTTCGAAGCCATGCTAAAGAAGTACGGGGTAAACCATAGAGTTGGAATGGCATATCACCCCCAGACAAGCGGCCAAGTGGAAGTCTCAAATAGAGAAATCAAGCAAATCCTCGAGAAGACCGTAGATCGATCTAGAAAGGATTGGTCAATGAAGTTAAACGATGCCTTATGGGCATATCGAACGGCCTTTCGCACTCCCATCGGCACCACACCGTTCCGACTTGTTTATGGGAAAGCTTACCACTTACCGGTAGAGTTGGAACACCGCGCATATTGGGCCATCAAGACCTTTAATTATGATTACAAGAGTGCGGCGGTGAGGCGACTCTTAGACATCAATGAGCTTGATGAGATAAGAAGAGACACCTACGAGAGCTCGAGAATTTACAAAGAAAGGACCAAGATTCTCCACGATGCCCGCATAACCGTCACAGACTTCAAGGTAGGAGACAAGGTCTTGCTCTATAATTCCCGGCTCCGACTATTTCCCGGTAAGTTGAGGTCACGTTGGTCCAGACCTTTCACCATCAAGCACATACAATCGGGAGGGGCTTTTGAGTTGGAAAGCAAGGACGGATCCACATTCAAAGTAAATGGTCAGAGGCTCAAACACTATTCCGAGGGAGTCCCAACGGGCGAAACCAATAGAATATATTTGCTTAAGGGACGGCCGGATGATCTTTCAGACCTCCTTGACGAGGTAATCGAAGAGGCGATCCCCCACTCCATTGGCGCTCTATTCGATGAAGATTTCGAGGAAGGCCCGGATTTAGGCCAAGATGAGAAGATAAATGATTCCCCCGACTTCTCCGCTGAAAATGATGAAGGCGACGCTGATGTCGCAAGGATTTGAGAGCTCTGCAAGCTCTCAAAAATGAAGTCTCCGAAGAAAGCTCCGCCGATACGGAAATCGGCGTCACCGGTGAAGCCGAGGACTGGAGCAAATGCTAGCTTGGGGGAGCCTCCCCCCAACACTATTCGAGACGGGAGACCACCGAGGGAGAACACACCGCCGCAACTTCCGAATCCAAGCGTTCTCCCCGGAAAATTTGACGGGTGCATCTCATATGCACCAAACATCCCGCATTAATTGAAAATCATAGGGGGTCGAGCTCACGACCTTAAACGAGCGCTTGTCGGGAGGCAACCCGACGTTTATTTCTTTATTTTCACTTTTCTTTTATTTTTGTTTTAGAAATTTTTAGTGTTTTGAGTCGTTCGCCCAAAAATCTTGTGATAACGGGTCCTATTTTTCCTGACAGGAGAGAAGAACGAGGTACCCATCATTAGGAGGATGCACAAGGTGACGAGGAGCGCCCCAGGAAGGCGCTCGATGCTTAGGAGGAAGATGAAATCGACTGGAGGAAGAAAAACGGAGTTTAGAGCCCAAACGAAGACAAACAGCAGAACACAAGGCTCACTCGGCCGAGTATACTAGTCACTCGGCCGAGCACATAAGTTCGTCCGACTGAGCCACTCACGAACGAGGGAAGTCTGTTGTACCCAACTCTCTGTTTATTTTCCTGATTTCAGTATAACTGCTACTCGGCCGAGCATATATATTCACTCGGCCGAGTAAAACTGATACGCTCCTAAGGCGAGTCTTACTGAGTAGCTTGAGCCACTCGGCCGAATGGACTTACTCCACTCGGCCGAGGGTGGCAAGGCCACTCGGCCGAAGCGTAGCGGTGAGGAATTTTTCTTAAGGTTCACTCGGCCGAGCGACCCCGTCACTCGGCCGAGTCATAACTTTTGCTATAAATAGGGGCGAGGGTCGGGCTCGATTTTCGAAACGAAAAAATTCACAGCACCCCGACCCTTCGCATTCCCTCGCCCGCTGCCCTCGCCCACTCGCCCGACCGTCGACCCCGCGCCGCCGCTCGGCCATCCACAGCCGGCCGAGCCCCCGCCGCTCCTCGCCCGAGTCGCCGTCGGCGGCCACTGCTCCAGCCGACTCCGGTAACCCCAATTTCGCCTATTTCTCCTCTTTCTGTGTATTTTTCGAGGATCCATGTGCTTAACGAACCCCAAACCCGAATTGATTTCTATTTCTATCTATTATACCCCTAATGCTCCATACATTTTGAATATTACCCGCTGATATCTCTGCTTCATGCGCAGGTTATTTTTGGGAGCTTAGGGGAGCCCAGGGGAGCTTCCAGGGACTGATTTGGGCTGTGTGGAGGCGTCGTCTTCGCACGCTTCCATTGCTTTACACTCGCAGCGTGTCGTGGTATATTCTTTCCTTTATTTTACGCACGCCACACTTTTCACGCTTTTCGGTGCGCGCTCGGGGCCCATATGCCGCCCCGGACACGGCCGAGGTTGAGGAGAGCTTCCGCCAAGCGGAAGCGGTCGGATGATGCCGGCCCCTCCCACGAGGTGGAGGACTCTCCTCCGCCTTCTCCCACACACCCCATCCACCCCGCACACCCTGCAGGCCCCGCACACCCCGCACAGCCTACAGAGCCCGCACAGCCACTCCCTGCCGCTCCACAGCCACCACCTCCGGCGCCACTTATCGGGCCGCTGGGGATCATGTTCCGGAACGACGCACACCGCGTCACTTTCGAGCGTATCTCCCAGCGCTCGATCGTACCCTCCAGGTTCGCACACCTTGCCGACCTAGGACTCCTGGGGGTACTAGAGGGGATGCTCACGTTGTACGACAACGTGGGCTGGCGAGATTTCTTTCAGGTGTTGGTGGACACGTTTATCCACCCGACACTTGAGGTTCTTAGTTCGATCGCCCGGACCGACGAGGGATGCTCATTTCGGTTCATGGACCGAGAGTGCCAGGTCACTCTCGGTATGATGAGAGCTTTCTTCTCGTGGCCCGACGTCCCCGGGGCCGATCGAGGGTACGCCCCCACCCATATCCCCCCACATTCCTTCGATGTCGGCGCCTTCTTGGCCCGGATTACGGGTCTTCATGCTGCCTTTGACCCTAGTAGGGCCAAGGCCTCGGCCATCGTCCATCCCTGCCTCCGTATAGCTCAGCGCCTTATGGCGACGACCTTTTTGGCCAGATATGAGTCGGGTACGATGTCCACGCCGGAGCTCTATATGCTCTACGCGATGACACGGCCCAGAGCTCTATCGAGGGAGGGCGATGAGTTGGTCCCCGCCGTCGTGATTGATGTCACGGCTTGGTTTTTGGACCGCATCATCGTATCGGTGGGCGCTCGCTCACCGATATGCTGCGGTGGCCCGATCACCTTGCTCGCCCTTATGACCGGCGAGGACTTCCCTGACGACCTGCGACGCGCACCGGGCCCCACTTCTCTGTCGATTGATGTTATGGCCCGGATGAAGATGCTGCATCCGCACGGTGAGCGACACTGGGTCTGGCTGCACGGCCCTTACGGTGCCGATTACATGATTCTTCCGAGCCCAGCTCGGACTCAGATTGCACCGGCCCAGGTGGACTAGCTCCCTGCGATGGATGTTCTGATCCCAGCTGCATACGTGCTCGAAGCCGAGGAGGCCGAGCAGGCCCACGCTGCCCACGGTGCCCCTGCAGACCCTGTTGCACCTGCCGAGCCTGCTGCCCCTGTTGACCCCGTGGCCCCTCAGCCTATCCCTGATATTTCTGCTGCTCCCGACACCTCTGTCCACACTTCTGTCGGTGTCGGGAGTACCCTAGCTGAGCCCACCTCCACTGCCTCCACACCTGCGACCACCACCACTGGCCCTCTGTCTGCCGAGCCCATTTCCTCTGCCCCACCTGAGCGCCAGCCGACTATAGTTGAGTGCGGAGAGCCCTCTTTTACCACTGCCATAGAGACCGTAGTCTCCACCCCTGTCTCCACCGCTGCAGCGTTTTCCGAGAGTGTCGTGGCGTCTGTCCACACTTCTGTGTCACCGACCTCTCTGGCCGCCTCGTCGCCACTTTTGCACTCCTCTTTCGTTGCTGCTGCCTCCACTTCTTACCGTCCTGCCCAGCCTCACACTGAGGCCAGGCCCACATTTGCGAGCGCATCACCTTTCGTTCCCTTCCCTGCTGAGCCCATCACCTACGCCACCAGAGTACGCCAGCCCCGACCTGCACAGCACAGACCGGTGCGTCCCTTTGCACCACCTCCCCCCGACACTGTACTTCAGAGCATTCGTCCTCTCGAGGGGGCGGTGAGTGGCCTCAGAGGCGACCTTAGGACCTTGTCCTCCACCGTCTCCACGATGGCTGGCCGCTTCGACCTGCTCCCGCAGATTCACTACTGCCTTACCCAGGTCCTGGAGCGACTCCCCCGCGTTCCCCCACCCACCCAGCAGGTCACCACCCCCACTCCTACACACACCCAGCCTGCTTCCACTTCCACACCCACACCCGCTCAGCAGCCTGTCCCACAACCACCTCCACCTCCACCTCCACCTCAGGACGGAGACGGCGCGGCACCACCTTCTTAGGCACCCTTGATGCCATCGATTCTTTTTGCTGTTGTGCTGCCCATTTCTGCTGGGTCCTGATGTTTTTTGTCCACCCCCCTCCCCTCACTATTCTTGGGTACACATTTCCTTTCTATATCTTTACATATCTTTTTTTGGGGGAGAGGGAGAGTTTTTGGTGTCACACCTATATATCTGTATCACTCCTTTATTTGCATGCATCATGTCCGCATCACATTTTTCGTTTCATTATTTTCTTGTTTTTCCTCATGCATGCATCCTCACTTACCCCTCACATTACTTGTCTCTCGGTGTGCCACACTTTGCACATTGAGGACACTGTGCCATTTAGATTGGGGGAGTGAGTTCTCACGTTCTTTTTCGATTTACCACCTTCATTTTTAGTTTTTTCACGCCATTTTCAGCTTTTGCACTTATTTTCATCATTTTTCTTTTATTTTACCATGCATCACGTTTTTCTTATTTTTTGTGTGCCGCATTGTAAATAGTTTTATTTTCCTCTTTATCCTTATTTCTTTTTCATCTCATGCTAGAGATGACTTTTCTGTGATGATGATTACGTGGAGTTAGCTTACTCTATATGCATGCTATATTTGTCATGTCTTAGACTTTATTTCTGATATCATATGCTGTGATTTGCCTTGCATTTAGAGATAGTAACACACACCTTTTTCCACATGAAAATGGATGAAATTTTATTATTAGCTGAGTCTGAATATTCATATGTATGCTATCGCAGAAAACACACCAAGATTCACGCATTGAATGCTTATATTTGGAGTACCGTTTTCTTTTCCCTATATCACTTCTATATGCATGCTTTGTACATTTCACTTCAGGATGATTGAATGATGTTAGCTATGATAAATCTGGATTAGTTAGCTTTTTTGTGATCGAAACTGAGTAGATTAGATTACCCTGCTGAAGTTGTCGTGCACGTCCAATAGAGTGAACCGAGGGATATATTTATTTCTTTCTCCACAAATCTTGATCATCGTTTCTCTATTTTAAAATCATTGGTGAATCTCCCCTTAGCGATTCTATTATATGGCATTTCCCCCGCTATTAATTCCTAGCTCCAAATTTCTCAAAAAAAATAAATAATCTTGTATGTTCTTACTTCTCTCTGAGTTGGGATCATTGTGTATATGTGTTATTTGAAAAAAAACACCTCAATAAAAGATCACATCTCATGTTCTCTCTTTCTTCTCTCTTTTCGTATTTACTTTCATTACTTTTGGAGCTTTATAAAGACGGGGATGTAAATATTTTTTTTATGCCACCACGCTTATAGATAAGCTTGGGGGAGGGAATCCAATGATGTGTGAGAGAGTGACTACTTGACGTTGCACGACAACCTAGGCTAAGTAATATTCTATACTCGGTAAGATTATTTTTAGCTTTACGAAATCCAGAAATCTATGCCTAGCACTCATTTCATGAAATCCATGCTTATCTATTCTTTCTATTCTATTGCGTGATACTCTTATACTCCTCATAGAAAGCATTCAATTGAAAAGTGTGTGATCTGCGATTTGCATACCGCTTTAAACGATTCAGACGATGTTAATTCTAAAATTATTCCGTTTTTCATCATTATATCGTTGTTCGTGGGTTTTCTATTTCTATTTGCACTATTATACTATGATATCGAAAAAAAATTCTTTGACATATATTTTTCATTCGGTGCATGCTATAAGAGTAAGCAAAACCCACGTCCTGAGAAAATGATCCAGCAGCTTCCCTCTTCGCTTCTTTCTTTCTTCTTTGTTTTTATTTCGTTTTCGTTTCTCTCCGTTTTTCATTTTTTTTCTTCTTTCGCCGTTTTCGTTTTCCGAATCCACCGGGTTCGCCTTTTACTTATCTTCCTCGAGGACGAGTAAGAGGTAAGCTTGGGGGATTTTGATCACTCCTTATTTTACACTTTTTTCCCGCATGTTTGCATGCCATTTAGATCGCCCAGATCATGTTTTTCACGATATATCGATGATATTGCGATGCTTTTCACGATTTGTTGTTTTTGTCTCATTTCAGGTGATTTGGAGCGATTTGGAGTGATCTCGACATACGCCTACTCCAGAGTGTCACCGATGACCTCCCCGAGGGGTATTTTGCTGTTGGAGAGGAGCGGAAGAAGAAAGAACGTCGCAGGAGCGACGAGGAGGCCAAAACAAGCTGTTTGGGCATTTTTGGTGTCCCACTCGGCCGAGTGAAGGACTCACTCGGCCGACCAGCGAGACACTGCTCGGCCGACCAGATCGGGTACGCTTCATGTGTGCACTCGGCCGAGTGACGGAAACCACATCGACCGAGTGACGAGACCCCGTCCGCCCGAGTGGCACTCAGACGAAGCCATTCAAAAATCGCCAACTTACTGTTTTTTGTCTGCCTGAGCTTCAGAAGACCCACTCGGCCGAGTGGCAAATGCCGATCGCCCGAGTACTAAGAAGCCATCGGCCGAGTGACGACAACTCACTCGGCCGAGCGTCTCCCGAAGTGAAGACCCCCGAAGACCCAGACTTACTGGAAATTTACAGGGTTTCTCACTCGGCCGAGCGACTTTTGTCACTCGGCCGAGTGCGACGCGCTGCCTGTAGCGAAAATTGCGGATTTCAGGCTGCGGATGGGCATTTTGGTCACAGTTTTTTGGACGATTTTGGGGGTATTTAACCCCTGTTTTTACCCTAGGTTGGAGAGCTTTTCTCTTAGATTTTTGCAGCTTTTTAGATTAACTTTTTAGCTTTATTCTTGTGATTGGAGAGGAGACAAAAGTTGATTTTTGTTGGATTATTTGAAGAACTCTATTGGTTTGTGTCTCTCTCCCCTAAAAATACTATTTTTATTGCTTATCTCAATATTGTGATGAATTCTTTTGTTAATTTCATTGATTATTTTTGTGTTTGTGCTATGAATTGTGAGTAGTCTCCACGTCTTGGGGCGTGGGGATGAACCCTACGAGCCCAATTTCAGATTTGTGATGAATTGGTAGAAATTTAGCTAGAATTGCTATTAGGGTTAGTGACCGGCGCCCCGCTTGCGTTGCGGCGGCGCGGTGTCGTTTACCGCAAGTTTCACGGTTAGTGTAGGGTGCGGGAATATCGAACTCAGGGAGGCGAGGTTGTGCTTGGGTCAGGTAGGACCTAAATCACCCCGAGGGGCGAGCTAGCCCGAATCGGTGAATGGTTGTCACGAAAGGAAATAAAAGGGTATGAACAACAAGAAAGAAAACCCGAGACTTTGGTTTCCAACCCGACGAGAGACTCTCACCGATACGGCCTACGGGTATGGATAGCGATCGGGATTAGGGTCTAATGGTGAGACGTTGCCTCTGAAAGTGGTACTGGCGTCCCATGGGCCCAATATTCCGGTCGGTGCCCAGGATGATACACCGGACTTCCCGGATTCGATCAGTGGGCACTCCCGTGTCCATTAACACTGATCGATCCCGGGAGCACTAAGCCCGCAACGATATCTCCCAACGTCTCATCCTGCCGCTCCCGCGTGCTAGGATTCGGTGTCTACGCTAAAGGTGTGAGCTATGGCTAGGGATTTAACCGCCAAGTTTATTCCCCCTTGGCCCAACGGTCAAAGGCGGTCTTTTTCCCGCCGATGACAATGAAACACCCCGCGTAACCGTTAGATTCCTACTCCCTATCGATTTCCTAACCCTATGGACGCATCGGGAAGAGCCCCCGAAGGGGTTTCCACCAAAATCCCAGATTTGGGAACTACTCACAAATATTCATGAAAAAGCGATCTAAATGAAATTTAACCGTTGGAATCATAATCGGACGATTGCAATGCGGAAGTAATAGAGTAATAAAGACAATACTAAAATTTTAGAAAGATCTGAAAACTTACAAAAGAGTAACAATTACAGCCGTCACAAGGAGATAAAACAGTAGAAAAAATGACAGCTCTCGTTTCTGGAACCCTAAGGGTTCTATTTATAGACCTTCATATCAACCGATCGGTTGACAAGTCAACCGATCGGTTGATCCGTTACAAATTAATAACAGAAAACGGCGAGCTTTCACCTGATCACATGAACCGGTCGGGTGAGTTCTTCAGTGACCGGTTGGATCTTGGAGCAGTCGGGTGAATCGATCGGTTCGACGTCCGTGTCTTCAGCTCTTCTTCTTCAGCTACAGATGAACCGATCGGGTGAGAGTCACCCGATCGGTTGGCGTTTTGCTTCGAGAAAACAGAGAACAGCCCCCGCTGAACCGGTCTGCGAACCGGTCGGGTGACTTCTTTGTGAGCTGCGGCAGAGACAGGGTGGTGCACGCGTGCATCACCCGATCGGTTGGAGATGACCAACCGACCGGGTGAGGGGCTGAAAGATGAATTCTTCGACGTTTGACCCCCTGGATCACGCGTGACTTCTCCCGTTGCTCCGGGGACTTGGGATATCATCGTTAAACGTCCCCTACGTGGTCAATCCCCTGCAATCATGGATAAACAAAGAAAAGTGAAAGAAAACGGGAAAATACACGAAAACGAATAAGAGACGGCGGAAAAACACGGAGAAACACAAAAGAAAACGTGCGTGAATATATGAAATATAAACGCACGTCAAAATCCCCCAAGCTGAACTCTTCCTCGTCCTCGAGGAAGACGAGTGAGAGTAGGAGCTCGGAAGGGAAAAAATAGAGAGGAAGAAAGAAAAAGAAAACTCTAAACCCTAGATCATCCATCAGAGCCACCAAAATCAGAAACGACACACCAAGCAAGCAAACGCCAAAATCACACCACTAAACCTAGGAAAGCGAGTCCAAATAAGTGTCGTGGGTCCACGCGGTGAAGCGCGAGTGAGCGTGGTCGTGTGCTAGCAAATGGTGATGCTTTCTACAATGTGTTATGAGGCTCGATATACACAAATCCAAGATATGACCCAAAATATCGATCCGAATTGAATTAAGCGGCGAATATAAGTTCAAGCATGCATGAGAAGAGTGGGAATAGAAGCGTATCATGCATCGGGGACTCCACAACTAGGGTTAAGGAAATCACGCCACTGTAGCCTAGATACTAGCTAAAAAGTTCCTAAGCCAAGTGTTTTCGATAACGACGGGGGGTTGAGATGATGTGGAGAAGAACACTCGGTGCAAATTCTTGCCTTCCCTTTATTCTTGGCGAGTAGGAAAAAATATTCACACGGAAATTTTTTTGGGTTTTGGGAATTTGTATTTTTTTGGATTTTGGGCTATACACAATTTTTCTTTTCTTTTCTTTTTGGGTTTTTCTTTTCTTTTCTCCCTTTTTTTTGGATTTTTGGGTTTTTGGCTATACACATGTGTACTCTCCCAAGTGGGAGAATGGTACACGACGAGGGGATTTGCACCAAGTAAAACAAAAAAGAAGTCGAAATCTAAACACTCGGGCAAAGGAAACTATTCTCGCTAAATAGAGCATAGGCTAAATGGGTTATCCTAGTCCTTAGTTGTGGAATCCCGACGCATGCGAATTGAAGTATACGATATAAATATAGCATGCATATAGTGGAAACAAATACCGCATATTCAAATCGGAGCATGATAATTTAGGGGTCATTCCTGGACAGGTATATAAAGTAAAATCACAAAGCAGAAGCACACCAAATGCTAGTCACGACACACGACTCACAAAAAGCTAAGTGGACCCACGATGCGTGAAATGCAAGAGGACTCGAAATCCTAGGGTTAGTGAGTGTGATTATCGATGCAATGCTAGGTGTGTGTGTGACTTTGTGGCGATTCATCATAGGATTCATCTCTAGGAGAAAGAGCTAAAAAGGAAGAAAAGAAAAAAAAAAGAAAAACACGGAGAAAAACGACTCAAATAAACGAAAAAGAAGGACTCAAACGACGCACACAGTGCGACTCCCCCAAGCTGAAGTTTGCATTGTCCTCAATGCGATATGAGTGAGTACGGGAGGGAAATGAAGATGGGGGGATACGCACTGACACAAAAAGAAATGAAAACCAGGAAAACACATAGATGAAACTGAAAAAGAAAGAAAGATCAGAATCAAAATCAAACAAAATAAAAATAAAAATAAAAACACAAGCACGACACTCAAAAAATGAAAAAGAAGCACACACCTAAACATGAGAAAAACAAACAAAACACGACAGCACACCAAAATAGACGTCCCCCAAGCTAGACCAGAAAGTGCTAGCGAAATGATGTGATCGATGAAATGCAGAGATGTGCAAGGGGGAGTCAAAAACAAAAGAGGTGAAATCAGAAAGCAGGAGGAGGTGAGTCCTCGTCCTCCTCGGAAGAGGGTGTGGATGGGTGGTCGGGGGAGGCTGGGGGTGTGCTGAGAAGTGGGGAATGAGGCGAAGGAATAGGGGCAGTGGTGGTGTGAACAATGGGAGGAGTGTCGGTGGTGGTGGGTGGTGGTGGTAGGAAGGCGATCAAGGCGGTGGTGAGAGGAATAGAAATGGAGGAAGTAGATGCGGGGGTGACGGTAGTGGGAGGTGGTGGGAGGGATCTGGAGCGCACCGGCAATTTCCTCCGGCGCACGTATGGAGTGACGGAGGAGGAGGGAGGTAGCGTGGGTGCGGTGGAAGTGGTCGGGAGGGGTGAAGTGGATGCCGGGATGGGATGTGAAGAGGGAGGAGAAGAATGTGGTGAGGGGGTGATGGATATGGGGAAGTGTGGGTGGGTGGAGGAGAAGATCGCCGGGGTGGTGAAGGTGGAGGTGGTGAAGGTGGAGGTGGTCCGTGGATATGAGTAAGATGGCGGAGAATGGCGGCCACGTTCCTCTCAAGTGCGAGGAAACGTGGGTGAGTAAGAAAGGAGGATGGCGATGGGTCCGAGGAAGCAGAGGACATGGCGAGCTCACGAAGGGCAGTGACCTCCCTCTCAAGTCCCAGACGGGCAGATACCTGACGGTGACCAAAAGATGTAGACTGACGCGAGGCAGAGGTGGTGACGCCAGGTAAGGTCGAAGAGGTGCCGGCGGCAGTGGTCATGCCGGCACAGGAGACAAGGCCAGAAATGGCCGCAAAGAGGTGCTCAGACGTGATCGGTCCCGGAGCAGAAACAGGACGACTCGGGCCAGCCCCTAAATCTCCCCCAGACGCAGGGATATCCTGCTCACCTAAGTGGGCGGCATGGGACGGTGGCCTGCGGGCGTCTGCGGGAAAGAAAGGAAGATTCAACCCAGCTAAGAAGTCGGGATCAGGAGGGAAAGTCCAATCTCCCACGAGAGCAAGGGTCATGCGAGCGGGGTTGGGCAGAATGGTGTAAGGGGCTGGGGGTGGCCATAATGAAATATGAAGCGGCCATCCGAGCGGGGTTTAATCATGTGGATGTGCCGCAGGACATCAATATCAAGATGTGAGGGTCCTGCGGCAGCTGGAAGATTAACGGGGATAGTAATATTGAATTGGGCGTGAGAGCAGATGATCGTGATGATGCCCCCACAACAAAACTTCCCCTTACCGGCCCGGCTGATCTCGAGTAGCTTGTAAACAAGCCAATCGCTACCATGGATGGGGACGGTAGGGGCCCTGAAGCTAACTCCATCATCATCCCGGACATAAGGGAAAGTCATAGCCCAAAGGATAAAAAGGTCAGGGATAGTCACAGTGCCAGACTCGTCCCTAGGAAAGAATGCAGATGAAATGATCCTGTGGGCTAAGCGAAACACGGGATGAATGATGGAGGAGGCTTTGGCCCTTCCGCGGGGATAGTCACGGATCAATGTGAGGCGGAACTAGAATTGATCGACATCAAACTCGGGCGTGTACCCGTAGTGTCGGATGGAATCATCCCTGAGATTGGGGAAACCAAATATATCGTTAATCGTGTTCAGATTTGTGGTGACACTACGGTTACGCACCCTGAATTTAATGATCGACCCGGACTCCCAAACAAGTGTAGAGAGAAATTCGAGTGTGAGTGCCGGGTAGGATACGGCATGTGCATTAAGAAAGGCCAACCATCCTAAGTTAGCGAAAAGAGATTCGACCTCGGTGAAGACACCGAGATCGACAAGTGTACGTGCGTGCGGGAACTTAGTAGATAGATGCCCTCGAGCATCAAGCCTACGGTAAAAATCTTTGTGCTCCTTGTTCCGAAAAATATACCCATGCGGGCCCAACATTGGGTCCACAGGGGGGATAACAGGTGGAGGAGGGCCAAGTGTAAGTGCTCGTGTACGGGAAGGGGGGCGTGTTTGTTTTCGTCTCTTTCGAGACGGCTCCTCTTCCCGCATAATTCCCTTCCCCTTGTCCTTATCCTTAGCCATGTGTGAGTGTGCGTGTATGAATGAGTGCAAAAACAGTGGATGCACACTAACACAAGCAAACGAGCAAGCACAATTTATAGGGCAAATATATAAATATAAGCTTAGGAGCGAGTGTACCCAAGCGGAATGGCGGAGCTTGCTCGTAGGGGCCCCCACACTGTTCAGCGAGAGTAGCGATGAGCCGCAGCGTTCTCCTTCGGCAAGAATTTTTGGATGGGTGTGGTTTGGGGGTAAACTAGGTCAAAAATTCGGAATGGGAGGAGAGAGAGGGTCTAGATGATGGAGGGATTGATGGAGGAGGTGGAGAGAGGGAGTTGGCGGGGGAAGACGATCGAGGTTGATCTTGGGGAAGAAAGAAGGCAGGCGCACGAGAGGAGTCGAAACGGCGGCGATTTGGGCGATCGGGCGAGGATGGAAATGAACGGGTGGTCGGGGGGGTTTATATAGGGTTTTAAGTCGAACCGATCGGGTGACTTGTCACCCGATCGGTTGACGGTTAGGTCGAAATTCTTGCCGAAGAAAAGCTACAGGCGAACCGGTCGGGTGACTTGTCAACCGATCGGTTGGCCGCTCCACTCATTTTCCCGAGAACTTAGGGCTGCTCACCCGGTCACGTCAACCGATCGCGCTCGAACTCAACCGATCGGTTGATACTCCCCAAAAATTTCCGAGAGTTCTCCCCAGCTCGCCCGGTCTGCCACCCGGTCTCTTCATTACTCAACCGATCGGGTCATATGGGGGCAGATCTCGGCATGTATCTAATACATCCCAACCGATCGGGTGAGTTGTCATCCGATCGGTTGGGGCTTGTTTCCTGCAAAAACCAATAGATTTGTTTAAGTCCCCGAACGGATGTTCTCGCGGCTGATTTTATTTATAAAAATAGACAAAATAAAGTCAAAAAAATAACGCTGAAAAGTGGGGAAAAAGTTTAGAACATGGGTTGCCTCCCATGAAGCGCACTTGTTTAACGTCGTTGGCTCGACGCCCGCAAGAGATGCTCATGGTGGTCGATACGGGTGATGCCCGAAGTTTGGCATCTCTTTCTCGTTGGAGCTGAAGGCACTTGGAGTAGTCAGCGGCTGGAAAAATACTTGCTCGACTACCCTCCCCTTGTTCTTGGGATCCGAGGGCTTTTCCTTGGTGTTGGCGCTTCCCGCCATCTTCTTCAGGATCCGGACTTCGTCTTTAGTGAGGTCCGTGGGTTCTTTCCCCGTTCTCCTCACAGGAGGAGCCTTGGGGAACCCGGGAGGGGTCGTTCTTGCTGCACTCGCTTTTCCAGCAGCTTCTTTGTTCTCGGGGCCGTCTTGGTCTTCTAAATCCCCCAATTCATCGGGGGGGTTTCTTAAGAGAATCTCCCAGGAGCTCTCTTTAACAGCTTTTTCTTCTTCCATCTCCAGCAAATTACACCGAGGGTCGTCTGGGGGATCGGGGTACTTCATGGATAACCCCAGATCAAATTCAACTTTTTCTCCGCTGACGTTTAGAGAAAGTTTTTCGTTCTTCACATCAATCAAAACGCCAGCAGTGGCCATGAAAGGCCGTCCCAGGATGATGGGGGTGTGTGCGTCTTCAGGCATGTCCATGACTACAAAGTCCACAGGCACATGCACCCCTCTCACATTCACGGGGAGGTCATCCACAATTCCCACCGGATATTTGACCGACCGGTCAGCTAGTTGTAGGGTCATACCGGTGGGCTCCAAATCACCCATTCCTATCCTTTTGTACATCGACAAGGGCATCAAACTTACACTCGCTCCGAGATCGACGAGTGCACGATGAATCTTTACTGCCCCGATCGTGCAAGGAATTGAGAAGCTCCCCAGGTCTTTAAGTTTCGGTGGATTTGCCCTCTGGATAAGAGCGCTACACTCCGCCGTCAACACTACTTTCTCTTTTCTAGACCCTCTCGTCACCAAATATTTCAAGAATTTTGCATAGGAGGGGATTGTTTCGATTGCTTCTAGGAAGGGGATTTGCAGGCTTAGGTCCTTGACCATGGCGAAGAACTTGCCATATTTCTCATCAATTTTTGCCTGAGCCAACCGTTGTGGAAATGGCACAACGGGTTTATACACTTTCGGGCTCTCTTCCTCCTTCTTCTTCTCTTCTTCAGAGGCTCCCTCCGGAGTCATAGGATTTGATGACGAAGCACCTGCGGCATTTGATTTTTCGGTCGGTCTCTCAACGACCAATGGTGCCTCCGGGTTGCTAGGGGGCACTCTAGTAGGAATTTGTGTCCCGCTTCTCAGAACGATAGCGGACACATTTGCGTGCTCGTGCACGAGTGCCGATGTTTGGGTTGCTCCCCTCGGGTTCACCTCCGGTTGTGGCGGTAATTGGTTTTGTGACCTTGCAAGGTTCGCCACGTGTAACCCCAGCTGGGTTACTTGGTCCGTGAGGGTCCGCTGACCTATTTTCAGCTTTTGGTTGATCTTCTCCTGGTTGGTAATATATTGAGTCAAGAGAGACTCAACCGGAGAGACGGCCCTCTGTTGGCTATACTGCTGCTGCTGCTGGAACGGCTGCTGAGTCCTGGGGGCGTAAGATTGTTGCTGAGGTTGTTGCTAAAATGGTTGCTGCTGAACCTGATTCTGCTGTGACCTAGCCGGCTGATATGTTTGTTGCTGCGGCTGCTGAGGCGGCGAGGGCTGAAATGGTGGCCGGTAACTGAAGTTTGGGTGGTTCCGGTTGTTTGGAGAGTAGGCCGGGTTGGAATTTGTCCTTGGCGGATACGGCGCATTTCCCGTGGGGTTGTAAAATAGTGCGCTCGCCTGATCCAGCGGTGGTGAGATGTCACCACCGTCGAATTCCCCAAAGAATTCGGACTCCACCGCAGAAATTTGCTGTGTACCGGCCCCACCGGCTCCTACCATTAGTGCGGAGATCTGGGTCGAAAGCAAGTCGAACTTGCTTGAAAGTTTGTCGACGTCCTCGACTCTGTGTATACCCCCGGATCTGGGTGTGGCTCTCTCGTCACACCACCGCTCATTGTTGGATGCCATATTTTCCAGAATATGCCCGGCATCCTCCTCGCTCCTAGACATGAAGGAACCCCCAGCCGTGGCGTCCATAGAAGATTTCAGGTCATCCCTCAACCCATTGTAGAACAGATTAATAATCTGCCACTTCGGAAGCTCATGGTGAGGGCATCTTCTTTGCATCTCTTTATATCTCGTCCAAGCTTCATGCAAGGACTCGTGGCTGGCCTGGGAGAAGGAGGAGATCTCACTCCTCAACGTCATGGTCTTCCCCGGAGGAAAGAACTTCGTCAGAAAAGCGTTGGAGAGCTTCTCCCAGGTGTTGAAAGTGTTGGGGTCCTTCCCCCTTAGCCATTGCTTGGCTTTGTCTCGCAAAGAGAAGGGGAACAGCTTCAGACGGATAGCCTCTGTCGTGACACCATTAATCTGGAAGGTGTCACACTTCTCCAAGAAGGAGTCTAGGTGCTCGATCGGGCTCTCCATGGGTGCACCCGCAAACTGGTCCTACTAGATCCATGTCACTAGAGACGGCTTCAGCTCAAAGCTTTGGGCCGCAATAGCTGGAGATCGAATGGCGGAAGTCGACTCGATGGATGGCATCGAGTACTCCAGCAGAGACTTGTGAGGTGGGGTGTTCTCCTCCATGGATTCGGGATCTTCTCTTCTTCGCTTCTCGGTGGCCAAATGCCTAAGGGTGGCGTTAATCTCTGGATCGAGGGGAATCAAGTCGTCAAGACTCCTTGAACTCCTGCGCATGAAAAACAACAAACACCCGTGAAGCGACAAGTGGGAAAGAAACAGATAAAATAAGAAATAAAAATAAGAAAAATAAAAAAGAAAAAGGAGAATGCGAAAATTATCGCGAGGTAGGGATGTGAGCTAGACACGAGGGTTCAAGAGATCCTAAAATAACAAGCACGTTGCCTACCCGGCAACGGCGCCATAAACTTGACAGGTGCCCCGCTTGCGTTGCGGCGGCGCGGTGTCGTTTACCGCAAGTTTCACGGTTAGTGTAGGGTGCGGGAATATCGAACTCAAGGAGGCGAGGTTGTGCTTGGGTCAGGTAGGACCTAAATCACCCCGAGGGGCGAGCTAGCCCGAATCGGTGAATGGTTGTCACGAAAGGAAATAAAAGGGTATGAACAACAAGAAAGAAAACCCGAAACTTTGGTTTCCAACCCGACGAGAGACTCTCGCCGATACGGCCTACGGGTATGGATAGCGATCGGGATTAGGGTCTAATGGTGAGACGTTGCCTCTGAAAGTGGTACCGGCGTCCCATGGGCCCAATATTCCGGTCGGTGCCCAGGATGATACACCAAACTTCCCGGATTCGATCAGTGGGCACTCCCGTGTCCATTAACACTGATCGATCCCGGGAGCACTAAGCCCGCAACGATATCTCCCAACGTCTCATCCTGCCGCTCCCGCGTGCTAGGATTCGGCGTCTACGCTAAAGGTGTGAGCTATGGCTAGGGAGTCAACCGCCAAGTTTATTCCCCCTTGGCCCAACGGTCAAAGGCGGTCTTTTTCCCACCGATGACAATGAAACACCCCGCGTAACCGTTAGATTCCTACTCCCTATCGATTTCCTAACCCTATGGACGCATCGGGAAGAGCCCCCGAAGGGGTTTCCACCAAAATCCCAGATTTGGGAACTACTCACAAATATTCATGAAAAAGCGATCTAAATGAAATTTAACCGTTGGAATCATAATCGGACGATTGCAATGCGGAAGTAATAGAGTAATAAAGACAATACTAAAATTTTAGAAAGATCTGAAAACTTACAAAAGAGTAACAATTACAGCCGTCACAAGGAGATAAAACAGTAGAAAAAATGACAGCTCTCGTTTCTGGAACCCTAGGGGTTCTATTTATAGACCTTCGTATCAACCGATCGGTTGACAAGTCAACCGATCGGTTGATCCGTTACAAATTAATAACAGAAAACGGCGAGCTTTCACCCGATCACATGAACCGGTCGGGTGAGTTCTTGAGTGACCGGTTGGATCTTGGAGCAGTCGGGTGAATCGATCGGTTCGACGTCCGTGTCTTCATCTCTTCTTCTTCAGCTACAGATGAACCGATCGGGTGAGAGTCACCCGATCGGTTGGCGTTTTGCTTCGAGAAAACAGAGAACAGCCCCCGCTGAACCGGTCTGTGAACCGGTCGGGTGACTTCTTTGTGAGCTGCGGCAGAGACCGGGTGGTGCACGCGTGTATCACCCGATCGGTTGGAGATGACCAACCGACCGGGTGAGGGGCTGAAAGATGAATTCTTCGACGTTTGACCCCCTGGATCACGCGTGACTTCTCCCGTTGCTCCGGGGACTTGGGATATCATCGTTAAACGTCCCCTACGTGGTCAATCCCCTGCAATCATGGATAAACAAAGAAAAGTGAAAGAAAACGGGAAAATACACGAAAACGAATAAGAGACGGCGGAAAAACACGGAGAAACACAAAAGAAAACGTGCGTGAATATATGAAATATAAACGCACGTCAGTTAGTTTGGGATCGATTTATTACGGATGGCTAGGTATTCATATCGATTGGGATTTGCAAGAGATTGGATCCCAATTCGATAGGAAACCCTAGAAATCCGAATCGGGTTGGAATCGAATTTCCGTAGTATCGGTTTGCAAGAGATTGGACCGATACTAGGGTTTCCGGTTGCAATTCCATGCCGATACCCGTTTGCAAGAGATTGGACGGGTAGGAACTATCCCAACCTAGGTCGTGGCCCGAGTTTGCACGAGAGTGGGCTCGGGGCGTGATTGAACGATGATGTTGATCCTAATGCTAGCTTCCCTAGGCTAGGGTTTGCAAGAGATTGGACCCAAACCTAGGATAGCTATAGACCGGCAACAGCGCGAGAGCGTGAGCTAGGTTTTACATTCAGTTACAACTAGTTCATCCGAAATTTTATTCTAGCAATTTTGATATCAATGAATCACATTGACGAAATACGACGAGTAGCGGGAATTCCCCATTCCCTAGACGTTCTTTATTTGATTTGATATCTTGTACTTTGTCTGACGATTGTGACAGGATCGCCAAAGGCAAATTTTCTCTTTTCTGTTCTTAATAGCCAGGTTGATTGGAACAAGCACGGTCATTCGTCCTCCCTGTGTTCGATAACCCGCTCGCCGCTATACCGTGCGCTTGCGGTAAAACTACAACCGTTCTTCGGGTTACATTCCGGAGCGATCAGTGGGCTGCTGATTCCATGGAGTGTATTGTTGATATTGTTGTGGAGGTTGTTGCTACTGGAATTGATGCTGTTGAAACTGCTGCTGGGGCCTAGCCGGCTGATATATCTGTTGTTGTTGTTGCTGAGTCGGCTGCTGATATGGTGCCCGGTAACTAAGGTTTGGATGATTCCGGTTGTTTGGAGAGTAGGCCGGGTTGGAGTTGGTACGTGGTGGAAAAGGCGCATTCACCGTAGGATTGTAAAATAATGCGCTCGCCTGATCCAACGGTGGTGAGATGTCACCACCGTCGAATTCTCCAAAAACTTCGGATTCCACCGCAGCAATCTGTTGTGAACCGGCGCCACCGGCGCCTACCATCAATGTGGAGATCTGGGTCGACAGCAAGTCAAACTTGCTTAACAATTTGTCGACGTCCTCGACCCTATGGATGCCCCCAGATCTAGGTGTGGCTCTCTCGTCACACCACCGCTCATTGTTAGATGCCATATTTTCCAGAATCTGTCCGGCATCTTCTTCGCTTCTCGACATAAAGGACCCTCCAGCCACGACGTCCATGGAAGATTTCAAATCGTCCCTCAACCCATTATAAAACAGATTTATGATCTACCACTTGGAGAGCTCATGATGGGGACATCTTCGCTGCATCTCCTTGTATCTCGTCCAAGCTTCATGCAAGGACTCATGGCTGGCCTGGGAGAAGGAGGAGATCTCACTCCTCAGCTTCATGGTCTTCCCCGGAGGAAAGAACTTTAGCATCCTGCTGGTCCCCCTACCAGACACATGAGCCTACAGGGCCGAAGCATGCTTTTGAGGAGGCCTTACACACGGAGTCAGAGTTTGTCACCGAGGAGTATGTGCATCGGGACGAGGGTACAACCATTCATGGGGATCCCGAGCACTACCCTCCCCTATTAGCGCTTCCGCAGTCGCCTCACCCTTCCACTGACGCTGAGGACCATCCCACAGAGCTTATTGCTCCCATTCAGGGAGAATCTTTTACCCACTCTCTTCTCTTGTCTGAATCTATTTCCACTCATGTTATTTATGATTATTCGAATACTGATGACGTGTTACATATTTTGCAGGACACTTACACATTCGATCATGAGGTACATTGGGACGTGTCCGATGAGGAGAAGAGTGAGGAGCCACCTACTATGGACGCTATTGAATATGATCGGGTGGTGTATGATCGCTCCGGAATGTAACCCAAAAGGGCGACCGTGTAGTTTTACCGGAAGCGCACGGTGTAGCGGCGAGCGGGTTATCAAACACAGGGAGGACGAATGACAGTGCCTGCTCCGAACAACCTGGCTATAGGAACAGAAAAGAGGGAATTTTCCTTTTGGCGATCCTGTCACAATCGTCAGACAAAGTATGGGGATATAAAATCAAATAAAGACGCCTAGGGAATGGGGAATCCCCGCTACTCACCGTATCTCGTCAATGTGATTCATTGGTATCAAAATTGCTATGGTAGAATTTCGGATGAACTAGTTGCAACTGAATGTAAAACCTAGCTCACGCTCTCGCGTTGTTGCCGGTCTATAGCTATCCTATGTTTGGGTCCAATCTCTTGCAAACCCAATCATAGGCAATCTAGCATTAGGATCAACATCATCGTTCAATCGCGTCCCGAGCCCACTCTTGTGCAAACTCGGTCCACGACCTAGGTTGGGATAGTTCCTACCCGTCCAATCTCTTGCAAACGGGTATCGGTATGGAATTACAACCGAGAACCCTAGTATCGGTCCAATCTCTTGCAAACCGATACTACGGAAACTCAATTTCAACCCAATTCGGATTTCTAGGGTTTCCTATCGAATTGGGATCCAATCTCTTACAAATCCCAATCGATATGAACACCTAGCTATCCGTAGTAAATCGATCCCAAACTAACCCTAATATCAATTCTAGCAATATTTCTACCAAATCATCACAAATCGGAAATTGGGCTCGTAGGGTTCATCCCCACGCCCCAAGACGTAAAGACTACTCACAATTCATATCACAAATGCAAGAATAAACAATTGAAATAACAATAGAATTCATCACAATATTCAAATAAGCAATAAAAATGAGATTTTTAATGGAGAGGGAGACAAACCAATAGAGTTCTCCAAGAATCCAACAAAAATAAACTTTCCTCTCCTCTCCAATCACAAGAATCAAAAGCTAAAAAGTTTAGTCTAAAAAGCTGCCAAAAGCCAAGGAAAAAGCTCTCTAACCTAGGTTTAAAACTGGGGTTAAATACCCCCCAAAATCGCCCAAAAAACTGTGACCAAAATGCCCATGCGCAGCCTGAAAATCGCAATTTACGCTACAGGCAGCGTGGCTCACTCGACCGAGTGACAAAAGTCGCTCGGCCGAGTAAGAAACCCTGAGAATTTCCAGTAAGTCTGGGGTCTTGGGAGTCTTCACTTCGGGCGTCGCTCGGCCGAGTGAGTTGTCGTCACTCGGCCGATGGCTTTTATTCACTCGGGCGGTCGGCAATTTCCACTCGGCCGAGTGGGTCTTCTGAAGCTCAGGCAGACGAAAAACAGTAAGTTGGCTCTTTTTGATGGGCGTCGTCTGAGTGCCACTCGGGCGGACGGGGTTCCGTCACTCGGCCGATGTGGCTTCTGGTGCTCGGCCGATTGCACACATGAAGCGTGTCCGATCTGGTCGGCCGAGCGGGGTCTCGCTGGTCGGCCGAGTGACTCCTTCACTCGGCCGAGTGGGACACTGAAAATGCCCAAACAGCTTGTTTTTGCCTCCTCGTCGCTCCTACGACGTTCTTTCTTCTTCCGCTCCTCTCCAATAACAAAATACCCATCGGGGAAGTCGTCGGTGACACTCTGGAGTATGTGTATCTCGGGATCACTCCAAATCGCTCCAAATCTCCTGAAATACGACAAAAACAATAAATCGTGAAAAGTATCGCAATATTGTCGATAAATCGTGAAAAGCGTGATTTGGGCGATCTAAATGGCATGCAATCATGCGGAAAAAAAGTGTAAAATAAGGTGCTGAGCTATGCGGAGGCAAGGGAAATTGCTTGAACGCGTCTCAAGTATGTGATGCTTGAGCGCTACTCCCAAGTGTAGGAGGACGTCAAGTAATAAATTTATATCCGGTGAGACCGGGTCGGATCACGGGGACAAGTCGTTTTGCAATCACAAATTCAATTGATGTAGGAAGGGTAACGGCGGTTAACAACCAACTACACTAACGGGGTGGAAGTGTGTGAAAATGTGTGTGAAACCATCTACCAAACCAACATCCTAGGGTTCGAGAATCGGAGAGGCAAATAGGCGAGGAAGCTTGTGTGGTGTGTGGGAATGAGGTTGCTAAGCATATGGGTTCAATCTGAGGATAACTCAATTGTCTTTCCGGCTAAGGAAAACGCAATCGGTGGATGTGGCATTTTATCGAACACTTGGTGTGCAATGAAAGTAGGGTATGAAAAATTGAGATAATAAACAACCAAGCATACAAGAATGGTACCGCTAGGCAAACTCCACTCTAGGGACACCCACTAGGATCCCTAATTCAAATTATATCTCATCAATTCTACCACATAATCATTAAAACATGCAAGATTGAAAACCAAAGCCAAAGCAAACACAAATCACCATACAACCACACAAGAAGAAGATCTAGCTCATTATAACAAGAAAAGAGAGATTTTTACTTCTAAAAACATCATCCATTATCATTACAATTCACTAAATCAAAATACACAAGGAGAGGGAAAGAGTTCACCAATATCTCCAATGAAGAACAAAACCCAAACCAAATGCTCCTCCTTGCTTCTTTGTTGCTCCACCAAAACCCTAACCCTAAGATGAAGAATGGGGAAGAAGGAATGAGGAAAAAAGAGGGGAGGAAAGCCCAAGAAATAGACTCAGAATTTCGGGTCTGAAAACAACCCAAACGGGTCGGATCCGCGCCCAAACCCGCAACTAATGCCCAAATCTGCAGAAATTTCAGCACCGTCACCCTGTCTTGCAAATATTCTAGAAAAATCATCCGACCTCGAAATGACACGTTCCAGGCGGCGATGGAACCGTAACAAAGTGTACTATCACTGAAAAATATCAGGAGGCCGAAATATGTACTGGAATGATAGCATATTTCTTCACAATAGGGGACAAATCTGCAGAAATTTTCAGCACCGCCACCCTGTCTTGCGAAAATTCTATAAAACTCATCCGACCTCGGAATGACGTGTTCCAGGCGGCGATGGAACCGTAACAAAGTGTAGAATATCAGAAAAATATCATTATGTCGGAATATATACTGCAATGATAGCAGAATTCTGCACAAGAGGAGAAAAGCAGACTTTCTAGCCCAGAAATTTTCAGCACCGTCACATTGTCTTCCAAAAAATGTAGTAAATTGCTCCGCCCTCCAAAAATTCTGGAAAAATATGCGTTGGAATCGGGACTTCACAAAATTCAACTGAAAAATAATAGAAGACCAAGATGAAGATGCTAATAAGCTGTAAAAATTGTGTTTTAAGCATATAAAAACGATAAGCTCCAATATTAAATGATATCATCAAAATGCGCGTATCGGAGCCAAAATGAATACAAATTATGCATAAAATGCCATCTAATGAGGGGTAAAATATACAATATTGAACCCTAATCACACCCCCCACTAGCTTTTTGCTAGTCCCTAGCAAAACAAGCGATATATTCGGATTCACAATATAGCACACATCAAACTGCACAATATTCATGGCACATGAAAATTTTTCAATATAAACTCAATTCCAATATACCAACTCATAAAATAGAGCAAATCCAAGACCAAAACTCCAATATGGCTCAAACCAACAAAGTACAAGCAAATTTTGCATTCATTGAGATTAAAACATAAGCGTGTCATAGTATCACAATCTTCAAGAACTTGGCCATAAATAACACTTAGCTTTCTTAATTCATGGAAGTTTGATATGGGGATCATGTTTATTCATTTTTTTAATGTGAAACTTAGAATGACCCATGTAACGAGGGTTTGGTCAATGACTCCCAAATCAGAAGATTTTGGGGCATTAGGCCAAAAAGGACCCCGCGGACCTAGTAACTCGAATCACCTAAGATTCACTTATTTTTCTCTCGTGCACTCCCCTAAATCCTATCTTTCGACACGAATCCCCAATGTTTCATGAGGACCCCCGGCTACTTGACAAAACTAGAAGAACGATGCACTTATTCTTTTTTTCTTTTTCTTTTTCTTTTTCATTTCTTTCTCTTTATTTCTTTTTTTTTTGATCCAACACACCAATCAACCACTCCTCAAGCATAAACCAAGCATATATCCAAGGCCGAATTCCATCAAATTGAACACCAATCTACACTAATGACTTAATCCAACTCGTGCATCACAAAGTTTGTACAAAACTAATCCAGACCACATCGAAGACAAAATTCATCGAATTATGCACTAGTTTTATGAATAACATATTAAAATTGATCTCATGAAGAAAAAGCAATAAAATGCATGCCAATCACAATGTAGGAGTTTGAACATAAGATTTGAATCCGAAAACATGCACGAAGATGAAACATGTAAGGGACTAAGCAAATAACTAGCAAGAGAGTAAGGAGGGTAAATATATTCTTGCAAAATGATTGGTGATGTCAAAATGGATGTCTCCAAACAAAAAACACAAAAAAAAAAAATTAAAACGAAAACACTAACTAAACATCCTAAAACCACCTACTACTCTCCCCCCAACTAAAGACAAGCATTGTCCTCAATGTTGGAAAAGTAGAGGTTTATTGAAATAAAACTATCCTAAAAAGCATAGAAAGTGCATTAAATTAAAATTTCTATACTACTAGAAGGAGATCACCGGGGTCAAAAGGAGGATCTCGGATGTATAACGGTGAGGAAAGTTGCTCAATTAGATCTTTACGCTCCTCCGCGAGCGTCTTCCCTCCACAAATCACTTTGGACACTAGCAACACACCAACAAGTGCTCCCTCCATAAAATTTCCAATTGTTCCCTGCGAGAGAGATGGTGTGTCAATCCAAAGCCGACACCGTTGCCTTTCAACAAAAGTGATCCAAATATAGTCGTCAACATAAGATAAAGAATTTAAATAAAGTTGACGAAAAATCCCTAAAGTGATTGCGTCCATCTCCATATGATGCATGCCCACGGGGGGGAGGAATGATGGATTTTGGGACAAGATTGGAGGAGAGCATGGTTCGGACTCCACCAAAATGATCGATAAGCTCGTGGCCCTACTAGTCTCCTCCTCCACTCTATCCAAAATTTTTCGCTCATCCTCTCCATCTTCACACAAATCTCCTGCAAGGGAAGATGAATCGAAATCAGATAATAAATGTTTTTGAGTGGTTTGATTACCTTCTCCCAAGCAAGAGGCAAGCAATGCGAGACTAGAAATGATCTCATGAATATACTGGCTTCGAGTCTCCATGCTCTGTAGAAAATATTGGGATTGAGCCTCCTGTGTCTGAATAAGCAATTGAAGTTCCTCGCCCAAGGGTTGCAAGGGTGCGTCCACGATTTGCTCTCCTTGGTCAAGGGATGCTCCAATGCTTTCCTGATCTGGCGCTAATGGATCACTCCCTGAAGTCCCATTCAATGGTCGTGCCATATCCTCCATGGACTCCAAGTACTCCCAAGCATCCACAGGTGACATGTCAAATAGAGCTCCATCGTCCAACATCGCCATGTAGTCCTGCATCTCCTCCTGCAACCCCTCGTAGAAAAACTGGAAAAGATGGTCTATCGTGAATCCATGATGTGGACAGTCGCTTAAGAAATCCATGAACCTTCTCCAAGCTTGATAGAAGGATTCACCGTCAATTTGAGCAAAGCCGGCAATTTTGAGCCTCAAAGAAGTGGTCCTGTGCAAAGAAAATGAAAGTGCATCATACAAAGAATTTATGCCGTTAAAGTCCATAACTTTTTTTTTGAATTTTAATAAAAGAAAATGAAAATAAAGATAGCAAAGGACTCAAAAAGTGAAAAATAAAGAAATCTCAAATCAAAAAGTGAAAAATAAAAAATCGGAAAAGACTCACACTAATAGTGGGAAGTATCTCGCCAAAATTTTCAAAATCAAACGAAAATGTAAATGCAAAAACCGTAGTCCCCGGCAACGGCGCCAATTGGTTGAACGCGTCTCAAGTATGTGATGCTTGAGCGCTACTCCCAAGTGTAGGAGGACGTCAAGTAATAAATTTATATCCGGTGAGACCGGGTCGGATCACGGGGACAAGTCGTTTTGCAATCACAAATTCAATTGATGTAGGAAGGGTAACGGCGGTTAACAACCAACTACACTAACGGGGTGGAAGTGTGTGAAAATGTGTGTGAAACCATCTACCAAACCAACATCCTAGGGTTCGAGAATCGGAGAGGCAAATAGGCGAGGAAGCTTGTGTGGTGTGTGGGAATGAGGTTGCTAAGCATATGGGTTCAATCTGAGGATAACTCAATTGTCTTTCCGGCTAAGGAAAACGCAATCGGTGGATGTGGCATTTTATCGAACACTTGGTGTGCAATGAAAGTAGGGTATGAAAAATTGAGATAATAAACAACCAAGCATACAAGAATGGTACCGCTAGGCAAACTCCACTCTAGGGACACCCACTAGGATCCCTAATTCAAATTATATCTCATCAATTCTACCACATAATCATTAAAACATGCAAGATTGAAAACCAAAGCCAAAGCAAACACAAATCACCATACAACCACACAAGAAGAAGATCTAGCTCATTATAACAAGAAAAGAGAGATTTTTACTTCTAAAAACATCATCCATTATCATTACAATTCACTAAATCAAAATACACAAGGAGAGGGAAAGAGTTCACCAATATCTCCAATGAAGAACAAAACCCAAACCAAATGCTCCTCCTTGCTTCTTTGTTGCTCCACCAAAACCCTAACCCTAAGATGAAGAATGGGGAAGAAGGAATGAGGGAAAAAGAGGGGAGGAAAGCCCAAGAAATAGACTCAGAATTTCGGGTCTGAAAACAACCCAAACGGGTCGGATCCGCGCCCAAACCCGCAACTAATGCCCAAATCTGCAGAAATTTCAGCACCGTCACCCTGTCTTGCAAAAATTCTAGAAAAATCATCCGACCTCGAAATGACGCGTTCCAGGCGGCGATGGAACCGTAACAAAGTGTACTATCACTGAAAAATATCAGGAGGCCGAAATATGTACTGGAATGATAGCATATTTCTTCACAATAGGGGACAAATCTGCAGAAATTTTCAGCACCGCCACCCTGTCTTGCGAAAATTCTATAAAAATCATCCGACCTCGGAATGACGTGTTCCAGGCGGCGATGGAACCGTAACAAAGTGTAGAATATCAGAAAAATATCATTATGTCGGAATATATACTGCAATGATAGCAGAATTCTGCACAAGAGGAGAAAAGCAGACTTTCTAGCCCAGAAATTTTCAGCACCGTCACATTGTCTTCCAAAAAATGTAGTAAATTGCTCCGACCTCCAAAAATTCTGGAAAAATATGCGTTGGAATCGGGACTTCACGAAATTCAACTGAAAAATAATAGAAGACCAAGATGAAGATGCTAATAAGCTGTAAAAATTGTGTTTTAAGCATATAAAAACGGTAAGCTCCAATATTAAGTGATATCATCAAAATGCGCGTATCGGAGCCAAAATGAATACAAATTATGCATAAAATGCCATCTAATGAGGGGTAAAATATACAATATTGAACCATAATCAGTGGACGATGGCCGAGGCCTTGGCCCTACTAGGGTCAAAGGCGGCAGGTAGACCCGTAATCCGGGCCCAGAAAGCACCGGAATCGAAGGAAGGTGGGGGGATGTGAGTGGGGGCGTAACCACGGTCGGCCCCGGGGACATTGGGCCACGAAAAGAAAGCTCTCATCATACTGAGAGTGACCTGGCACTCTCGGTCCATGAACCTAAACGAGCATCCCTCGTCGGTCCGGGCGAAAGAACTAAGCACCTCAAGTGTCGGACGAACGAACGTGTCCGCCGACACCTGGAAGAAATCTCGCCAACCCACGTTGTCATACAATGTGAGCATCCCCTCAAGTACCCCCAGGCGTCCTAGGTCTGCAAGGTGTGCGAACCTGGAGGGTACGATCGAGCGCTGGGAAATGCGCTTGAAAACGACGCGGTGTGCGTCGTCCCGGAACGTAATCCCCAGCGGCCCGATAAGTGGAGCTGGTGGTGGTGGCTGTGGGACGGCAGGGAGTGGCTGTGCGGGGTGAATGGGCTCTGCAGGCTGTGCGGGGTGTGCGGGGTCTACAGGCTGTGCAGGGTGAACGGGGTGTGGTGGTGTAGGCGGAGGAGAGTCCACCACCTCGTGGGAGGGGCCGGGCTCATCCGACCGCTTCCGCTTGGCGGAAGCTCTCCTCGACCGTGGCCGTGTCTGGGGCGGCATGTGGGCCCCGGGTGCTCACCAAAAACGTGAAAAATGCGGCGTGCGTAAAATAAAGGAACGAATATACCATGACACGCCGCGAGAGCAAAGAAGTGGACGCGTGCAAAGACGACGCCTCCACGTAGCCCAAAACGATCCCCGGAAGATCCCCTGGGCTCCCCTAAGCTCCCCAATATAACCTGCGCATCAAACGAAGAGATTAGCGTGTAATATTCAAAACGTATGGGGGGCTAGGGGTATAATAGATAGAAATTGAATTTAATTTGGGTTTGGGGTTCGTTAGACACATGGATCATCGAAAAATACGCAAAAGAGGAGAAATAGGCGAAAAATTGGGGGTACCGGAGCTCGGCCGGCGAGGTAGTCGCCCGCGGCGACTCGGGCGGAGGCGGAGGAGCGGTCGGCCGGCGGTGGTCGGCCGAGCGCGGCAGCTGGGCGAGTGGGTCGGGCGAGTGAGGTGGGAATCGGGGGCGAGGGATGCGAACGGTCGGGGTTTTGGGGGTTTAACTCGTTTCGAAAAACTCGCCCCCCACGCCCCCTTTTATAGAAAGAGTTACGACTCGGCCGAGTGACTTCGTCGCTCGGCCGAGTAAACTCAACGGAATTACTTTTGAAAAATTCTTCCCTGCTTACGATTCGGCCGAGTGGCCTTGCCACCCTCGGCCAAGTGGAGTAAGTCCATTCGGCCGAGTGGCTTAAGCTACTCGGCAAGACTCGCCCTAGGAGCGTATCAGTTTTACTCGGCCGAGTGAATATATATACTCAGCCGAATAGCAATTATACTGAAATCCAGAAAAGAAACAGAGAGTTGGGTACAGCAGACTTCCCTCGTTCGTGAGCCGCTCGGGCGGACGAACTTATGTGCTCGGCCGAGTGACTAGTATACTCGGCCGAGTGAACCCTGTTTTCTGCTGTTTGGCTTCGTTTGGGCTCTAAACTCTGTTTTTCTTCCTCCAGTCGATTTCATCTTCCTCCTAAGCATCAAGCGCCTTCCTGGAGCACTCCTCGTCGCCTTGTTCATCCTCCTAATGATAGGTACCTCGTTCTCCTATACTGTCAAAGAAAAATAGGACCCGTTATCACGAAATTTTTGGGCGAACGACTCAAAACACTAATAATTTCTAAAAAAATAAAGGAAAAGTAAAAATAAAGCGATAACCGTCGGGTTGCCTCCCGACAAGCGCTCGTTTAAGGTCGTGAGCTCGACCCCTTTGATTTTCAATTAATGCGGGATATTGGGTGCATATGAGATGCACCCGTCAAATTTTCCGGGGAGAACGCTTGGATTCGGATGTTGCGGCGGCGTGTTCTCCCTCGGTGCTCCTTTGCCTCGGGTAGTGTTGGGGGGTGGCTCCCCCAAGCTAGTGCTTGCTCCGGGCCTCGGCTTCACCGGTGACACCGATTTTCGTATCGGTGTGGCTTTCCTTGGAGACTTCATCTTCGAGAGCTTGCAGAGCTCTCGTATTCTCGCGACATCAGCGTCGCCTTCATCAACTTCGGTGGATAGGTCGGGGGAATGCTCCATCTTTTCTTCTTGGCCCAAATCCGGCCCTTCCTCAAAATCTTCCTTGAATAGAGCCCCGATCGAATGGGGGATCGCCTCCTCAATAACCTCGTCAAGGAGGTCCATATAGTCCAGCTCCTCGTGATAAGGCATGTGTTTCATTGCCTTGGGAATATGAAGCTCCACCTCGATGTTGTCGACGTTCAATGTTAGAGTTCCTTCACGTACGTCGACTATGACACCGGCGGTGGCGAGGAACGGGCGTCCAAGTATTAGCGACGTGTCTCCCTCCTCCTTGACATCCATGATCACGAAGTCACATGGCAAACATATGCCCCCCGGAACTTGTAGCGGGATGTCCTCTGCGATCCCTACCGGCCTTGTGATCCGATCATCGGCTAGTTGTATCCGCATGTCGGTAGGCTTCAATTTTGTGCCGGTATTTAGCCTTAGGAACATAGAGAGAGGCATGAGGCTAACACTAGCCCCTAAGTCCACCAACGCCTTTTGTAGAGGGACGCCGCCCAAGGTGCAAGGAATTCGAAAACTCCCCGGGTCTTTGAATTTAGCCGGCTCCTTCTATCTCTTGGTGAACCAAGAGCCCTCCTCGGCGAGCATAATTTTCTCCTTCCTCTTTCCTCCCGTAATCAAATCTTTCAGGAACTTGGCGTATGTCGGGATTTCCACGATAGCGTCGAGGAAAGGAATGTTGAGGCTTACCCCTCTTAAATACTCGAGAAACTTTGCTAGCCGTTTCTCCATTTTTGCTCTAGCAAGCCTCTGAGGGAATGGGATCGGTGGCATAAAATGCCTTTCTTCAATCAATTGCTCCGCTCTGGACTTTTCTTCCCCTTGCGGCTCTTTCTCCATCTCAACCTCAATGACCGGCTTGATTGGCTCTACAATCTCCACCACGGGCTCATCGGTAGGAATCATGACGGGAGTGGTATCCTTCCCGCCTCTAGTTGTAACTGCAACCACGGCATTGATGTGGCCGGTGGCGCCCCGTGGGTTTTGATCGGGTTGAGCCGGCAATTGTTGAGTATTTCGATTGAGCAACGCCAATTGCTCAGAGATTTGGGCTACAACGGTTGCAAGGGAATCTTGGCCCGCCTTCAAGGTAGCGTTGGTCTTTTTCTGCTCGACCATAAACTCCTCCACTCTAGCTTCAAAGTCGAAACGTTGTTGAGCTTGTGGGGGGTTTGGATTTCTCCACCCTTGATTGTATCCGGGCGGCCTATAGGGTCCAACTTGTTGCTTTGGCGGGAAATTTTGTTATGGAGGCCCCCTCGATGGATAATGTTGTTATTGTTGTTGCGGTGGTGGTCGAGCTTGTTGAGGTGGTTGTTGCGGCGGGTTCAACGCTCCTTCATTGTTGGCATAGGAGAAACCGGGATGGTTTCTAGTGGCCGGATTGGCCCAATATCCTTGGTTCCCCGCGACGTATTGAACTTGCTCCAAAGATCCCTCTCCTTGTTCTCCTCCCAAATACATAGCTTGAGATTGGTCTTGCCAATCACACATTTGATTTGTTGGTGCGGATGTGGAAGGGGTTCCTTGGGGCTCCGTGATATACTTCTCAAGTCTCTCCACTACCTTGTGGAGAGAATCAAACTTGTTGGTAAGCTCCGCTATGGCCTTTGCCTCATAAATGCTAGATGGCTTCAAGGAGGACGAAGAGTGTCCTTGCTCGTCGCCCCATTGTTGATTGTTTGAGGCCATCTCCTCAATTAGGGCCGTAGCTTCGTCGGGAGTCTTCGATAGGATGGCACCATTTGCTGCGGCATCAATAATCTGCTTGGTCCCTGGTTGGAGACCATTGTAGAAGCTATGGACTAGCTCCCAATCTTCGATGCTATGGTGGGGGCATTGATGCTGCAGATCTTTGAAGCACTCCCAAGCCTCGTAGAGTGTCTCTTGGGGTCCTTGCTTGAAGGACATGAGAGCACTCCTAATCTTTACCGTCTTGGAGGGCGGATAGAACTTGTCAATGAACGCGCTCGCCAACTCGTCCCATGTGGTAAAGACTCCGTCAGCTTGCATCCTCAACCAATAAAGAGCTTTATCCTTTAATGTGAAGGGGAAGAGGCGCAGTCTGATGGCATCAATGGAGACCCCCGTCATCTGAAATGTGGCGCACTTCGACAAAAATAGCTGGATGTGGTAGTGGGGATTTTCATGGGCGTTCCCATGAAATGGATCCTGCTGCATCAGAACCACTAGTCCAGTCTTCAGCTCAAAATTCTTGTCAGCCGCCAACTCCGGCATGGCAATGGACGAGGTCGTAGAAGAGGTCTTAGGCCGAAGCCTATCGCGAATGGAAATGATCCTCGCCATTCTTGCCGCCAATTGTTCCGTAGTTTCCGGGTTGGTCATAAACCTCCCTTCCGGATCTTGTCTCCTCTCCGCTCTAATTCTCCGCACAGTACGTTCAATCTCGGGATCAAATAATATAACTTCAGGGTCCACAGTGGATCTCGTGTACATGCACGGGAAAACAAAGTTTCAAAGAAGTGATTAGCACAATGGAAGGGTTAGATAAAAATAAAGAAATAAAACAAAAAGAAAGAAATAGCTAGGGTGATAAGATCAAACACTATCGCCTCCCCGGCAACGGCGCCAAAAACTTGATCGCTCCGGAATGTAACCCAAAAGGGCGACCGTATAGTTTTACCGCAAGCGCACGGTGTAGTGGCGAGCGGGTTATCGAACACAGGGAGGACGAATGACAGTGCCTGCTCCGAACAACCTGGCTATAGGAACAGAAAAGAGGGAATTTGCCTTTTGGCGATCCTGTCACAATCGTCAGACAAAGTATGGGGATATAAAATCAAATAAAGACGCCCAGGGAATGGGGAATCCCCGCTACTCACCGTATCTCGTCAATGTGATTCATTGGTATCAAAATTGCTAGGGTAGAATTTCGGATGAACTAGTTGCATCTGAATGTAAAACCTAGCTCACGCTCTCACGCTGTTGCCGGTCTATAGCTATCCTAGGTTTGGGTCCAATCTCTTGCAAACCCAAGCCTAGGCAAGCTAGCATTAGGATCAACATCATCGTTCAATCGCGTCCCGAGCCCACTCTCGTGCAAACTCGGTCCACGACCTAGGTTGGGATAGTTCCTACCCGTCCAATCTCTTGCAAACGGGTATCGGTATGGAATTGCAACCGAGAACCCTAGTATCGGTCCAATCTCTTGCAAACTGATACTACGGAAACTCAATTTCAACCCAATTCGAATTTCTAGGGTTTCCTATCGAATTGGGATCCAATCTCTTGCAAATCCCAATCGATATGAACACCTAGCTATCCGTAGTAAATCGATCCCAAACTAACCCTAATAGCAATTCTAGCAATATTTCTACCAAATCATCACAAATCGGAAATTGGGCTCGTAGGGTTCATCCCCACGCCCCAAGACGTAAAGACTACTCACAATTCATATCACAAATGCAAGAATAAACAATTGAAATAACAATAGAATTCATCACAATATTCAAATAAGCAATAAAAATGAGATTTTTAATGGAGAGGGAGACAAACCAATAGAGTTCTCCAAGAATCCAACAAAAATAAACTTTCTTCTCCTCTCCAATCACAAGAATCAAAAGCTAAAAAGTTTAGTCTAAAAAGCTGCCAAAAGCCAAGGAAAAAGCTCTCTAACCTAGGTTTAAAACTGGGGTTAAATACCCCCCAAAATCGTCCAAAAAACTGTGACCAGAATGCCCCTGCGCAGCCTGAAAATCGTAATTTACGCTACAGGCAGCGCGGCTCACTCGGCCGAGTGACAAAAGTCGCTCGGCCGAGTAAGAAACCCTGAGAATTTCCAGTAAGTCTGGGGTCTTGGGAGTCTTCACTTCGGGCGTCGCTCGGCCGAGTGAGTTGTCGTCACTCGGCCGATGGCTTCTATTCACTCGGGCGGTCGGCAATTTCCGCTCGGCCGAGTGGGTCTTCTGAAGCTCAGGCAGACGAAAAACAGTAAGTTGGCTCTTTTTGATGGGCGTCGTCTGAGTGCCACTCGGGCGGACGGGGTTCCGTCACTCGGCCGATGTGGCTTCTGGTGCTCGGCCGAGTGCACACATGAAGCGTGTCCGATCTGGTCGGCCGAGCGGGGTCTCGCTGGTCGGCCAAGTGACTCCTTCACTCGTCCGAGTGGGACACTGAAAATGCCCAAACAGCTTGTTTTTGCCTCCTCGTCGCTCCTACGACGTTCTTTCTTCTTCCGCTCCTCTCCAATAACAAAATACCCATCGGGGAAGTCGTCGGTGACACTCTGGAGTAGGTGTATCTCGGGATCACTCCAAATCACTCCAAATCTCCTGAAATACGACAAAAACAACAAATCGTGAAAAGTATCGCAATATTGTCGATAAATCATGAAAAGCGTGATTTGGGCGATCTAAATGGCATGCAATCATGCGGAAAAAAAGTGTAAAATAAGGAGTGATCAGTGTACTAGGATGAGTCCGATGACGATGAGGTGTCACCCTATGAGACCCACACTTAAACACCAGAGTTGCCTAAAAACCCCGAAACGAACGACGAGGAGTTGCCTGTCGTGGTGCACGAGAGTAGAGATATATTTTCAGGGAAGTGTTGTCAATCGATCTTTATCTTACATATTTCCTTTGACGATCTTCTTTAGAAAACTTTTATTTTGGGGATGGATTATTTACATCAGATTGATGCGGCTTATCTCTTTCAGGGTACAGGTAGAGTCATTGGAGAGATGCTGGAAACCGCATTGCGGAAATCTGATGGAGTCCATGGCAATACACACCTGGTGGAGCCACAGAAGGAGCAGTTGGAGCAGTTGCCTGCACCAACAAAGATACTGGATCTGCCTTTTCTACAGGTGGTATCAATCCAGTAGTGTAGCTGTAGTATAAATTTTTATGCTTTAAATAAACATGAATCCTCTCGACAGCGAGATGACCGTATATGGTTGCTTGATTAGTTAGTTTAAATAAATCTATCACCTCATATGATGACAACATAATAATCGTTTGCACACCACCCTATTCTATGATTCAATTGCCCACCCTAATATTGATCCTTGTTTTTGCTCTGCTCCCCTCCCCAATTTTTGTGCCAATCTGTCCACACTAGGCACCTTCTGAAATAGCTTGGGGAAGAGGGATGTATTTTGATGTGTAACTCCAGTTTTTTGGCATTGCCCTCACTTTTTCATATCCAAACTCATTGATGACAATGTGATATTTAAGCTTAGGGGAGTGCATAGTGTGTGCACTTTGCTTTGTCGTGAAACACACCTTAAAATTTTTAGACGAACCATATTCACTTCTCTATTTATGTCTCATATGCTTCATTTTATTATGGTATATTGTGGATTTACTTTCTTATGAACTCTGATATTTGTTAGATTAGAGCTTACTTCCTTGAATGAGGTAATATGCTTTTCCATAGTAGAATCCATAGTTTCACAACCATAATCTCGAAACAGTTAAGATAAAAATAAATGAATCAAAATCTGAAAATTATTTTATTTTTTGTGTGATTTGATTGATAATTCTATTACTTCATAGATGTCTAGTAATTTAAAAGAGATAGGATAACCCCACGACAACCAATGTATTGATGAATAGAACACTTGATAGCGAGTCCATATTTAGATTCTATACTTTTTTCTTTTCTTTTATATATAGCCATAAATGATCATTGATCATGCTTTGCATTCTATTGCGTTTACTTGAGTTAGTAAAAATCTCAAAAACCTAAAAAAAATTCAAAAATATCTAAATAAAAGGTCCTTGGGGTTCCTTGTAACCCAATGTCCTAAGATCGCCTGATCTGGGATGCATAGACCGCTCTTTTGCATTCCATTGCGTTTACGCAAGGTTGCAAGACATAAAAAATCAAAAAATTGATACAAAACGAAAACTCCATTTCTCTATCCCATTTTCTATATAGAATAAAGACATGAAAAGGTTGATGGGTTCTAGGAGTCAGGAAACATGCGTAGTGTGGTGATGCCTAACCTTAATTGAGTTTACTAACTCATTCTATGAAGCTTAACAAAACACCACGCATGCTTGAAACTGTTTGATCATAACATATTTATACTGCTTAGAGAATGTGTTGTGGACATCGGATTCATCTCTGTGAACTTAGTATATTCCATGATAAAATATGATAGGATATAGCTCTACTCTCATTTTATTATTTATCGAGTTTATTACATTTATTGAAATCCACAGTATGTTCATTTGATCGAGACTTAAGTATCTTGTGTGAATGTGTGTTCTAATCATTTTGGGTTGTGTTCACGTATTCTTGTATCGTATTCTTGTATCCATGAGTTCAAATATTTGCTGAGTTTGAGATTGAGCTCCTCAAGTCCATCACACTTCATCACCTCACCTTTTCATTGTATTCCTCTCCCGGGTTCGCTAATTATTTGTCTTCCTCGAGGACGAGTAAGAGGTAAACTTGGGGGATTTTGATGTGTTTGTATTTTACATGTTTTATACCCCACATCCACATCATATTTGATTGCTTAAATCCCGATTTTATACGCTTTTATGTTGATAATTGGAACTATTTGACTTCGAGAGCATTTGGTTGCATTTCAGGGAATATCGAGCAATTTGGAGCATATTAGAGAGAAGGACATGAACACCGATGCTGGAGCATCAATGGCATCGTGTTTAACTTGTTGAAGCTGCTGGGGAGAATGAAAGAAAGAAAGAAAGGAGAAGAAGGCTGAATGTGCTGAGTTCCAGGTAGCTTGGCCAAGCGGCTACCCCGCTCGACCGAGCTGGTGACGCAAAACGAAAGGAAAAGAGTCGAGGAAAATGAGCTTATAAGCAGATGCCGCTCGACCCGAGCGACCACTCGCTCGACCAGCGAACCCTTCCTCCTGACAAGCTGAAGAATGAGCCAAACTCTCTGTTTAATTAGCTCGGCCGAGCAGCCCTAGCACTCGGCCGAGCTGTCTCACTTGCTAGACTCGAAAATTGAAGCACTCAAGAGGCACTCGACCGAGCGCTAGGGCGTGCTCGACCGAGCAACCAATGCCGCTCGGCTAAGCGGAGTAGAAAATGCAGGAATCTGGACAGCCCTTCACTCTTTGAAGATCTTCTATCATCCTAGATTTTACAGTATTTTTTTCATATTGTTTCCAGATAGTACACTTCATGAAGATTCCAACGCCGCCAAGAAGGCACCAAATGGAGGTCGGATGAGTCCTAGGGAATTTCTGCAAGTTGGCGAATTTGTATTGGAAATTGTGCTCGGGCAGAACTGTGCAATGAGCTCGACCGAGCTAGCTGTCTGGGGCCCACCACTTAAGTTGCAGCCCCTATTGGGTTTGGGCACGAAATTGAGGGAGGGTATTTCTAGGTTTTCAAGGGGTTGTATAAATACTTTTTGTAGCCGTCATTGAGGGGGGACACCCCCTCTTTTGGGTTGTGGACGACATTTTTCAGAGGTTAGACTACGCAATCGGCCCCCTCTTTCGTGATTTTGTATCGGATCTATTACAAAGATAAGTATTTCTTTTGTTGAAACTTCTTTATTTCTTTTCGTATATGCTTGTGACGATGATCTCTATTGTTTTCATATTTTTCGCCATGCTTGAGTAGAATTGCTTGCTAGGGTTAGGTTGAAGCCTAGAATCCTAAGGATTGGATGTTAGGTTACCCTTAGTTGAATGAATCTAGGGTTGCATTATGGTAATTTGAACAAGGATTTTGGGGGATTAACTTTAGAATTGGAGGACCGTGAAAACAGCTCTATATTTTATAGGGAAAATCCACCCGAATCTGATTAGGGCTTAGCAGTCATTTTCTAGGGCTCGCGATCACGAAAGTGACTCGTGCACTAGGGATGATTTCTAATCCCCGATCCGCTAATCGGTGACTACGAGAGTAGCCCGACTGCTAGAACGAACATTAGTGTAGTATCCCAATCCATAGATCATGAGAGTGGATATGGATTTGTGATACAGGAACCATGTCAAACGTAATGCACATATTTCTATGCAAATCTGATTGCGAAAGTAGAGCTGTGCATAGAGATGCATTAGACGAGTAGGACAATGAGAGTTGACTGCGTGCTTATCATCCTCGGATGTGACACTCTTACCCTCAATTATAATTCAACGAAAGGATTCTTAACCTAATATCGAAACCCAAAAGACGTAGTGGGGATACCGATACCTTAGTAGTTATCTCTCATTCACTTTCTTTGTTTTATTTGTTTTCTTTTGTGGAGTCTTTGGTTGTGCCTTGCTGATCGTGACACCCTCGTATTTCACTTCCATCACCATTACGACCCCCTTCGTAATCCATCTCCACCTAATAAACCGAAGCCTAACCAACCTAGGAATCGATAGGTGGTATAAGTAACGCCTCCCTGTGGATTCGACCCCGAACTTACCAGGAATATATTATTCTGACATCCTTGCACTTGGGGGTGAGAGTGTGCATACCTTTCTAGGGGTGCGCATCCTCGCAAAACAACAGCTACAAACTTCTTCCATCACACGAGCACTGCTCCATCTATCACCATGGTTTCTCCAGACTCTCTACAATGGATTTACCCAGATTCCAAACAGCTCCGCTGTTGTGAACCAGCCCATCAAATTAGAAAATGAAGACCTAATTCTTAGTAAAGGCCCAATGAGAAGAGGAAGGGTAAAAAGAATGCAAGATGCAATTGGAGCCCGAGTAGAAGCATTGCTGGCCCAAGAAAGTTATACTCAAATGAGACCTTAGTCTTGCTAATCCAAGCCCAAGAAAATTAAGGCCATAAGTCTGAATGCATGCATGGGGGAGATCAAAAGTCAATTTCAACAACCATAAATATGAATGCATGCATGGGGGAGATCAAGAGTCACTTAATGCATGCATGGGGGAGATCAAAAGTCAAGTTCTACCACCATTAAATCTTAATTCAAGTAGGAGATCAAGAGCCAAGAAGCATAAAGTTATGAATTACAAATGTAATTTTTTGCATGTTATTAGGCTCAAAATTTCAAGTTGTCTTTTGGTTTTCTATATGTCACATTTATGTCTTTTACTTATTCCAGGTTATTATGATGACTAATGGGCTACTAAGAGCCATTAGTTGTCATTAATTAGTGATTTTGTTAAGTTTCCAAGCTCTACCCATAAATAGAGCATGTTTTCCATTGTATTCACCATCAACCAGATTATTAATCCAGAATTTGAGTGTTTTCTCATATTGTGTGAGATTTTCTATCTTCTTTAGCTCTTGTGGAAACTTGCCTTGTCAATCATCCTTATAAGATTATTGATCCAATTTCGCAAAAGCCTCCAATTCGTGCTTCAACCGAAGTGCGTTATTGTGTGGATTGGTTAATCTCTTGTTTGTGGTTGGGCAAGTTGTCTAAGTAGCAGGTCGAGTTCCTTATAATGTTGGTTGCTATTTGCATTTGTCACGTCAGTGAACCACCCTTACCCAGAGCTTATCAATCCATATTTCCTTTCTCTAAGTTTGGAATGTGGCACTCATATCCTTCTTTTAAGTTTGTTTCGAGTTTCTTGAACATCTTACGCCGTGAAGATCGGGCCAGCCTACTGGTTTCATATCATTTGGTATCAGAACTCCTGGTTGACACAGTAGGTGTTTCTTTCAATCTTTTCATTGCTTCAAAAAATATTCTGTATCAAATCTTTTCCTTTTCTCAACTGTTGCAAAAAATAGAAATTTTTCCAAAAAAACCTCAAAACAATTCTAAATCACCTTGATTTTATCTTTAGTCTGCAAAAATTTTTATTTCATCTTCATGTTTTAGAGAGTCATTGTTCTTATATCATTCAAAAATCTAATCTAATCTGTTTTTGTTTAGTTTTATACAAGTAAAGCACCCAGAAAAAAGAAAAAAACTAATGCAAAGGAAAATAAACAGAAAAAACAAAAGCAAAAAAATGAGTAAAGCTTAGCATAAAACGAGAAGAAAAAAATAGTGGTGCCCAATTCAGTTTTTACATGTTGTTATCTTAGAAATCTGTGGAATTATATTATCAGCTTTTATTGTTGCATTTTGGTCTTGAACTACTAAAGAATTCCATTCTTTTCATTGAATCCCTACTCTAGAACTACTCCTACTTCAGGCCTAAACACGTCCATTATGCACAATTTGGCCTACCACCACTACATACTTGGTTGAAGTGGGTAATTGGCTTTGTTGGATCACTCAATAAGGATTTGGGTTGCATACGAGCTAAGGACAGGTTCTGAGAGAATTGTGAGTTGGTGAGATTATCAAGAGTGTATATATATTTTTTCCTTTTTTCACTAACATGGTAGGAAATCCAGAAGATACTACACAACAAGTAACACCTTTGGGATGTGTAATAGTTGCTCTAAAGTCTTAAGAGTCCAGATAAGATGATAAGTCTAAATGAGAGTCTATACAAAAAATTATCATTTGGGATCATACTGCCATTCCATAAATCATCTAAACGAGCGTCTATAAAACAAATTCTCCGTTGAGACACATGATGAAACGGAATACAATTGCAAAAAATATTGTGTAGAAGAAGAATCAGTGATGATCCCACCAAGGATTGTTGAAGAATAAATATTGTGTAAATAGAATCAGATAGAATTAGATAGGTGGAATTTGGCATAAATAATTAGTTAGTAACATAAGAAATGTTGTGAGTTGAGGATAGCTAGTGGGGCGCCATTTATAGACGAATTGGACATGGATGATGGTGATGATTGAGGAGGTGCTTGTGAGTCTACAGAAGAGTGATCGTTAGTCTACAGAAGAGACCACGTGAGACTACAGAGGCTTGCTCGTGATTCTACAGAGGAGTGCTCGGGATTAGAGTGGTTTTGTTTATTCTCATTGTTGTGATCGCTGAGTAATAAAGTAGTCATTGAGCAAAATTACTCAGTGCGTACAACCGGAAAAAGTTTAGCGAATTGTGCACGCTGAGTAAATTTAGTGACATTGGACAAAATATACTGTAACGACTGCTTTTCATGTATCTGGATTTAATATAATATAATATATGTTTTGATGGATTTTCTCCTCTTGTGTGGTTTTGTCTCCGTAGATTTCATTTTCGATCGATTCGTCATATTTTCTCGCTTCTTCCTTAGGATTGTCGATTTCGAAGTATGTCACTCGTGACGGACTTCATAACGGTCATATCTAACTGTTAGATCAAGCCTAGGAGTCTTAGGAATCGATACCGGGGCCTCGCGATCCGTATCGGTACTTTTCTGTGCTCATTAGCCGGTGTAAGAAGGGCCATCGACCGACTAGATGACGATCCAGTCGGTCGGCAATCCTTCTTGGACCGACTAGTTAGCTTTCTAAATTTCTCAGGAGTTACTGTTTATCGTTAGTCGGTCGAAGAACGTTGGTTGACCGACTAGGTTGCAAACTAGTCGGTCAGCAATGCTTCTTGAACCGACTAACTCATCAAATTATTTTTGTATCAGCTACTGTTTACTCTTAGTCGGTCTAAGAACGTTCATCGACCGACTAGATGCCAAACTAGTCGGTCAGTAATTGCTCATGGACCGACTAACTCTAGAATCCTATTTTCGTTCAGGAGTTACTGTTTGCACTTAGTCGGTCTGCGTTGGTCGACCGACCGACTAGTTGCCAAACTAGTCGGTCAGTGGTTGCTCTTTGACCGACTAGTCTGTGTTAAAACCCTAATTTCTGGGCAGCCGCCAGCCCAACCTATAAATACCCCTCCCAAACGACTTCTTCTTCTCCAACACGACCCAAAACCCTAAAAACTTCCCTCTTCAGCCCCCATCTTCCTCCAAGCTCCATTTCTCCATTCCAAGCCCTAAATCCATCATCCAATCCATCCATCTACTCTATCTACCCCTCATCTTCCCCAAATCTCCATCAAAACCCATCAAAATCCCCAAATCCCCCAAAACCCTAGTTTCCCCAAACTTCTCCAATCTTTTCCAGATCTGATCCTAGGGTTCCCCGGAGTGTTTCTTCCGTCCCCTCTTGGTAAGAAATCGATCTACCGTTGTTTTCTTAACCTATTTATAATTTTATGAAAACCTTAATTAATTTCATGTGTTTGATGTTTGTCTCCCCCAAAACAGCGATTTCCCCCGTAGATAGCATCCGTGTGACGAAGTGATCGTCAATCCCCGGTGCTAGGCAAGTGAAACTTGCCACTTAGGGTTAGGCCATGTTTTAGGCCATTTGCTTGTTGTAGGCGTAAAAGAGGCTAGGCGACGAAATGATACTCGCCTAGGCGCAAATTGGGGAACTAGCTTGACAACGAAGCTAGTTCCGACTTTTAGCATGTTGCACAATTAACATGTCATGTTTACTTTCAATTAACGGTGCGCAAATATGTTCATGTCATTGCATTTCGCCTGTCACGTTTAATTTAATTAACTGTACGCAAATAAATTGTCATGACCTCGCATTCTTTAGGTATTGTTGTGATTGCGTAGCTTCGCTACAATGTTGTGTTCCTGGCTCGTGTTCCAGAAGCGGGCCATGTGTTGGTTGATAGCCAATGCCCGAATTGCGTGTTCCGGCTAGGTGTTCCCTACGCCATACTTGTGTTCCTGGCTCGTGACCAGAAGCGAGCATAATGAGTTGGAAACCCCAACGCTCGATGTAATGAATTGTGAACTAAGAATGCGTGCTCAATGTGCGGGGCAACCCTATGCTCACTAGATGAGCTCAATGTGCAGGGACCCCAGGCTCCATATCGTGTGGGTATTGAGTAGTGTCTAGTGCCGATCGGTCTGAAATGCTATGCCATTCAGCGAATGGCCTAAACACCTACAAAATGTGAATTGATTGAATTGATAGTAGCTTGGCTACTCTTGTCTTGTCCCGATGATTGCTCTCTTGTACAAATTGTTTGCCATGTTTAAATTGTGCACTCATGTTATAACTGCCATGTCATGCATACTAAACTGCTAGGTTGCTAGATGCCTCACTTTCAGTTTCCTTGCCCAAGTCTTTTTAGACTTGCTGACATGTGCCCCTTTACTCTTTTGGGTGACACATGTTAGATCATGAGCCCGAGTACCTCGTTGAGGACGAGGTGTTTGCTGACGCCGAGCCCGAGCTTGTGTTTGACGGGGAGCACGTGGACACTGGGGACCAGTCCTAGTGTCATCGTGTGTTTTACTTTTGTTAGACAGTTGTTTTGTATTCGGTGCGTAGCACCTATACTTTGTTATGTCGTATTCTTTTGTTGGCCTTGTTCTGGGCCTTGGACTCTTTTCTTTTAGCCTGGTGGCTTTTCTGGATGTTGGACTTTTGTTGATGTTGGACAATTTGTGAGATGTGGAATTTTATTTCAGTCTCTCCTTGTGTTATTATTGTTATTCTGTTGTGGTTACAGGAACCTGTTTATGTATTGTGGATGCTTATCGGGTTTGGGGCTTCACAGCTCCACTCTCGTGCGGACCTTTTCACGTCTCGCCTCCATTTTAGGGAAGCGGGTCGTGACATATACTCAGCATGCACAACCAGCAAAAGTATAGCCGGTTGTACGCGATGAGTAAAAATGGCGACAGTGAAGAAACATTACTCAAAGCGCACAACCGAAAAAAGTATCGCCGATTGTGCGTGCTGAGTAAGTTTTCTCCACTGTAACCATTTTTACATAGTGTGCACAACCGGCCATACTTTTGCTGGTTGTACGTAAGAATATGATCGGTTGTGTGTGTTGAGTAAAAATACATGTTGAAAAGCAAAATTACTCATCGCTCACAACCGTTCATTACATTCGGGGGTAATTTTGGGGTTTTTAAAAGTCAATTTCGTTACTGTTCATTACAAAAATCAGACGTGCACAGAGAACTTCGATATGTCACGTAGCAGCTCTCTATATTATCTGTGAGTACTAACTCTCCATATGCAGGTACTCCATCTCAACATTATGGTTCAGCTCTACACAAATATCAAGTCTTTTGCAAGAAGAATTACAATCAAGATGAAGCCCAAGCTTATTGGCATATTATGTATCTTGTTGTAATGATGTAATAATGTTCTAATTTTCTTTTTTACTTCTTGCAAACTTAGATTGTTAAAGCCATGATGATGATTTATCTTAGAACCTAAGTTTCCCTCAAAAATTCCAAGTCCTAACCTTTTCTTATCGATTACAACTTTTCTCGGGTCGACGAGCCCCCTGCGTAACTTCTGTTCCTTGTCCTAGTCTTCTAACACTTTTTCCTGGTCGACTAGATCATTTGCGTAACTTGGACTTTTTGGTCCTAATCGACTAATAATTTTCCTAGTTGACTAATGTAACTTGCGTAATTTTTCTGTTCGACTAACAAATTTTTCAAGATCGACTAGAGTCAGTTACAACGGCTCTATTTTTACTGTTCTCTATGCCTAATCGACTACAGTTTTTCCTAGTCGACTAATGTCAGTTCTGACAGTTTTTCAACAAGCCTTTTTCTAATTGTTTTGATCAGTTTTTGACAGTTATTTGGAGCACCCCTTCAGTCCTAAAAATATTTCCCGAACCCCTGCCATTTCCAACAAGTTCTCCCACAAACTCTCTAAGATTTTCAGATTTTCTCACTCTAAAGAGAGTGTTTATCTTAGTTCCTTGGAGAACAAAGTGCTGAAATTTTTTCCGTAGGAATTTCATCTTCAAAAGTGTTTCTATTCATTCTTCCAATCAAAAAACCATGAAGACCTCTTACCTTCCATGTGATTCATCTCACATCATCAAGGCTATTGGTGATATTTTTTTACTTTACTTTTGAGACTGAATCTCTTGTTGAAGAGATTGTATAAGTTTGCGACACGAATGGTGTTGGCAATTTTTGTATGTTTTTGCGCTTGTGGGGAGCAAGTGATCATATTGGATTGAAAGTCTGTACGGGGAATAGAGGACTGGACGTAGAATCAAAAGGATCCGAACCAGGATAAATCTCTGTGTTTGCGGTGGCTCTTTTCTGGATTGTGATCTTTTCTTCCGCATTATTCATTGCAAGTTTTAGTAACTTATACTCTGCAATATTTGTCGTGGTTTACAATATTTGCCTCACCTCTAGTGTATTGGTTGTGCCAGGAGATTCAACAAATGGTTTGTTTGTAAATTTATTACTTTTTAAAGTATATTTCTCTATCGGTACCCTATAAATGTAAGGCAAATTTGGTTGGCCAACCCACTTAAATTCTTGTGTATTCTACTTAGAGTGTTGTTACTTGCACCACATATGTTTATGAATCCACCACGTTAGCGTGGTGTATTCATAAAATAACGTATTACACTTTGTGGTGTATTCATAAAAATATTACACTTTGTGGTGTATTCATAAAGTAGCGTGGTGCAAATAACAACACTCTTCTACTTATTGTTTTGTGTTATTTTTTTATTTTGTGTGCTTGATAGTCTACGAATTCAAAACATTTTGATTTTTCGATGATATGGTTCAAGAGAAACTGTAACCTTAAGTCAGATTGGATGAACCCATTAAGATGGGATGGACTTAAAGCTTATCTGGGTTTGAGTAATGTCAATGAAAATCATTTAATGTCTGGAATATATCTATTGTGTTATGAGAGAGGGAGACTTATGGTCTCCCCTTCCTTATTTATCTGCCATAACACCCAACTAACATGTTAGTGGGGTGAATCTTTGGGCTACTAGAGACCTATGGTCTCCACTATCCTATTATGAATTCAATAAAAGGAGACCATGGGTGATAGCCATGGTTACTTGTTCCAAACACGTTATCAGCACGATTACGCTCTAGAAAAAAAATTGAGCCATAAAATTTTCATTTTCGCCACATAATTTCCCTCCTGCAAAGGAATCTTGTTTGTTGCGGCAAAGTTGCGACGAAGATCGATTGATTACCTGCAAGGCGTTGCAGGAGCGGAGATATTATTTTTCTATCTACGGATTCTATTGGTTCTTTCCTAGATCATTGATCTAGAGATGAAGTGTGAGTGCCTAGTGGACAGTGCCTTGACGCACACAATCCTTCGCGAAAAAGCTATTTTATTAGCTTAAATGATTATGATGGTCATGTAATCACTATTTCCTGTCAAACATTATTGAAGGATCTGGTGAAGCAATGATTTTGCTCCCAAATAACACGAGACTAATAATAAAAGATTCACTTTTCTCTCCTAAATCAAATAGGAATCTATTAAGTTTCAAAGATATTCTTTTAAACAGATATCACTTTGAAACTATTGATATATATGAGGATGAATATCTGTATGTTACTCGTCAAAAAGACGGTTTAAAACTGTCTTAGAACGATTTAAGGGACTCACGTCGGGTCTCTATCATACTTATATTAAACCTATAGAAGCTAATTTGACTGTGCACCAGAAGTGTCTTTCGTCACCTGAATTCAAACTCTAGCATAACAGACTTGGTTACCCTGGATCGGCAATGATGCACAGCATCATCACCCAATCTTTTGGACATAATCTGAAGAACCTGAAGATTCTTCAGAAGGGTGATTTTCCATGTCTACTTTGTTTCAAAGACAAACTAATAACGAGACCATCCCTACTGAAAGTAGGATTAGAGTCTCCTAGCTTCTTGGAGAGAATACATGGGGATATTTGCGGTCCTATTCACCCCGCAAGTGGCCCATTTCGGCACTTTATGGTACTGTTAGATGCATCATCAAAATGGTCTTATGTGTGCCTCCTGTCCACCAACAACCTAGATTTTTCAAAGCTTTTGCCACAAATAATTAAGTTGCGGGCTCATTTCCCTGATAAAAATATCAAGAAACTACGTCTTGATAATGTGGGAGAATTCACTTCTCAAGTCTTTCAAGACTATTGCCAAGTAACTGGCATCGAAGTTGAACACCAGTAGCACATGTTCACACCCAGAATGGGTTTGCAGAATCTCTGATAAAGAGACTGCAATGGATTGCACGTCCATCGCTGATGCAATCTCAGTTGCCTATGGATGCTTGGGGCCATGTCATATTGCATGCCACATCGCTTATCAGAATACGGCCCTCTGGTGGCCATATTTTATCGCCGATGCAGCTAGCGTATGGTGCACCTCCGAATATCTCTCATTTGAGAGTGTTTGGTTGTATAGTTTATGTCCACATTGCACTACCTCAAAGGATCAAAATGGGTTCACAGGTCCTTAGGGTATCTAAATAGGGTTTGATTCACCCTCTATAATTAGATATCTTGATCTACTGATGAGTGACGCATTTAAGTCACATCTTGATAATTGTGAGTTTGATGAAAATGTTTTTCCAAAACTAGGCACACAGTCTAAGAAGCCAGAAGCTTCTGAAACCATTTCTTGGGACACAAAGACTTTGTCTCATTATGATCCGCGTAATAGTCAATGTGAAGATGAGATCCTGAAGATCCTTCATCTTCAGAATACAGTACATTTACTATCGGATAATTTTACTGACAACCAGAAGATTGTTAGATCACACGTCCCTGCTGTCAATACGCCAGCTAGGATTGACATCCCCAAAGATGGATGCAATCCACCGGCAGCAGAATCGGTTGTACCTCAATTGAAAAGAGGATGGCCACCAGGTTCGAAGGACAAAGCTCCTCGAAAAAGAAAAATCGTGGAGAAATAAAGATGAAACCTACATAGGATGCTGAGCTCAGACCAGCTACCTCTCCCCTCCTACATTCCCCTGAAGAGGAAACTATAGGAGAAACATCATTAAATTTTACGTTCTAGGGAGGTACTTGACAGAAAATGCACTGTCATTGACGATGGCTTTGCATTCAATATTGCCATGCTCGTCGCTGAATACGACGATGACATCGAACCACAATCTCTAGCAAAATGTAAACGCAAAGATGATTGGCCAAAGTGGAACGAGGCAATAGGAGTAGAGCTGGACTCACTCTTGAAATGCGAAGTTCTTGGACCAGTAGTCCAAACACCTAATGTGTAAAACATGTGGGCTATAAGTGGGTTTTCACCAGAAAAAGAAACGAAAATAATGAGATCGTATGTTACAAAGCACGGCTTGTAGCACATGGATTCTCCCAACGACCGGGGATAAATTATGAACAAACCTACTCCCATGTTATGGATTCAATCACATTCCGATTTTATTAAGCCTATCATCTCTGGAAAGCCTAGAAATGCAGATCATGGACGTTGTGACTGCATATCTATATGGAAATATAGATAAAGATATCTATATGAAAGTCCCTGATGGATATAAATTATCTCCAGAGAAATCAGAGAGACCTCGGGACGTCTACTCTGTAAGGCTTCAAAGATCATTATATGGTCTTAAGCAATCGGGTAAAATGTGGTATAACAGACTGAGTGATTTCCTTGCACAGCAAGGTTTCACCAATAATGAAGTCTACCCATGTATCTTTATTAAAATATCGGGAATATGATTTGTTATAGTCACTGTTTATGTGGACGACTTAAATCTCATTGGATCTCCTGCAGAGATCGCTGAGATATCTGCAAGCCTAAAGAATACTTTGTAAGGATCCTGTCTATGGGGAAAACACTAGAAGGGGGGTTGAATAGTGTTTATGCAAATTTAATAGGAATTTACGCCAAATAAAGTGCAATCCAACAAATAGTGAAGAATAGAAAACAACCCAAAGAGAAACACACGCAAACGCAGTTATGTTTCAAGGGTTCGGATTACCCAAGTCAACTCCCGACTTGTTCCCGGTAATCATACGTCCCTACCACCCGGATACCACCGGATACTCAAGTTAGAACCCTAACTTGAGGTTCCCTTAAAAACACACTTGTAGCAACCCTACAAGTACAATCGAATACAATCGATGTCCTTGACTCCCACAACCAGGGAGCAAGCAAAAACCACTCTCACAACCGAGAGCACAATTCAAATAATGAAGTTATGAAATCTGAAAGCAACACTTACAATCACATATGCCTTGAAGTAGAACTTGAAGGAGAAGTGTGATGTGTGTTGATGAACTCTCTTGGAAGAGAGGAGGAAAGCCCTTTCTCTTGACTGCACCAAATACCTAGAGGATCAATCTTTGGTTCTAGGTTGGAGAGCAAAAGAATCAGATTTGGAAATACTTAGGGCTTTGGATTTGAAAGCTTTGATCTTTGGAAATGAAAGCTTGAAGGATTTTTGCAAATGAATGAGTAACCTTCCAATGAAACAGTAGAAGCTCTATTTATAGCTTTCTCAAATCCACAAAACAGTTTAGGCAAAAACCCAATCGAAATCCGTGAGAAAAATCTCAACGGATATAATCTGAACTCGCGACAGTCGACTGTTGAACAGACCACAGTCGACTGTTGCACAGTCAGCAATGGTAGGTGAGAATTCATAACGGTAACTTACCACATGGACAGTCGACTGATGAAGCCAAGACAGTCGTCTGTAAAATCAACAGGCGACTGTACATTCTTCGACAGGCGACTGACCGAGAGAAGAGTAAGTTAGATGAAATACTGGAAATCTCACAAGATACAGGACAGACGACTGATGCAAGGAACACAGTCGACTGTTAATCAGAACAGGCGACTGTATAACCGTAAACAGACGACTGTCACAGACAGGAGAAATTTCCAGAGAGCTAAGTCAAAGATTAGACTTACAGACAGGCGACTGTTGCAGCATAGACAGTCGACTGATCTAATATACAGTCGACTGTATATACAGCATAAGTCGACTGGCCGTAGACATCGGATCAAACAGAGTTTGGGCAAGGAGAGACAGGCGACTGATGAACCATTCACAGTCGACTGTCGCTAAGACATGCACCTGATAAACATTCAACAGTGGCCTGTTCGAGATAATCAGAGAGAACCCAAAAACTGCATTGTAATAGTCTGTGCATAACAGGCGACTGTAGAACAAAACACAGTCGACTGTTTTTGAGGCAGGCGACTGTAAACTGTTAAGCAGTCGTCTGTTATAAACAATCCTAGCACAATCAAAAGAGAATTGAATTGAGATCAAAGGACAAAGGTCTAGAGGTGTCATATGACCGAAAGTAGATGTGTGTGAGTGCTCCATCATAGTTCTACTTCTAAGTTACATACTAGAAGAGATAAAAGAAAAATTACATTGACGAAAAATCTCTTCTTTCCAACGTATGAGCTTGAATTCTTTACGGAACTTCAATCATCAATCTACTATCATCCAATTCATATCATTTGCCTTCAATCACATTTGTGAGTCATCCATTGCTAGTTGATCTTCATAGTAAGCTTAGACAATGGATTAACTGCAAAATAGGGGATTAGTCACAAGTATTTATGTTTGCTCATCATTAACACCAAGTAGGGAGAAGTCCAATACTCAACATTCTCCCCCTTTTTGATGATGACAAACAAACATAAACAAAAAGATAAATAGTTGTGCGTAATTAAAACTTACTCCCCCTACATAGATGCCAATCAAGTTAGTCAACAAATATTAGAACATCTATATAGCAATTGAAGCAAATGAGTGAGATAAGAATGAATTTAATTCAAGAAATCTAGGAAATAAAAAATCCTTATTCATTGTAATCTTACTCCCCCTGAATCTAAGGCATCGAAAGTCTTAGATTCAAGCGTTAGAACATACTTAGCACATCCATTATGAATCTTGTATGTTTATTTCTCTCCCCCTATGGCATTATCCAAAAAGGTGGGAGCAAATAACAACAACAATAATAGTGCTAAAATACGAACTAACAACAATCAAGGAGTATAAAGATATATCGAATCAAAAAACTTATAAAGTCTCATCATATACACATGTGAGTAAAGGAATTGAAATCCAATATCAACATTTTAGATATTCGAAAAGAAAATAATTTTCACATATTCATCACATCAAGGAAAGAGCATGAATTAGCCAATATCAAATTCTTGTATTGTCTCAAGAACATAGCAAGAAGAGTGAAGTATTCATAGAGACAAAATATCATATATCACACAAAAGTTAATCAATATAGCACAGTGTGACATAAAAGAGAGATGCAACATCATATATATATATAATATAAAACATCTGAGTACATCAACGGATGGGCATCAACATGGCCATCCCAAAAAGATACATCATGAGCAACTACATCATGACGACATCAAAGACTGTATATATATAAAGGTATCACATACAGCATCATCCATCATGCAACGACAAAACATATATCATAATCACTCAACCTAAGCAAAAGTAGACCCCACAAAATAAGAACAAGGTCTTCAGGAGAGTGAACAGAACAGCATCAGCATCAGCCTCAGTCGATCTGAATTACTGAGGGGTCCGACAGACGGCCGGAAGAACGAAACAAAAGCCGAGCAGAGCGACGCGTAGGAAAGGCTGGAGACTTCCTCTTGGAAGATGAAACACGAACACGAACAGAAGATGAACCAACAGGAACATGAGGTGGAGTCTGGACAGCTGAGGTCGGAGACACAGGGGGTTTTGGTGTGAAGCCAGAGGTGGAGAAACACAAGCAGGAGAAGTGTTCTCAGAGGTAGCAAACAGGTCACGAAGCTCGGGAGGAACGGGACAAGCATGATGCTTACACGAGATAAGCTGAAGCTTAAGCAGAAGAGAAAGCTTCTCATCGAGGGAGACAGACAGCATTTCAAGAGCACAGAGACGAGCGTCCAGCTGACGAAGAAGAAATTCTGTGGACCGAGAAGGAGGCTCAGCAGCCCGAGAAGAGTGTTCATCAGCATGAACGGATGGGATAGGGTCACCGACAGAGATACGAAGAGGCTGGCCCGAAGATTGAGGCGAAGAGGGAGCCGGATCAGGTTTTGGTGAAGGAACAGGCTCATTGAGGAAATCGAGAGAGTCCTTAGGGAAGAAAAGATCGAAGGGATCCATAGTCGAGCACGGAGCTAGGGCAAGAAACAAAATGAACAAACCCTAAGAAGACACGAGTTAGACGAATGGGACTTAACCTCGTTGAATGACAGAATAAAAGGCGGCGACTCCTCTAGATTTACGAATGAATGGGAACAAGATTGACGGCGAGGGAGAGTATCAATCGAGCGGGAAGAGTGCTAACTGAGGAGAGAGAATCGTCGAGGGGAAATGATCGATTCGGTTGAATATAAATTAGGGTAAATCAATCTGAGCCGTTGGATCAAAGAATCGACGGCTCGGATCAAATCAAATGAACCGACACAGCAGGAGACAGTCGACTGGAGGACAAAAGTCAGTCGACTGTAAGCAGTGATAAAATTAAATCTCAGAGAAATGGGCAGTCGACTGGAAAGTAAAATGCAGTCGCATGTCCGCTGGACAGTCGACTGATATATACCCAACAGTCGGCTGGCCGAGAGTTAATACATATCACAAGGAAAACAGAGAAAACTGTAAAAGGTTCGACAGAGAGTACAGTCGCCTCTTACAGGAACAGTCGACTGTAAAACAGTCAACAGTCGGCTGAGCGAAAGATATCAGTTTTCATATGAAGGATATAGAGTAGAGCAGTCGACTGTCAAAAGAAACACAGTCGTCTGTCCTGGTCCAAAATTGCACAGTGAGATAGAATTCCAGAGAATAAGAACACTCACCCTAGGACCTATACTCTAATCACAAATACATCTTAAAAACATTATGAAAACAATAAATCTATTGAAACACAAATTATTCCAATCAACTTCGAAAACTCATGAAATCAAATAAGTCACAATTGCCTTTCTTAATCTCATAAAACAATAAAGCACATGAAGAAAGACAATCAAATATATATGAGCTCAATAAGGAGTTATAGCATGAGGAATTGAGCTTCTAGATTTCAGATTCACCCATAATTCCCAATTCTCCATGCAACCTCACAAATGTATCTTCTTTAAGAGGTTTAGTGAAGATATCGGCAATTTGTTTTTGGGTTTCAATGTACTCTAAGATGATGTCCTTCTTAGATACATGATCATTTATAAAATGGTGTCTCACGTCTATATGTTAGGTACGGGAGTGGTGTACCGGATTCTTGGAAAGACAAATAGCACTTTGATTATCAACCATGATAGGGAAAATATCACAATTGACACCATAGTCACTAAGAGTGTGTCTCATCCAAAGAACTTGTGCACATGCAAGACCCACGGCAATATATTCCGCTTCAGTCGTGGACAATGACACCGAATTCTGTTTCTTAGAGAACCAAGAAACTAAGGAATTTCCTAAGAAATGGCATGTGCCACTAGTACTTTTCCTGTCGGACTTGCATCCGGCAAAGTCGGCATCACTATATGAGATTAACTCATACGTGCTAGACTTAGGATAAAGTAACCCATAATCTAGGGATTGATTGAGATAACGAAATATTCGTTTAACCGCAATCAAGTGTGACTCCTTAGGTCTTGCTTGATATCTAGCACAAATACATACGGAAAACATGATATCGGGCCTACTAGCGGTTAAGTAAAGTAAGCTACCGATCATACCTCGATATAGACTAACATCTACATCTTTTCCGTTTTCATCCTTGTGTAGATGAGTAGTAGTACTCATGGGAGTCCTTTTGCTTGAAGACGATTACATCCCGAATCGATTAATAAGCTCCACTGTGTACTTTGTCTGATGTATGAAAGTGCCATTCTCCATTTGTCGAATTTGCAATCCAAGGAAGTAGGTGAGCTCTCACATATGGCTCATCTCAAACTCATCCTTCATAGACTTGGAAAATTCTTGACAAAGATGAAAGTTAGTAGAATCGAAAATAATTTCATCTACATAAACTTGAATCAAAAGAATGTCATTTTCATAATCTTTAATGAAAAGTGTAGAATCAACTTCTCCCATTTTAAAACCTAAATTCAAAAGAAAGGTCTTAAGGCGATCATACCAAGCTCTAGGAGATTGTCTCAATCCATATAACGCTTTCTTAAGTTTGAAAACATGGTTTGGAAATTTCTCATGAATAAAACTGGGAGGTTGAGAAACATAAACTTCTTCATTTACAAATCCATTTAAAAATGCACTTTTAACATCCATTTGAAATAATTTAAAATTCTTATGGGATGCAAAAGATAAAAGCAATCTAATAGCTTCTAATCTAGCTACGGGGGCAAAGGATTCTTCGAAATCAATACCTTCCTCTTGCCGATAGCCTTAAGCTACTAACCTTGCTTTGTTCCGTGTGATTACCTCGTTTTCATCCATCTTGTTCTTGAAGATCCATTTGGTCCCAATAGATTGGTGACCACTTGGAAGAGGTACAAGTTCCCAAACTTCATTTCTCTCGAATTGCGCTAGTTCTTCTTCCATTGCCACTATCCAAGAACTATCCTCACAAGCTTCTTGAATGTTCTTTGGCTCAATGGTAGAGACGAATGTGCAATGGGAGAATTCTTCAATTCTTGATCTCGTTCGAACACCCACACCAATATCTCCAATGATTTGGTTATGGGGATGGTTGCGAACGGTTGGATAAGCTTTGGGTAAACCTGGATCACTAGGAACAACTTCAACAACTTCGTTAGAAGTGTTAGTTTCAACAATATTATCATTAATCCTAACATTATTAAAAGAATCACAAAGAATATCTACATTATCATCATCAACATGAGGAAAATCAAAATCTTCATAAAAAGATACGTGAAGTGATTCCTCAATCGTTGAAGAAGTTTTGTTGTTTATCCGGTAGGCTTTGCTACGTGTGGAATATCCAACAAAAATTCCTTCATCGGATCTTGGCTCAAATTTGTCTAAATTATCGGATCTTGGCTCAAATTTGTCTAAATTACCAAAGGTGTTCTTTATAAAACATTTTGAACCAAAGACACGAAAATATTTCACTTGAGGCTTTTTATCGTAAAACAACTCAAAACAAGTTTTGTTTGTTCGGGGTCTCACTAGGATTCTATTGAGCACATAACATGCCGTGTGCACCGCTTCTGCCCAAAATTATAGTCCTAAATGACTATCATGGAGCATAGTGCGAGCACACTCAATAAGAGTCCTATTCTTTCTTTCTACAACACCATTTTGTGGTGGTGCACGAGGAAAGGAAAAGTTATGAGTTATCCCGGAGTCATCACAAAACTTAGTAAAAGACTCATTCTCAAATTCTCCTCCATGATCACTACGAATAGTGATAATGGTGGATCCTAAAAGATTCTGAATCTTCTTTGCAAATTTGGTAAACTCTTTATGTGCTACATTCTAATTAGTTAAGAATGAAACCCAAGTAAATCTAGAAAAGTCGTCAATGACAACTAGTCCATAATGAGCATTACCTAAAGAAGCGGTTCTAGTTGGCCCAAACAAATCTAGATGTAGAAGTTCTAGGGGCCTCTTAGAAGTAATCCCTTCTTTAAGCTTAAATGAAGATTTACTTAGTTTACCTCTTTGACATGAATCACAAAAATTTTTCTTATTTAAAACAATCTTAGGAAAACCTTTGACTAGATCATGCTTAGCTAACTTATATAAGTGCTTGAAGTGAACATGACCAAAACGGCGATGCCATAATAGTTGTTCACTTGTGTTAGCAACTAAGCAATGTTCTATCGTTTTAGGCAAGCTTAAATAATAAATATTTTTGCGCCTAATACCGGAAAATAAAACATTTGAATCACAATCAACAATAGTACACAATCCTTCTCCGAAGTTAACCTTGTAACCTTTGTCACAAAGTTGACTTATGGAAATGAGGTTGTGACATAAACCACTAACAAGATAAACATTAGTAATTAGGGGTTTGGAAGGATTACCAACGATACCTACTCCAATGATGGTTCCCTTTTGATTACCTCCAAAAGTGACCGTTGCACCATCTTTGATGCTAATCACTTCGGAGAGCAATGAGGGATCTCCCGTCATGTGTTTGGAGCAACCGCTATCAAGAATCCATCCTTTCCCTTTAGAGCTAATAAGCCATTTATTGATCTTCTTCTTTCTCTTGGGTACCTATATAATATACCATAAGCTTATGGTACCCAATGTTTGTTGGGTCCAAGGGGATTAGCCCTTTGGAAGCCAAGTCCAAGTGGACTTCCGCTTCCCAACATAGTTACTATTTCTAATTACATCATGAAAGTAGGAATCAACATAAGCATTCCTAACATTTAGACTAGTGTTCTTAGGACCCCAAATAGTGTACATCTTGGGAGTCCTATTCCTAGTTGCATGCATATGAGTTGGATTTCTATGAGGTGCATGCTTCTTAGGAACATGATTTCTAGCATATATATGAGGTGGAGGATAAGCATTGTACATTCTTGAATGATATGAATTCTTGGGAGCATGCATATTATATGAAGGACATTGATCATGCATGATATGTGGAGAATTAGCATATATGAAAGAATGATGCGTATGAGCATATGGGTGTGTGGGAGCACGTACATGAGTATTTCTCATATGTGGTTGTGTACGTGTCCGTGGGTGCGGAGCATAAAATGTGTCATGATTATCCACTTGTGAAGTAGGATGTTTCCTACGTGGGTGAGTATTAGTGTACATATAAGCATGGCCTTGCTTTTGGTTTCCACCCTTAGTGGGTTTCTTGCCAAAAGGAAGAGAAAGAGATGTGGTGACATTCTTGGTAGGATTGCTACCTATAGTGTCTTTGACACCACTTGTGGATGCACCGGAGGAAGGCCTCACAAAATCTATAGTGACACCACTATAGGAGGTGCGATCATTAGATGCATTTGCTTTAACAAATCCAAGGCCAACACGATGTGTGGCCGGAAATTGATTTGCAAGCAAATCATCCAATTGTCCTTGTCCCTTATTGAATCTCACAATACGGGAGGACATGAGCTCATATTTCTCCTTTAAAGAAGAAATGTTGGTATCCAAGGTGGACACCCGTGCTTTAAGCTCGTGCACTTGGGTTTTAAGAGAATCATACTCTAATCCCAATTGTGTGTGGTGTAACGACCCGCTCTCCAGGATACCCGGGAAGTACGAATCCGTCCCAAGTATTCCTAGATCAACGAGTGTTACGTAGAAAGAGAGAAAGGAAGAGAACAAAAGAATGCTGCAGGTACTACGCACGTGCTGGGAAGTACAAGTAAAACTCCATCACAGATAAAAACACTGAGAAAATAACAAAAGAACAATATTCCATTTTATTGATACATTGATACATCTTATACATACACCAACATCTTCATTTTCACGACTCTAAGTACAAAGGTCCACCCGAAAAGAAACACCAAAAGTACAAGTCTCTCATCATACCCCTCACCACCCAATACTACAACAGATCACCAACTCCAAAGCTCCAGCCGCTATCTCCAACCTCCAACTCACATGACCTGAAAGTCAACGGGGACACGTCAACGCGTGACCCAGTAGAAACTCCTAACACTCTAGTAGAACCCAATTTTAGAACTGGTCTACCTATCTAGGGAGGGTGGTCTAACAAGTAAAGCTCTCAGGACATAAAAGTAATCACAACACGATGTATAAGCATCAAAGAAGAACTTGTGAACATGCATAAGTAACCATGTTATAACATGCAAGTGCTGGAGGTAAGTGGGAGAACATAATAACATGCAAGTACTGGACATTTATAATAAACAATGGAATGGATCAGCATGAGTTAACAACATTAACTTAACAGAGAAACAAGTAACCATGGGATAACAATATTTATAATTAAAAGACAATTGCTTTAAGTTATTCATTCTCATGTTTGGAAACCCGTGTAAACCGTAGGACGCTAAGGAGGCGGACTTCACCCAGGGTGGGTGAAAAATTGGTACCCCAACCAGCAACACGGGCACCGGAGGGGGCCTCTCGCAACTCTATGCCCGAACGGGGCAAGGCACTAGAGCGAGACCTGCTCGGTTTTTCTGTGGGACAAACGGAGTAAACCATCAATTACCGTCATGGTGCATCACGGGTACACCAGCGGCCTCTCCAACCCTTTCAACTCGCCCTTCTGGGAGTGATACAGCGGGTGAGAATTCATATCATCTGTCCGCTCCTTAACTCCTTTAATTTACCCGTGTTTCCCCCAAACCCCATGTCACCCTCCTTTAAGAGGACTTAGTCATTTTCATGAAACATAACATCTTCCATTTCTTTTCTTTCCACAGTTCATCACATATTTGGGACATGCATCGCCTTGTGCATTCCCTTTCTCATTTCTCATAATATACATGAAACGTATAACCATATTCACATCATCATCATCATCATCATCATCATCTCAATTAAAGAATTGCATGGAATATCATCACAAACTCATCGTTATGAACATACTAATGTGAGCACAAAAGCATAAACAAATTGAACTTAAACATTATTGACATAACGAATATTTCATGAACCATCTGCATAATTACATGTATCAAGAGCATGTCATTGAGAACATGATTAGCACAAACAAACTTAACTTCAAACAAAACTACACCATGATAAGTACTAAGCAAAATTAGCATATGAATCTGTCAAAACTGTTACAGCAGAAAGAATATCACTTTTAGCCTACCTACAGTCAGAATTGGTGTCTGGTCCCTTCACGAAAGTTGTAGATATGGGTGTTTTCCTTTCACTGACCAATTTTCATAAGCTCAGTTGACATATGTGATTTATGGTGGATTTTCTCCTAACAGATATAATTTCAGCATTCTGAACCAGAAACTGAGTTCAGTTCAAGTCCATTTTTCTACAAGTTACAGACAGAACTAAAATCTAAAAAATTTATGGGTTGAAGATCTTGAAGTCAGCTTTCCAACGGCAGCAAGATCATAATATTTTATAAAGTGTGCATGGAGTTATAATCGTTTTACTGAAAGGTGTCAAAACTGTCTAAAAACAGACCAGTTTTAGAAACTGAATTTTTACCCTAGTTTTCAGTCTGAATTTGCAAAACTTGTAAACGTGAAGGTTATTAAGGACTACAATATGAGTAACATATATTTTTTTCATGCATTTCTATGTAGCCAATTAAGTGCAGCAGCTAACAAAGTTTCAGCCAATTCTGTGTATATTCCAGAATTTTGTTCATCTAGCTAATTCCACATAACATATTAACATAAATGGAATTCCTAATCCTAAAACTAAATCCTACTATAAGTGAAAGGAATTTCTACCTCCAAAGTCCTCCAAACTTTCCTTGGCCCTTCTTAGTCCTTGAAGAATCTTGGGCTCATACTCTCCTTCTCCAACTTTGGCCTCCAAAAGATGGATTTTGAGGAATTTAGGTGTTAGAATGATAAAGAAAAGCCATGGTTTCTTGGTGGAGGGATGGGTGGTGATTTAGGAGGAGGGAGGTGGTGGAATGGTGGAGAAATGGGAATGAAAGGGAGAGAATTTTCAGCCATAGCTGAAATGAGATGGAGAGAGGGAGATTTTGGTTTTTGTTTCATGCCTTGAAAATTGTATTTCCCTAAAATCCTCTCATCCACAAATCTTAGTCAAAGTTAAGCCATGTGTACTCTTATTAGCTCACAAGATGCCACCTAATGTGTTGTGTTGTCATGGTAAAGAAAATTGGGATTTTGTATTTTTAAGAAATATAGAAATACATGAAGAAATACTTCATACAATCCAAATACACGTATTCCTCCAAATACTCTCATTTACTAAAATCAATTAATGAGTTTAAAACCATTTAAAAATAATTCCTATACCAAATAATTAAAGGAAAAATACAATCATATTCCCGAAAAATATACGTACGTATTTACTCCCAAAAATACGTACATATATACGTATATAGGGATATGGGGTATTACATGTGGCGTGTAACTAGATCATTATTATCCATGGGATGTGTTTGATCTAGTTGAGATTTGAGGGAATTCACCTCATTTCTCAATGTGACATTTTGAGAAGCTAAGTTTGCTTTCTCAAGGGTTAAAGTATCAACAATGGTGTCATTGTTGATAATGCATGGAATGGATGACTTGCTAACTTTTGATTTCTTTAAGCTAGAATATTTAAGCATTAAAGATTGGTATTTAGCAAATAGTTCTTCATTAGCTATGTGAAGTTCATCCATTGTTACCTCGGTGTTATCCGTATCGGAATCACTCTCATCCGAGAGTGGGTCTTCAAGTGCCATGAAGCATATGTGGGCGCTCTCATCCTTCTCATCATCGGAATCGCTTGATGAGTCATCACTTGAGTCATCAAAGGTACCGACGAGTCCTTTCTTCTTGTCTTTCTTGTTCTTGTTGGACTTGTGGTACTTTGGTGCCTTCCACTTTTCTTTGTTGTTTAGCATTGGGCAATCCCTCTTGATGTGCCCTGGCTTATTACACTTATAACAAAGAGAGGAAGTAGCATTAGTAGATTCAAAACGTTTGTTGGAGGGAAATTTACCTTTGCGGAAGAAGCGTTGGAACTTCTTCGCTATTTGGGCCATTTCACCCAAATCCATTTCGTTCTCAGATTCATCACTTTCGGATGATGACGAATTGGCGTTGAACGCCAAAGCTTTCTTCTTGGCCTCCGAGGGATTCATCATGGCTCGAATCTTCAATCGGTTATCTCGTCTTACTTCGTAAGACATAAGAGTCCCGATGAGATTCACCACGGTGTAGTTCTTCAAGTCATTGACCTCTTCAATGGCGATTGCTCGTCTTTCCCATTTGGAGGTCATCCCCATGATAATCTTCCTTACCTTTTCAGGTTCGATGTAGATTTGGCCAAGGGCTTCCAATTCATTTGTGATGTCGGTAAAGCGTCCGTACATTGACGCAATGCTCTCATTTTCCTACATGTGGAACAAGTCGAAGTTTTGCACGGCAACATATAACTTTGAAAGCTTTACCTTATTCGTTCCCTCGTGGGTAACGATGAGATGGTTCCAAATTTGATATGCACTCTTACAAGTGCATATCTTGTTGAACTCATTCGGGTCCAACACACAATGAAGAGCGTTAATTGCTTTAGCGTTGTTGACTTCGGCGGACTTTTCGGAAGTCGTCCATTTCTCGAAATCATCTTCGGAGGGCTCAACATACTCCTTGTGGAGAGTTCTCCAAAGAGAAGCACTCCTAAGGAATGTCTCCATCCTACACTTCCAATAACCAAAGTTAGTACCATTGAAACGTGGAGGACGTACCGTAGATTGACCTTCGAAAAGTGTGGATGCTCCATCACGGTCGTGATTGTTGTACGTAGGCGTCAGAGGAACGTTGTTGTTGTTGGATGCCATAGATAAAACCTTGCGCTCTGATACCAATTGTAAGGATCCTGTCTATGGGGAAAACACTAGAAGGGGGGGTTGAATAGTGTTTATGCAAATTTAATAGGAATTTACGCCAAATAAAGTGCAATCCACCAAATAGTGCGGAATAGAAAATAACCCAAAGAGAAACACACGCAAACGCAGTTATGTTTCAAGGGTTCGGATTACCCAAGTCAACTCCCGACTTGTTCCCGGTAATCATACGTCCCTACCACCCGGATACCACCGGATACTCAAGTTAGAACCCTAACTTGAGGTTCCCTTAAAAACACACTTGTAGCAACCCTACAAGTGCAATCGAATACAATCGATGTCCTTGACTCCCACAACCAGGGAGCAAGCAAAAACCACTCTCACAACCGAGAGCACAATTCAAATAATGAAGTTATGAAATCTGAAAGCAACACTTACAATCACATATGCCTTGAAGTAGAACTTGAAGGAGAAGTGCGATGTGTGTTGATGAACTCTCTTGGAAGAGAGGAGGAAAGCCCTTTCTCTTGACTGCACCAAATACCTAGAGGATCAATCTTTGGTTCTAGGTTGGAGAGCAAGAGAATCAGATTTGGAAATACTTAGGGCTTTGGATTTGAAAGCTTTGATCTTTGGAAATGAAAGCTTGAAGGATTTTTGCAAATGAATGAGTAACCTTCCAATGAAACAGTAGAAGCTCTATTTATAGCTTTCTCAAATCCACAAAACAGTTTAGGCAAAAACCCAATCGAAATCCGTGAGAAAAATCTCAACGGATATAATCTGAACTCGCGACAGTCGACTGTTGAACAGACCACAGTCGACTGTTGCACAGTCAGTAAGGGTAGGTGAGAATTCATAACGGTAACTTACCACGTGGACAGTCGACTGATGAAGCCAAGACAGTCGTCTGTAAAATCAACAGGCGACTGTACATTCTTCGACAGGCGACTGACCGAGAGAAGAGTAAGTTAGATGAAATACTGGAAATCTCACAAGATACAGGACAGACGACTGATGCAAGGAACACAGTCGACTGTTAATCAGAACAGGCGACTGTATAACCGTAAACAGACGACTGTCACAGACAGGAGAAATTTCCAGAGAGCTAAGTCAAAGATTAGACTAACAGACATGCGACTGTTGCAGCATAGACAGTCGACTGATCTAATATACAGTCGACTGTATATACAGCATAAGTCGACTAGCCGTAGACATCGGATCAAACAGAGTTTGGGCAAGGAGAGACAGGCGACTGATGAACCATTCACAGTCGACTGTCGCTAAGACAGGCACCTGATAAACATTCAACAGTGGCCTGTGCGAGATAATCAGAGAGAACCCAAAAACTACATTGTAATAGTCTGTGCATAACAGGCGACTGTAGAACAAAACACAGTCGACTGTTTTTGAGGCAGGCAACTGTAAACTGTTAAGCAGTCTGCTGTTATAAACAATCCTAGCACAATCAAAAGAGAATTGAATTGAGATCAAAGGACAAAGGTCTAGAGGTGTCCTATGACCGAAAGTAGATGTGTGTGAGTGCTCCATCATAGTTCTACTTCTAAGCTACATACTAGAAGAGATAAAAGAAAAATTACATTGACGAAAAATCTCTTCTTTCCAACGTATGAGCTTGAAGTCTTTACGGAGCTTCAATCATCAATCTACTATCATCCAATTCATATCATTTGCCTTCAATCACGTTTGTGAGTCATCCATTGCTAGTTGATCTTCATATTAAGCTTAGATAATGGATTAACTGCAAAATAGGGGATTAGTCACAAGTATTTATGTTTGCTCATCATTAACACCAAGTAGGGAGAAGTCCAATACTCAACATACTTTTGAAATGAAAGACCTAGGCAAAACAAAGTATTGTCTTGGCTTACAGATCGAACACCTACATGGTGGTATCCTATTACACCAATCCACATATACAAGGAAATTACTGAAAAATTTCAAAAGGGATAAATGCCATCCTCTAAGTACCCCAATGGTCGTTAGATCCTTGGATGTACATAAGGACCCCTTCCTGTCCGCTAATAGGTCTTTTTCCTTAAGACTGTTGGTTTTTTCCACTGGATTTTCCACCACTAAGGTTTTAACGAGGCAAACACGTTTACTCTGGATCTAGAAATATCCACCCCATTAGCATCATGAATCCTAAAGTATTCATATGCTAAATCCAAGGTAATGGATGGATAAAAGGGAGTGTTATGAGAGAGGGAGACTTATAGTCTCCCCTCCCTCATTTATCCACCATAACACCCCACTAACATGTTAGTGGTGTGAACCTTTGGGCTACTAAAGACCTATGGTCTCCCCTATCATATTATGAATTCAATAAAAGGAGACCATTGGTGATAGCCATAGTTATTGTTCCAAACATATTGTAATTTTTGTATCTTCTTGTACATATTGAAAACCCCTAATGTGATGGCTATGACAATTTGACAATATGGCCCAAAACGATATCGACATGGGCTGGGTCTTCGGAGCAAAATCAGATGGGCCTCAGCCCGTGCCCAATATTCATAGAAAAACCCCATATGGATTCCATTGGGCTAATCCACTACTCTCTCTGATTTTGTTCTCGACCTCCACCGCAGCAATCTATGGACGTGACTCATGACTGGGGCACCGGCGGCCGCCGCATCCGACGTGATTAGGCGCCGAGCTGGCAACTGCGTTTATGTGGTTCATGCTTATTACCACTAGTTAATTAAATAATTAGGACTGTTTAGTGTTTTAAGTGTTGATGTTACCCTTTGGTTGTGCCGGCCCAAGGGCTGTTTAATCATAGGATGGCAATAATATTTACCAACGTTCGGATGAGATCCCATTGCCATGAGATGGCAATAATATTCACTCTCTGCGACTATCTAACAATACAGAGTCTTAAACTTGGTCTTTAGTCAACTTCTCAAAACTTTGTTGCATTGTAGTTACAGCCCGATGGATCGATTAGGTCGCTTGTGCCTTTCAAGCCATATCCACATGATCTCAGGTCAGATTGTCCGATTTCCGTCTGACCTGGATTCGGTACCATTTGTAATAGATAAAAATTTTAAGAAGCTATTCTTAATTCTAGAGATGGCCTATCATAATTTTTGAAAGAATCTATTGTTAACTCTATAAAGTTTTCAAGAGCGCTCATTCTTAATTATGAAATGAAGAAATAAGCAAAAAATATATGACTCGTAGATGAAGATGAAGAGAAACCAGCGAAGCTTTTCATTTCTCATGATGTGTTTAAATATACAAAGTATCAAGGGTATAATAGCAATTTACATGAGGAAAGAAACCTAGATTTATTAGTAAACATTGATTGTGGATCTTGGCAAGATTTGGTGCAATGCATTGGGTCCCTATCTAATGTACATGACAATTACGGTTGCCGGATATTGTGGAGATTTGGTTTACTTGCTTGGCATTCATTATACGCCCCCGCAAACTGATCGACAGAAATGACAAACATTTTGGAACGAAGAAGCTCGAACCGATCTGCGGGAAGACTTTTGGTAAAGATGTCAGACGCACTGTCTTCAGTGGAAATATTCTGTACATGAAGATTGCCCAAAGTTGCTTGCTCTCTGATGAAATGGTAGTCAACGGTGAAGTGCTTTCTCTGAGAATGGAATTTTGGATTTGAAGACATGGAGATTGTCGACTTATTGTCGCACCTGATGAGGGTCTATCATGAAGAAGAATGTGAAAGCTGTGCGCAGGTAGGGAGAGTTGTGGGGGAGACAGTGCAGGGCGGTGGTCAAAGCTGTGTGCGATGTGTTTGCTGGCCGTGGGTTTGTAGAGAGGGGAGGGAAGATGGGTTGAGACTGATGGTTTTGAGATGGAGGAGAAAAAGTTGAGGTTGGGAGCTTTTCTCATTCGTTGTTTTGTAGGGGATAGTGAGTGGTTGCGTGAAATAGTGGAGAAAGTAAGAAGCTGTTACTAAAGATTGTGTAGATATATGGGAAAACATGTAGAGATAGAGGAGAAATGGAAATATGTTACAAAAAGAATCGTGCAAAACATCGTGGAGATATGGGAAAATCTCAACTCCCACGATTTGATGATAAAATTGATTGTTAAAATATATTTAGATTTAGTAGTTAAGATTTTATTAGGAAATCTATTTAGTTAAAATTTTGGGTTAAGATTTGATTTAGATACTCCATTAAGATCTTTAGATTATTGGTTTAGATTTGATCAAGATATTAAAACTTATTAGGATTTGGATTAGATTAGGGAAATCAACGTAGTTAAGATAATTAAATTATTACGATTTCGCCCTTGCACATTAATGATCTCCAAAAATTATAAAAATAATAACAGCACGATCGGAAGTCATGAAGATCGCAAATAAGTCCGATCACGCGTCCAAGTTAAGAAAATAATAAATAAAATCTTGTAGTACATAACTACTAAAACAATCAATTTATTAATAATAAACGTACGAAATACTTACAATAAAAACAGGCAGTTACAAAAATAGTCATTGAGCAAAATTACTCAGTGCGTACAACCAGCAAAAGTTTAGCCAATTGTGCCCGCTGAGTAAAATGGTGAAATTGCACAAAATATACTCAGCATGCACAACCAGCAAAAATAGAGCTGGTTGTGCGCGATGAGTAAAAATGGTGACCGTGGAGAAACACTACTCAGACTGCACAACCGGAAAAAGTATAGCCGATTGGCGAACTGAGTACTTTTTCTCCATTGTCACCATTTTTATTCTGTGTGCACAACCGGCTATACTTTTGTCGGTTGTGCGCGTTGAGTAAAAATACATGTTGAAGGGCAAAATTACTCATCGCGCATAACCGTTCATTACATTCGGGGGGTAATTTTGGGTTTTTTAAAAAGTCAATTTCTTTACTGTTCATTAGAAAAAGCGGACGTGCACAAAGAAATTCGATATCGCATAGCAGCTCCCTATATTATCTGTGCATACTAACTCTCCCTATGCAGATAATCCATCTTAACATCATGGTTCAGCTCTACACAAATATCAAGTCTTTTGCAAGAAGAATTATAATCAAGATGAAGCTCGAGCTTATTGGCATATTATGCATCTTGTTGTAATGATGTAATAATGTTCTGATTTTCTTTTACTTCTTGCAAACTTAGATTGTTAAAGCCATGATGATGATCTATCTTAGGTGAAGGGTTTTACGGGTCTTTAGGGCTATAAATTCGACGTCCGACCTAAGTCGTATGGACGACAAAAACAAACCAGGAGCGGAAGAATAGCACTTAAAACAGTTTTAAGTCTAAGTCCTAAAGATATTAACCATATCCAAGATCTCTACTATTACGAGGTTGGGTCCGACCAACCCCTAAGGATAGATCGATCTAATATTTGCAATTATAAACGCATGTTTAATTTAAACTACATACCTTTCACTTTGTTTCTGCAGAATACGAAGCATTGTTTTCAGCAACATTTCTTTGGCCCCCGCACCGCTTCTCCCGAGCCGAACCGCGTCCCGAGATGAACCGCTTCCCGAGCCGCACCGCGTCTCAAGGCAAGCAACACCCTTATCATCGAGCCAACCACGCACCGAAGAAGATTTCACCTTGAGTGGATCCTTCGTCAAGACTTCGGATCCGATCCGAGCTCCTTCGTAGCTTTGCTAGAGTCCGAACAGGAGCAAAGAAGAAATTTTTGGAGAAAGATAGAATATTTACTTTAAGCATAGAATATTTACTTTAAGCTCAGATCCGGGCTTACTCACATTTAATGGAGCTACTCAGATCTAGAGCTTGGGACAAGTTTTAAGGAGGAGAGTGGGCCCCTATTTATATAGGCAGCTAACTCCTCCCCTTCACTCCATATCCGATATGAGACTAAAAGTTTTTGGAGGAAAAATTAATTAAAGTTTGCCTTTCACAAAAGCCTTTAGCGAATTTTTCATCCTACACCGTTGAGCTTCACAAGTGATACCACCTATCAAATCGAAGAGGGTTGAATGGTGAACGGGTAGGAAGAAATAACACGTCATTCAGGGCTCGTTTGGCCCCTAAAACAAGGCTCCAAAGATAGCCCAAAACTCAATTTTTTGCAAAAACCAAGCCACCACAATAAACAGTACTTAGCACATAACCATAGCTCTAGGTAGGGCCCACCTGCGGCCCCCACCCATGTACCACACGTGCAGCGTGCATGCACTGCCGTTTGGGCACGCGCGCAGCACGGCGCGTGCAGCGCCAGTGCTGGGCACACGGGCGTGCACCTGCACTGCACTTAGGTGCGGGCTACTCCCGTTTCAAACACAGGAGTGTGCCCCTTTATATCGGGTTGGGTGCGCCCGACCCGCAATGCCATATAAGGGCCTTTTGTGCTTTTGTGGCTCTAAGTTGTGCATTTTGAGTCTGTTTTCAATGCGGTTTGAACCTACGTTTAGACTGGGACGATCTCGTCATCCAAGTAACCATTTTCCACGCGTTTATTATATTAAATATACACGTAAATATTATAAGACATATTTAATTTCATTTGCATCATATGCAAAATTCCCACATCTATTATAGAAAAATCATTTGCATCAAATACAAATGAACTGAGGGCATACATCCTACAACATCTCTCATTTGCACTCAGGATCATTTATCCCGGATGCAGAAGCTAACTGCAAACTCTTTGCAGTTTTCTATCCCTTGCATCAAATGCATATTCTCCCTAATTTCTACCTATTACTTGACGAAGATCTCACTCTGTGTGAGACCCTACAGCCTGTCCCTACTACAGGTGAGACTCGAAACCCTAGACGGCAGAGACCACGAGCAGCAGGTGTCATCCCTGTTTTGGTATCATACTTATGTGGTTAACTCATTGACTATGTCCGTGATGAATACCGCAGTTATAGTCCTTTTTTTCAAAACTATGTCTCTTCGTCAAGCATAGGGTATGGTCAACTGTCAACCCTACTCGCTTGAACTTTGTTAGTCTCCATCGATCTTTAGTAAAATAATGTTGGACTACTTCTGACATACTCTAACCAGTGTTTTCACTAAAGATCAAACTAACACTGCGACACTAACTCCCCTTGCTATGGAGAGACAAATTCTATCTTGGTCATTACTTTCCTCGCATGCTTCAAATGTCACCCAACCAAAAACCTTTCAAGGGGCTTTTCCGAGGCTAGACCAGTGATCTAAGTGACACCGTTCACGCACAGGTTCGTACAATAACCTCAAGTCAAAAGACCAACTTGCCTATGATCACTAAGAGTTATCATTGACAGATTTGTCAATATAAACCATATGATAACTCTCGTTGGGTCGTTCAGTGAACTCATTCTCCAATAAGCACATATGTCTCGTCTTCGACTTCGCCAAGTCGAACGACCATGAGATCATCGTCACCACTCCATGGTGAAGACAAAGACACAATGGTCTATCCGATGTTTCGATATCCTTTTCTCGAAACATCTATGACCACGAGCGATTTCAGACTTAAGCTATTAACGGTTAAACAATTATCCATGAATATCGAGGTCCTCATTTCGATACTTGTTTAACCTCGCATTAAGTCTTAGGACTTTACCTAAGTTTTAATGTCGACTACATTTTTATTAACTTAGATTAATACTTACCATACAGCTTTCTGTAATTTTGAACAAGATGTGTGTACACTTACATAGAGATAAATTGCCTCGAGTTTGAGGGCATACCTATCTCCCAACATCTTTCACTTGTACTCAGGCCCATTTATCCCGGTATCTCATGCCACATTTATACACAAGTCTCTCTAGACTTTATGTGGCAGAGCCTTAGTAAGTGAATCTGCTAAACTGTCTTAAGTTTTAGACTTAAGGAGTTTCTATGTTCATGTTAGACCACATATTTGAATCTCATCCAAATAATTCCTTTCGTCCCCTGGAATCCATAATATTTGTCTTGCCTGGATCTAAGCCAGCTCATTGTACCTAACGAGAATAATTCAAATTATTTACTGGTCATTTAGACAGTTCATAATCACTTCTGATAAAGTGTCAAACTCGTTGACATATGTTCCGGCTCCTTGATGCCTCGCATGATTTTTATTCGCTCCCCCTGACCTTGAAAACTCTTTGGCCGATTTATACACGTTCTTTCTTCTAAATCATATTTAGAAAACAGACTATACATAAATGCTCCAGTTTTCATGGTCCTCATGAGCATTTACATCGAGTTTGGTCCGAGTAGATCTGTACACATCTGCTGGCGAGACAGTTTCATCATAATACGTTTATAGGAGTTAGGATGATAACCGTTCTCAACCAACATAAGTCGTACTTCACTATTTTATTTATGCACCAATCTTCTAGACTCGAAGATTCACTTGCAGCCAAAGGAAACACTTTTCTTGGACACGTAAACAAAAGTCCATACTTAATTTACGTGCACGGACCTTATTCGGATTGTATCAAGCCATAAATCAGAGTTCCTACTTGTAATAACCCTAATTTTAATGTACGCGTACTTGTACGTATTTTGGCGTAGATGCGTACGTATAATTTTTGGGAGTATCCTCGTATTTTTCTTTAATTATTTTGGTGTAGGAATTATTTTTAAAAAGGTTTTAACTCATCATTTGGTCTTAGTAAATAAGAGTATTTGGATGAATACTTTGTATTTGAGAGGTATAGTGTATTTCATCATGTATTTCTATTTTTCACAAAATACAAATTCTAAAATTTTGTAGCCATGACACAGCATGGCGTGTGTCTCTTCTTGCATGTTGAGAGCCTTAACACATGGCATTAAGTTGACTAATGTGTGGCTGAGAGGATTTTAGGGGAAACAAAAAATCAAGGAAAGAAAAACAAAAGGAGAAAAGAAAAAACCCCAAAATTTCACTCACCCTTTCCCTCCCTACACCAGGCCAAATTCTCCCTCTCCTCCCTTTCATCCCTTTGCTTCATCTCCCTTCTATTAAACACCACCTCAAATGCCACCACTTCTCCCACCAAGAACCCCTCACTTTTCCTTATCATTCTCACACCAAAAATTCATCCAAAACTCTCCAAAAAAAATCCATCAATTGAAGCTAAGCTAAGAGCTTGGGGGAGGAACCAAGGAGGCCCTAGTTCTTCAAGGAGACGAAGGGCCAAAGAACTATTAAGAAGGACTTGAACAAGGTAAGAATTCTTAGCATCTCTAATTAGGATTTGGCTTTAGAATTGGTGTTTAGACAGATTTCTAAACATATCATGGTTAGGAGGAAAATTTGAAGTTGAATGATGATATGCTATGTTTTCTTTTGTGTTGAAATGCTCATTCTCATGAATGAGTGGTATGTCTAAAAGAAAAGTGGATGTGTATCATGTCTTAAGTTGTTAGTACTAAGATTTATACTATAAAAGTGCACCATGTTTAAGCCAAGTAGATAGATACATATATACTAAATTTGGGGCAGAATTGCTGAAATTCGATTGATGTGTTTCTCTCAAACCACCATAAGGAATTGCTTGGAAAAAATTTATGTTATGCATCTTGATGTCCTTAACAACTTTCAAGCTCATAACGTTTTCCAATTCGAACTGTAAAATATGGTAAAATTCAGTTTCTGAAATTGGTCTGTTTTTAAACAGTTTGGACACCTTTCAGTAAAATGAGCAAAAATCCATGCACACTTAATGAAAAGGGTTCCTCTTAGTGCCGTTGGAAAGCTGGCTTCAAGCCCTGCAACTTTATAGTTTTCCAAAATTTCTGTATCTGCCTACAACTGATAGTAAACTGGACGTGAACATGCTGCAGTTTCTGGTTCTGCATACTGGAATAGTAGCTGTCACGAGAAGATTCACCTTAAATCACACAAGTTGAATAAACTTATGAAATTTGGTCAGTGAAAGAAAAACTCCCATCTCTACAACTTTTTAGTTGAAAGTTTTTCCAAATTCAAACTCTAAACACCTGGAAATTAGTCCTCAAGTTGACTGTTATGTTGTTTCCAGCAATCTGAAGTTCACAGGGAGGGTGCATTTCTATTATTGTGCTTAATTATCCCTCTAATTCCTTACATCATTAATGTTGTGATTCGGAGTGAATATTTCGTATTTAACCCCCTAATTAGCCCTATTTTATGCCTATATGATGCTTAATTGTTCTCTAATGCATTCGTATTTTTCTCATCATCATTTATTAGAGAAATTACTCTATTTGTGCACAAAACACGAATTTTATTGAGTATTTCTGTCTTTTTATATTTTTCCTAGCACCGTCTCGATCTCACGATTCCAACGACTATTTATTTGTATTTTTCTGAGATCTGTGCTAATTACTGTGTATTTTTGAATGCAGAATACCATTTAAATACAGAAATACGCTCGAAAATACGATTATACGGCCAACGCCCAATCAGTACTCGCCACGTGGCGCAATCTGGGCCGTCCGATCCTTATCCAGCGGCCGAGACGCATATAAAGCGGGGAAAAGCTAATGGCCGTTGGATCGAGATCCAACGGCCAGATGAATCGCGAAGCGGGATGCGGGGGCGATCCATGTGCCACGTGTCACGATCGTGGAGTTTTCCCGCCTGATCCAACGGCTAGCGAAGCGGGATGCGGGGATTTGTGAGGACCGTTGGATCCCGATCCAACGGAGCGGATCGAGCCGGAGACGAGTGAAGCTGCGGGCGATGGAACGGAGACGTGGCTCGATCTCAGCCGCTGATTGAAAATCCAAAGGCCTGCAAGCGATTGAATCCAAGCGGCGACAAGGCGTGATCTCGGCCGCTCAATGTCGATCCAACGGACGAAACTTAACCCGATGCGACGACGCAGCGCTTCGTCAGCGGGCGAGATCGCGTCCGTTCGATCTCGCGATCGAATGGTCCCCGTTCATTCCAACTGGGATTCGGAGTTGCAAACGGGCGCGATCGATCAAACCCGCATCCACTGCCACGTGTCGCTTCGTGGGACGATCCCGCAAGATCCAATGGCTAATATTTGCGCCGCTCGGAGATGATGGGTTTGGATGCGAAAAAGAAGCGGGTTTAGACCCGTTAACCCCCCAACCCGCAATGTTAATATATAAGCGTATTTCTAGGGTTTTGGGGGTATTCTGGCGTATTTTGGGGCTTTTGGAGTGGCTACTGTGCGTATTTCTCCAGGGGAAAATTCTCAAAAATTCCAGAGGCTATTCTTCCTATTCTAAAGGAGTTTTGGGCTTTAAAGTGGAGATTTGGTGATAAATTCTTGAACTTATACCCCGTATTTGGTGTATTTTATCGTATTTTGGCTATTATAACGATGTATTTGGCTATGAAATCTGATTTTCTTTGCACCATGCGTGGCTAATCTCCTTGTGCTATGGTTGTGATGTAATTAGGAGTATTTATTTGATGAAATTCATGTCTTTAGCCCTATTTTCATGTCAAAATCACTCGTAACATTGATTTCTACAACGTATTTGTTGGGTATTTGCTTATTGTCGCTATTATTTACATCCCGTATGGCTAGGCCCTGACAAGGCTAGCCAATTTATGTTCACTAATCTGAACTTATTATTGCTTTTATCGTTTAATGAAATCAATGTTGCTAGTGATGCGTATACGGCCACTTTGACTAGTTTTCATCGTTTCATCTTCCGACGTCTTCGTGCCCTGACCGGACGAAGCGTTGAGTTATATGAAAGACATGATATTTCAGCGAATATTAACTCCTAATGAAATCACAACCGTAGCACATTCACTTCATACGTGTTGGAGTTGACGTAGTTAGGGTGTCGTAATTATTGGTTTCTATATCTTTTCGCCCTATCTTAATTGTATAATTCTTTGGCACGTTTTCATACGCTTGATCGCCATACTTTCCGACGTTCTCGTGCCCTGACCGGACGAGACGTTGAGTTATAGAAAAGGTATTGATATTCATTGGTTGCACACACCCTAACGAAATCAAACCCAACACATACTTCCCATACTTGTATCCCTCTCCAAGTCACCGTAAATATCGTAGGATTTTCATTTCTTATTCCATACTCATTGATCCTATATCTTCGTGTTTGACAGGTGGTTGGCTAACATCGTATTATTACTCTTTTCAGATTGACGTTCGTAGTTTTGCAGGTCAGTTGTCCCGCGGATTCGATACCTGGACTCACCAGGATATTACTTGCACGATCTCCTGCGCTTGGGAGTAGTTCTCACAACATTTGAGACGAGGCAGATCCAATGGCTAATATTTGCGCCGCTCGGAGATGATGGGTTTGGATGCGAAAAAGAAGCGGGTTTAGACCCGTTAACCCCCCAAACCCGCAATGTTAATATATAAGCGTATTTCTAGGGTTTTGGGGGTATTCTGGCGTATTTTGGGGCTTTTGGAGCGGCTACTGTGCGTATTTCTCCAGGGGAAAATTCTCAAAAATTCCAGAGGCTATTCTTCCTATTCTAAAGGAGTTTTGGGCTTTAAAGTGGAGATTTGGTGATAAATTCTTGAACTTATACCCCGTATTTGGTGTATTTTATCGTATTTTGGCTATTATAACGATGTATTTGGCTATGAAATCTGATTTTCTTTGCACCATGCGTGGCTAATCTCCTTGTGCTATGGTTGTGATGTAATTAGGAGTATTTATTTGATGAAATTCATGTCTTTAGCCCTATTTTCATGTCAAAATCACTCGTAACATTGATTTCTACAACGTATTTGTTGGGTATTTGCTTATTGTCGCTATTATTTACATCCCGTATGGCTAGGCCCTGACAAGGCTAGCCAATTTATGTTCACTAATCTGAACTTATTATTGCTTTTATCGTTTAATGAAATCAATGTTGCTAGTGATGCGTATACGGCCACTTTGACTAGTTTTCATCGTTTCATCTTCCGACGTCTTCGTGCCCTGACCGGACGAAGCATTGAGTTATATGAAAGACATGATATTTCAGCGAATATTAACTCCTAATGAAATCACAACCGTAGCACATTCACTTCATACGTGTTGGAGTTGACGTATTTAGGGTGTCGTAATTATTGGTTTCTATATCTTTTCGCCCTATCTTAATTGTATAATTCTTTGGCACGTTTTCATACGCTTGATCGCCATACTTTCCGACGTTCTCGTGCCCTGACCGGACGAGACGTTGAGTTATAGAAAAGGTATTGATATTCATTGGTTGCACACACCTTAACGAAATCAAACCCAACACATACTTCCCATACTTGTATCCCTCTCCAAGTCACCGTAAATATCGTAGGATTTTCATTTCTTATTCCATACTCATTGATCCTATATCTTCGTGTTTGACAGGTGGTTGGCTAACATCGTATTATTACTCTTTTCAGATTGACGTTCGTAGTTTTGCAGGTCAGTTGTCCCGCGGATTCGATACCTGGACTCACCAGGATATTACTTGCACGATCTCCTGCGCTTGGGAGTAGTTCTCACAACATTTGAGACGAGGCATGTTGCATTAGTCACCAATCACTTGACTAGTTGTATGTTATTAGTCTCCTTCCATGCACCTTTCATTCTCCTTGTTAATGCCTTAGCATTGCTTTATCATGCACCTTTCATTTCATTGCTAGTAGCTTTGACCAATTGCTTGCCGGCACTCTTATTACTCTTTATTATGCTTAGGTGCTTAAGGTTATATATATAACCTTAAGCACCTAAGCATAATAAAGAGTAATAAGAGTGCCGGCAAGCAATTGGTCAAAGCTACTAGCAATGAAATGAAAGGTGCATGCTATATATATATATGTATATATATGTATATATATGTATATATATGTATATATATGTGTGTGTATATATATATATATATATATATATATATATATATATATATATATATATATATATATATATATATATATATATATATATATATAAGGATATGGCACAAGCGCCGTCACTCCCCACTTAGAAATTCACCTCCACAAAAGCACATACTACAAGCATTGCAAAACTAGAATGACATCAGACCCACCAAAACCCTCATCCAGAATCCAAAATCCCCCAATTAGCAAAGGTATCTAGTTCCTCCTCGGTGGAAGGATCAAGATCGTGGAGGGCAACTTTAACATCCGCTGCAAATTCCTTAAAAAGGATAGTCTTGCATTTCTTCTCATCTTCAAAAATCCGCCTGTTCCTTTCACGCCATAAGTGCCAAACCATTGCCGCCAGACAGGATTTAGCAAGTGTGCTTATAGCATCCTTTCCACCGAATTTACTATGGAAAAATTTTCCGACTTCTATTAAGTTAGGTGCAGGTTAAGATTGCACTCTAAGCTTCAGTAGAGTCCTTTGCAATATGTATTTGGAATAGTTGCATTCAAAAAAGAGATGCGAAATATATATATATATATCATGCACCTTTCATTTCATTGCTAGTAGCTTTGACCAATTGCTTGCCGGCACTCTTACTTGCCGGCACTCTTATTACTCTTTATTATGCTTAGGTGCTTAAGGTTTTATATATATATATATATACACACACACACACACACACACACACACACACACACACACATATGTATACATATATATATACACACACATATGTATACATATGTATATATACACATATGTATATATATATATGTATATATAATGGGATTAATGGGTATCATACGCCATATGAGAGCCTCTCTCATACGCCCTCTCACATAAATCACCCAAGTACAACCAAGTACAAGCCCATGTGGGCTTGTACTTGGGTGCTTTATGTGAGAGGGCGTATGAGAGAGGCTTTCATATGGCGTATGATACACATTATTCTCATATATAATATATACCTATATATACATATGTATATATACGTATATATACTTATGTATAATATATACGTATATATACATAAGTATATATACGTATATATACATAAGTATATATACGTATATATACATATGTATATATACGTATATATACATATGTATATATACCTATATATATATATATATGTTCTAGGTTTTCTGGGTTTATATATAACCTTAAGCAGCAAGATTATATAAAAAAATAATCTGTATATATAACATAGCATATATAACCTTAAGCCGAAGGCGAGGGGAAGGGGTTGGGGATTTTTCTGGGTCTTCAAATATATATATATGTATATATATATATATATATATATATATATATATATATATATATATATATATATATATATGGGATTAATGGGTATCATACGCCATATGAGATAGGCTCTCATACGCCCTCTCACATAAAGCAACCAAGTACAACCAAGTACAAGCCCATGTGGGCTTGTACTTGGTTGCTTTATGTGAGAGGGCGTATGAGAGCCTATCTCATATGGCGTATGATAGCCATTATTCTCTATATATATATGTATGTATGTATAGAAAAGGGTAAAAGGGAATCTTGTTGCTCTGGCGATTCCATGGCGATCTGATTCGTTCCCGTTCCCGCCGGCGACTCCGACGCCTCCGGCAGCCCCTCACCCGGTGCCTCTCTCCCCCTACCTACCCTCCCCTTCCCCATGCCCTCTCGGTTTCTGATGGCATCTTCAAGCTCTAGCCCTATCCCTCAAGATGATTCCGCGGGCGATGATGATCCTACTCTGTCTGCAGTCGGTGGCGAGACTGGAGTTGGCGGCTCTTCCGATGGCGGTGAGGTGGCTAGCTCCTGTGTCATGCCCTATTTTGCACTATACGTGTATTCTACTGAACACACGTGGTATTTCTACCTTCGATGCATACTTGGGCGTGAAATAAACGTAGATATCGATGTATGTGACGTAGTGCAAGGGGGATTAAGCCGTAATACGTGGCTAAGGGAGAGAATGCGAAATTTGAATGCGGGAGAAGTGCAAATGACGTCGTGGGTGTAAAACCACATGAAATGTGTTAGACGTGTGTGTGTGAAGCATGTATGCATGCATGGATGTGCGTGGATGTGTGTAGGAAGAGCCATGCTAGTGTGAAAGGGGTTAGGGGTCAATGGCAACCCCCGTAAATTTTTAGAAAGGTTAGGGGCAAGACGGTCATTTAGACTAATGCTGTTGTGCGTACATACTTAAGTTGTGTGTGCATAAAGTAATGACAAACTTGTAAATACTTGAAAGATGGAGGGGTATTATAGTCATTCAAAATGATGCATGCTTTCTCTTTCGCATTTTTCATTTTTCTCCACTTTCCCTTCCCCCTATGACCGGCCACACTATCCCCCCTTACCTCCTCCTCCTTCACTTGGAAACCCTAATTATTTCTCCCAAAAATCAAGTAGCACAAGTGGTTGCAAGTGGGAAGAAGTAGGAGAAGAAAGAAGAGAAGGAAAAGAGGAAAAAAAATCAACTTTTGAGGTAGGAATCCAACTTGGTTTTGGGAATTTAATTAGGGTTTATATCTACCATGTTTTTATATCATGTTTACTTACAATGGATTAGGGGTAATCAAATTAAAGTGCCATGATTCAATTTTCATGAATATCCCTTTGAAATTCCAAGTAAAATCACTTTCTTCAAAAAGCTGAAATCTTGTATTGTATTATTACTTGAATTCTGTTTTCTGTGGCTTGAATTAGGGTTTGAAAAAAATATGTTCTTGTAGATATTGAAGTTCTACCCCAAAATCATATAAATTTTGATATATGTTCAATTATGAATTAGGAGCAAAAATTCCATATTTACAACATGTCTGTTTGATTTTCAGTCTTGACACAATTTAGCAAAATTCACCTAAACACCAGCACACACAATGAAATTTGATGTTCTTGGTCTTGTTGGAAATTTAACAAGTTTATCTATAATTTCATCACAGTGTTTATATTTCGAATTTCTGGCTGCAACATACCCAAAATTGGCTTTCAATACAGACCCTGAAATCTGTCTGAAAAATAGTTTTGACACACTTCACCAATTAATTCACTATAAATCATATAGTTCATATTTTTAATAGGAAATTTTATCTGTGAATCCAAAACTGCCATATCTTCAACTTTCATTTATATTTTTTTGTCAAATTCCCAAGAGAAATGAATGAAAATGTGTTGATCTTTACGGCTGTCCTGGCAATTCCAGCAAGCTGGAGTATTGGTTGAATATTGAATCATGTGGTGATGTTAATTTTACATTCTATTATGCATGGATGTTGTGCTATTGAAGGAATGCTTAGTTATGATGTTGTTATTACATTTGATAATGTGACAAAGTTCGCTTCTATGACACATGCCACGTGTTTGTTGAAATACCCCAATAATGTGAAGTTAAAGAAACATGAGAATTGAGCCTATATGCTCTTTATCAAGAACCATGTTATACATTAATAATGTTGGGGACATGATGGCATGGCTACGTGAATGCATGTGTGATGTGATGGAGGGCATGTCACGTGAGTGCATGACCCAGATTGATATGTGATGAGGCGATGACTGAGGACATGACACTTAGGTGCATGACCCGTGTTGATGAAAGGAAGTTACTGAACATGTAGCATGCCACCATGTTTTTTATAATGGAACTTGTAACGCTTAATTGATGTTGAGAAAGTCTCAATCCCCTCCAAAAGGGGGTGAGTTAGCAAAACCTGGGTTTAGGTGGGATTTGAGTAAATTGTAGATATGAGGCCTGGACTGAGAAGTTGGGGGAAATGATTTTGTGATATGTGATATTTATACACACTCACCTTTACCGGGAGTGGAGGGGACATACAGAGGTTGTGTTATTGTGGGAGAGCCTCACTCCTGCCAGGGACGGGGGAGCTGAGAGGCCTGGTGTCGTACAGTGCCCGTGTCCACTGTGCCGTGTGCTATATCCACCCCAAATTTGGGGTGAAGTCCAGGCCCTGGTATCACACAGTTTACCCAAGTTCCCAATTAATTCAATTAATTAACTCAATCATAAAAATAATAATAATAATTGAGCATGTTACATTCTCCTGTTGGTGGCACCTTCCCTCTTCCTTTCACTTGCTTTGCTTGTGACGCTGTGACATACCTCTAACACTTGTACTTATCTTATTAGATAATATTTGCTTGTATATCTGTATTATTATTCGTGCTAACCCTTTTCTTGCAATAACTCGACATCAAACTACAGGTATGATCCCTCACCTAGTTGTTTACTTTTCGCCATATTATTTAGGTTACACTCTTATTTCTCATGCCTTGCTTAGTGGTTGATTACCTTAAACTGGTGTTCCAAATCCAAGTGGATTCTTACTGGGGCACGCGTTGACGTGCTCCTCCCTATTTTTCAGGTAGCCGGGACAGCGTGGTTGGAGGTGACTTGGAGTTGGGTTTCAGGAGTAGAATTTGGTGTGACTTGTAGTAATATAGTGTGACATGGTTGTCTTGGGAGGTGGAGAGTGGCGGTGTATGTGTAGTGGTGCACCTGGACAATGTATGTAAATGAAAATTGTTATATAAATTTGTTGTTGTTGTTCTATGTTATTTATGAGTTGTTGCTATTTTAATGAAGCTTCACTTGTACTATCCCAGCATGTGCGCAGTGGCCTGCATATTCAGTTTTCTTCTTTCTCTCTCATCACCCTCACTCTTCAGGATACTTGGAAAAAAATTTAAATGCCGGGTATTCTGGGGAACGGGACGTGACAGTTTTTGGCGGCCCATGCAGTTCACCGTACTGCGATGTGCGTAAGGATAGTGCATGTAATGCTTCAATATTTGATTGGGATATATTACCCCTAAGGTGGGTAGAGACATTAGTGACCTTAGATTTTTAAGTGATCCACCATTGAACCCCTAGCTTTTGGGAGTTCGGAGATGAACTTCCTACGATGTATTATACTATAGATGAGTATTTGTGGATATACTGGTGTATTTATAATTGTGTGAATCCATGTGAATAAGTGCGTTTGTTGTGCTTGTATATTAGAATTATATATATGTTGTGTTATACTTGTAGTCAGTATATGTATTTATATTTGAATGACATGAAAGTTACATGTATCTTGAATGGTTATAGTGTGTGGACGTTTATACTAGGTGGGTAAATACTTGAGCGTATACATATGTTGTCTCTATATAGATACATGATACGGGTATGTGAGTAAGTATGTGTTATACTTGTGTGACTCTGAGCTATAGGTGATAAGTATATGTTTATTAGTGGATGTGTACTGGTAAATACATAACAGCTAGCGGGGATATTATATGTTTGTAGAGACGCGGGCGAGGGTGTGTACGTATGTGATGTGAGTGCATGTATGCGGCTCACTATCTCCTAAATCATAGTTGTGTTTCATGTGGGGAGTACACTAATGTGCGCACATTTACCCTTGTATGGATAAAGTAGTGGGATGTCCATATTATCTTTGGACATATGTGGAAAAGTGCATGCGTGTGAATATATATGTGCTTGTATGGGTAGGTGGTGTAGATATAGGTTGAGATATTGGTGTATATATATCGCTAGTGTTGCCTTGCTAGTGTATGAATTCCTCGTGTGTTAGATTTGAATAACTGTGAGTATATGTGTATGCTGCATATGTGCATATATGAACCGATATATTGTCTTAATTTGGTCTATGGTTATAGGTTGTTTTATTGCGTGAAGATAGGTGTTGTGCTTCGGCCATATATGGTGTGCATGTGATGATATAGGTAAATGATGGATGCACTGGTAGTATGAGTAATGCTCCAGGGTGTTTGGAGTAGGTGTATTCTAAGGTGGGTAGGGGTGCTCTAGACCCGTCCATCCTAAGTTTAGGCCCTTAGCTATATATCATGCCTAACATGGGATAAAGATATAAGTGCGATGTGTATCATATGTAGAAAGTGATGAATGTAAGGATTTGGGATTATACAATGCATGTATAAGTGGGGCAGCTATGGGTTGGCGTGATTAAGTGGAGTTATGGTTTATATATGTGTATATATGCTTACCCCATAGAATGGTGTTTATAAGACCATTTGGATGTATATGTAGTGTATGTATTCTTCTATATATGGTGGCATGAGAGAGGACTGTGTATTGGTATATGAGATACTTGTATGTATGTAGGTGTGTTGTAGCAAGCGTGGTGTGATTGTGTATATGTGTTGTTATTAGTGAATATGTATTGGTGTATGTCTTATGAGTGGTTATATGTATATGTATGTGAATGATCCCTATTCTAATATACATGTATCAGTATATGGATGTGTACGTATATGGGATGTGGCTATCAATTGAATGTGTATGAATATTGCAATGCACTTATTTGTGAATTTGCTAGCATGCTAGTAAAAGTGTGGATATATTGGATGTTATGTATATAATGGTATGGGTAGCTACCGACTACCTGCTAGTATAGTTTGAGTACCTTGACTGGATAGGTGTGTAATAGCAGGATATGTATACTAAGTGTGAATGGGTGTGTGCGCTCGTACATGATAATGTGTGTGCATGGCGTTTTGGTCCTAGTACGAATATATATGCATGTTTGTGTGCATACCTACTATTAGAATAATAATCTAGTGTGTTTGAGCAAACATGTATTTGGCTATGTGTAGGCTTAGATATATATATATGGAATTGATATGTATACCTCTTCGTGTACATAATGTGTATGTATGTATAATTGGGTCATATAGAGTATCTGTGTGGTGTATTGGTTAATGTGCATATGTGAATATGTATTATGGTTGTATGGATTTCTATTATACGTGTTACAATGGAGTGTAGTGATGTGTTCATGCATGTGCAGTGTGCAGTAGAGGCTATATATGGTTGTGCGTATATTGGTTAAATATATACTTATATATATCCGTGTTTGTTTATCTGTGAATCTTTTCGACATGGTTGCCTATCTATATATATCTGGGAGAAGCCTATCCCTGTGTGTATGCATGTATGTGTAGGTCTGTACTAGAGCATGTGTGTACGTATAGTCATATGCAATGTGGGTATGAATGTGATCAGTATGAAATATAGGTGTGTCTATATATATATATATATATATATATATATATATATATATATATATATATATATATATATATATATATATATATATATATATATATATATATATATATATATATTTGATGAATATAAGTGAATGAAACTGTTTGGTATGTAGGTATTGGGGCGTGTGTGATGGTTTACATATGTATACGCGTGTGTGGGGGTGCATATGGATATTTATAATTATTTAACTATCATGGCAGTATGTGCGTAGGATGTGCAAAGGTAGTTATATATATATAGCATATGGCAGGGGATGTGTTGTGTTTGTGCACTCTTGTATGTATTGTGTGTGGTATATGTGCCTATCTGTGTGAGGCAGTAGGTGCACTGTTATGGATATGAGGTTATGTGTATATTTATTTATAGTATGATTGTGAACCTTATGTGACTCGATCATGCATGTGTTAGTACGTGCACGTGAATGTATATATGGATGTGACTAAATAATGTGTGTATATAGATATTTATGTGCCTATACATGGAAGTGAGCCCATATGACTAAGTATTGGGTGTATAGGGATCAGGTGTACATACGGTGTGACACCGTGATAGTGACCCTGTCTATCAAGAAATGGTGTGTAGATTAATGTGTATTGTTATGTGTTTGTGCATGGATATAGACATATATGTATATAGCAGTAGGTAGAATATAAGTCGTTATACTTGAAGGTATCGTGATATGGATACGATGTGATGTCGTATGCACATGGACATGAGTAGCAATCTAAATACGTAAAATAATACGTATAGAGACTTATTTGTGGTTTGTGGGAATATGTGTGCCTAGATGTTTACGTGAAGGACATACGTGTATGTATATGTAGTGATGCATATAGCGATATGGATGTGTTACTAGATGAGTAATAGGATGTATCTGTGATATGTGTGCGATGCAGATGTGTGTGGATGATAGTGAAGCATATAGTGTATATAAGTGTGGTGTAGATACGTATTCATGTTTATACTTCATGGGTAGAAATACCTTCATATCTAGCTGATCTTCGACGGGGCTCACACCCTAAAAAGTCCGATGACGGACTTTATTTTAAGGTGGGTAGGATGTCATGCCCTATTTTGCAATATACGTGTATTCTACTGAACACACGTGGTATTTCTACCTATGATGCATACGTGGGCGTGACATAAACGTAGATATCGATATAAGTGACATAGTGCAAGGGGGATTAAGCCGTAATATGTGGCTAAGGGAAGAGAATGCGAAATGTGAATTGATGTGTCCATATTTTTCTACTATTTTTATACCATCATTTCATTGCATCCCATGCTATTTCGCATCCAAATCCCACATTTTATTACGATATTGCATTTCTGACGATATATTCGAGTTTCGTAGTGTTTTATAAGTTTTCAGGGATTTTGGAGCGATTTGGGACTCCACTTGGGTATGAACACATCCGACGTGCCCTGAGCTCATTGTTGGAGCCCCGTAGGAGTTTGCCACACTTTTGGGGCCATTGGAGGAGAAGAGAGAGCAGAGGAGAAAGAGGAGCCCTCATCAGCTGTTGGAGAGTTTTTCCCAGACTGCTCGGTCGAGTAGTTCAGTTGCTCGGACCGAGCAGCTTCAATTGAAGAAATGGAGCTGATACGGTCTGGCTCGGGGTCCGAGCAGTTCATCTGCTCAGTCGAGCAGCGTCAAAATTCCAAAACTCAAGCAAAGAAGCGACACAGCCCGAGCAGCTCTTCAGTGACCGAGTTAACCCCTGCTCGGACCGAGCAATGCTGACTCGGTCCGGGTAGGCAGAGCGACGATTTTGAAGAATCTCAATTCCCTGTAGTGCTCGGTCGAGCAGCTCATCTGCTCGGTCTGAGCGACCGAACGAGCACCGTATTGCTCGACCGAGTCACCTACTCGGTCAGCAATACCAGTGCTATTTTTGGAAAGTCTTTTGAAGCCGTCGATTGCATGATTTTTGCACTGAAGGCTCGGGGAGTTGGGTGACTGGAGGAGCGACTCATTCTAGGGATTTTTTGAAGGGTTTTTCGAAGGGAGTTGAGGCGAATTTCTGTAGGATTTCTGAGATTAATTTTTGTAAGAGAATTTTGGATCGAAACTTGGAGATTATTACTTTTATTCTCGATTGTTCTTGCGCTTAGAACCTGGAATTATTTCTAGATATATAAATTGCAAATCTTTTCTATCTCCCGCTGTAAGTCTTCTACTTTGATTATTTTGATTTCTATGATGTCTTCATCTTTAGAAATGATGATTTTGTCTGTTACTATCGCCATGTGTGAGTAGATTATTCTAGTATTGATGGGTTAGCCCTAAGATCCTAGGGGGAAAATGTAGATTTGAATCTCCGCACTGAATTAGGGATTTAGGGAAGTATTTCGGTCAACCCTACCAAATCCCTAAATAACCCGTACTGAGATTATGCCCACGATCTGTGGAATTGGTGTGCTTAAGGGGTATCTACAGGATCCGAATAGGGAAATCGGTGGATCCAACCAAGGCTCGTGAACATGCCCAGCTCGTTCCTTGAGGGGATCAATTGACGAACTATACCGCTACGTTGAAGGCTACCGCCATTGCGTCAACGAGAGCTACCGAAATACCTCATAATTCTAACCCACAAGAGTGGCACGAATTGTGAGATTTATCACCTAACCCTAATGCAACGTGAGGATTCTATTCTAACGTCGAACCCCGACGATCTTAGTGGCAATCCCTAATGCCCTAGTCCTTTTTATTAGTAAAACAACATCAACACCCAACCAATAACTCCAACCCGATAGCTATCTCACTTCGAGATCTAGAAATAAACTGAGAGTCCATACACACTATCACCGTCCCTGTGAGATTCGATATCATTTATACTATAACTCGACACCGTCCGCTTGTGGATTGAGCCCGGAATTGGAGCCTAGGGGCCATACCACGCCTGGCGATCGTGACACCGCTAGGTGGAACCTAGGTGTAGGTTTCGGGTGCGTCAAGTTTTTGGCGTCGTTGCCGGGGACGGCATTAGTGTTTACCTCAGCCTATTTTCTTAATTCTTGAAGTTTGCTAGCATTCTAATTGTTTCTCACCTTTCCATCATTTTTATTCTTTTTATTTATTTCAGTGCTACTGATGGTGTTTGTTTAATTTTTGTTGGTGCATGAACACTCGCTACAAAGGATCCACCAGAGAATTATTATTCGATCCCGAGATCGAGAGGACAGGGAGGGCTTTGAGAACCTCAAGTAGAAGTTCATCTCCCTCCGCTCAGATGGCGGAAAGCAATCCTCCTCCTCCTCCTCGCACCGGGTCCATCAAGGACTATATGAAACCAACGTTCAGGAACAACTCCTCCATCATCAGACCGCAACTGGCGGCAGCGAGCTTCGAGCTAAAGATGGGGTTGATTAATCTGATGCAGCAGGATCCCTTCCACAGACATCCGCATGAAAATCCCAACCATCACATTGACACCTTCCTGGCGAAGTGCGATACGTTCAAGGCAAATGACGTTAGTGATGATGTAGTGAAGCTGCGGCTTTTCCCGTTCACTTTAAGGGATAAAGCCTCATATTGGCTCCGGGCCCACCCTCCCAACCATTTCACCACCTGGGAGAAGCTTGCGCTTGCATTTGTGGATAAGTTTTATCCACTATCGAAGACAGTTCGGATCCGTGGAGCGATTTCTAACTTCAAGCAGCTCCCACAGGAGTCATTTTATGAGTCATGGGAGAGGTTCAAGGACCTCCAACATCAGTGTCCTCACCACCGGATTCAGTCATGGGATTTGGTGCAGAGCTTTTACAACCGGCTCCAGCCTAGCACCAAAATGATCATAGATGCTGCGGCGCAGGGCGCCCTACTTGATAAGTCTCCTGAGGAGGCTATAGATTTGTTAGAGCACATGGAGGCCAACACTCAACAATGGAATGATGAACGGACTGTTGTGACCCGGACTGTCGAGGTCAAGGCCACTAGCCACTTGGATTCTCACATCGAGACCTTGTGCAAACAAGTGGCCCGCATTGAGCAACGTCTGGACTCCATCCCTGCTTCACCTAGCATGTCGTACCATCCTGCAGAAGAGTATGCCGATCAGGGCTACATCCCTAGTGATGCCCACTATGATGGTGTTGAGACATCTGAGTCCGTACAATACGTCCAAGGAGAGGAACGGGATCAGTGGCAGCATCCAGCTGCTAGGAATCACCTGTGGTTTTCTTATGGAAACCCAAGTGGAGGGCTGCAACCTCCGCAATTTCAGAGACCTCCACCCCCTCCTCAGCAGTAGTATTAGCAACAGCAGAACCAGCAGCAGGGCAGGTTTAGGCCAGCTAGGCCTTACAGGCCACCGGGATATCAGTTCAACCGGTCGCCTCAGCAGAATTATGAGCCAAATCCACCCAAGTCCAATCTTGAAGCCACACTGGAGACTTTTATGAGTGGTCAGATCCGCTTTAATCAGGACACCTCGAACCAGTTCAAGAGTATAAATTCTTCACTTGATGAACTGAGGAATCAAATGTCGCAGCTTTTGAAGAATCAGGGGAGATTGCCCTCACAGCCAGAGGCAACCCCAAGAGCCCAAGCTAATGCCGTGGTTTCAGTTACCACACGTGGAGGACGGGTGACTGACCCCGTCATGGTCCTGGTACTAAACAAGGAGAAAGTCACCACTGAATAAGCCGTCGATGACGGCGATAGAGAAAAGGCCACTGAAGGGCCTATAATTATTGAGGAGAATGCTGATGCACCCCCTGCCACGCCTACTACAGCACCTCCTCCTGTTGATGCTACAAGGAGTAAAGCTTCCTGACCTCCCCCTCCATACCCACAGAGGCTAGCCCTAGCCAAAATGGAAAAGAAATACTCCAAGTTCATAGAGTTATTAAAGGGGATTCAGCTGAACATCCTGTTTATGGACGCCATCACAGAGATCCCGATCTATGCCAAATTTTTGAAGGATCTCATCACGGGAAAGAGAAAACCTGAAGAAAACAAGCTATTGGAGGATTCCACATCCGTTATCAAAAATCATCTCCCCCGAAAGCTGCCAGATCCGGGGAGATTTACCGTGCCGTGCTCCATTGGAGGGATGCCTATCAGCAGAGCATTAATTGACCTGGGGGCTAGCATCAGTTTGATGCCCCTCTCCATTTTCAAGAGACTTCAAACGGGAAGTGAGCTAGAACCGACGAGTATGTCCATCCAGCTTGCAGATCATTCCATCACCTACCCGGTGGGAATAGCAAGGGACGTCATCCTTCAAATACCCCTAGGATTATGTGTTCCCGTCGACTTCATTATCATGGATATGCCTGAGGGAGGGAGTTTCCAACTTATACTCAGTCATCCCTTCATGGCGACGGCCGGTGTTCTAATCGATGTCCGAGAAGGAACCCTCTCTCTCAACATGGGAGATATCGAAGATGAGTTTCGGCTACAAAAGCCGATGAGAGAGCGAGCTCATGTGGAAGGGGCCAGCTATCTGGAGCTTCTTGAAGACGAAGCCATTGAGGATTTTACTTTTGAGGGGGTCATGAAGGACCTAATGAAGACAAGCATCGATGCTGACGGCGACCCAACCTACAACAAAGCGGTCGCCGCATACATCTGAGTATTGGATGAAGAACTTCTACATCGTTCTCCAAATCATCAAGAACCGGAAACTATATGCTACGTAGAGGAGAGTCTTGAAGTAGGCGAAAACCAAATACCACCGGATTGCACCACCGCGAAGAATGACGTGCGACCACCGCGCGCACCAAATGATAACTGACATATTTAAGGAAGTCGAGCTCACGACTAAAAACGAGCGCTTATTGGGAGGCAACCAAATTTGTTAGATTTCGGATTTTCTTTTTCAGTTTCTCTATTTTCGCATCCAAATCCCACATTTTACTACGATATTGGATTTCTGACGGTATATTCGAGTTTCGTAGTGTTTTATGAGTTTTCAGGGATTTTGGAGCGATTTGGGACCCCACTTGGGTATGGACACATCCAACGTGCCCGTGAGCTCATTGGTGGAGCCCCGTAGGAGTTCACCACACTTTTGAGGCCATTGGAGGAGAAGAGAGAGAGCGGAGGAGAGAGAGGAGCCCTCAGCAGCTGCTGGAGAGTTTTTTCCCAGACTGCTCGGTCGAGCACTTCAGTTGCTCGGACCGATCAGCTTCAATTGAAGGAATGGAGCTGATACGGTCTGGCTCGGGCCGAGCAGTTCATCTACTCGGTCGAGTCGCGTCAAAATTCCAAAGCTCAAGCAAAGAAGCGACACGGCCCGAGCAGCTCTTCAGTGATCTAGTTAACCCCTGCTCGGACCGAGCAATGCTGACTCGGTCCAGGTAGGCAAAGCGACGATTTTGAAGAATCTCGATTCCCTGTAGTGCTCGGTCGAGCAGCTTATTTGCTCGGTCCGAGCGATCGAACGAGCACCGCATTGCTCAACAGAGTCACCTACTCGGTCGGCAATACCAGGGCTATTTTTGGAAAGTCTTTTGAAGCCGTCGATTGCGCGATTTTTGCACTGAAGGCTCGGGGAGCTAGGCGACTAGAGGAGAGACTCATTCTAGGGATTTTTTTTGAAGAGTTTTTCGAAGGAAGCTGAGGTGAATTTCTGTAGGATTTCTTAGATTAATTTTTGTAAGAGAATTTTGGATCGAAACTTGGAGATTATTACGTTTATTCTCGATTGTTCTTGCGCTTGGAACCTGGAATTATTTCTAGATCTATAAATTGAAAATCTTTTCTATCTCCCGCTGTAAGTCTTCTAGTCTTCTACTTTGATTATTTTGATTTCTATGATGTCTTCTTCTTTAGAAATGATGACTTTGTGTGTTACTATCGCCATGTGTGAGTAGATTATTCTAGGGTTGATGGGTTAGCCCTTAGATCCTAGGGGAAAATTGTAGATCTGAATCTCCACATTGAATTAGGGATTTAGGAAAGTATTTCGGTCAATCCTACTGAATCCCTAGATAACCCGTACTGAGATCATGCTCACGGTCTGTGGAATTGGTGTGCTTAAGGGGTATCTATGGGATCCGAATAGGGAAATCGATGGATCCAACCAAGGCTCGTGACCATGCCCGGCTCATGCCTTGAGGGGATCCATTGATGAACTATACCGCTACGTTGACAGTTACTGCCATTACGTCAATGAGAGCCACCGAAATACCTCATAATTCTAACCCACGAGAGTGGCACGAATTGTGAGATTTATCCGCTAACCCTAATGCAACGTGAGGATTCTATTCTAACGTCGAACCCCGACGATCTTAGTGACAATCCCTAATGCCCTAGTCCTTTTTATTAGTAAAACAACATCAACACCCAACCAACAACTCCAACCCGATAGCTATCTCACTTCAAGATCTAGAAATAAACTGAGAGTCCATACACACTATCACTGTCCATGTGGGATTCAATATCATTTATACAATAACTTGACACCAACCACTTGCGGATTGAGCTCGGAATTGAAGCCTAGGGGCCACACCACGCCTGGCGATCGTGACACTGCCAGGTGGAACCTAGGTGTAGGTTTCAGGTGCGTCATGAATGCGGGAGAAGTGCAAATGACGTCGTGGGTGTAAAACCACATGAAATGTGTTAGACGTGTGTGTGTGAAGCATGTATGCATGCATGGATGTGCGTGGATGTGTGTAGGAAGAGCCATGCTAGTGTGAAAGGGGTTAGGGGTCAATGGCAACCCCCGTAAATTTTTAGAAAGGTTAGGGGCAAAACGATCATTTGGACTAAAGCTGATGTGCACACACACTTAAGTTGTGTGTGCATAAAGTAATGACAAACTTGTAAATACTTGGAAGATGGAGGGGTATTTTAGTCATTCAAAATGATGCATGCTTATCCTATGGGGGATTCTAGAGATAGATTTTTTGAAGGAATCTTCTCCCTCCTTTATTCTTCATTTTCCTTTCTCTTTCTCATTTTTCATTTTTCTCCACTTTCCCTTCCCCCTATGGCCGCCACACTATCCCCCCTTACCTCCTTCTTCTTCACTTGGAAACCTTAATTATTTCTCCCAAAAATCAAGTAGCACAAGTGGTTGCAAGTGGGAAGAAGTAGGAGAAGAAAGAAGAGAATGAAAAGATGAAAAAAAATAAACCTTTTGAGGTAGGAATCCAACTTGGTTTTGGGAATTTAATTAGGGTTTATTTCTACCATGTTTTTATATCATGTTTACTCGCTATGGATTAGGGGTAATCAAATTAAAGTGCCATGATTCAATTTTCATGAATATCCCTTTGAAATTCCAAGTAAAATCACTTTCTTCAAAAAGCTAAAATCTTGTATTGTGTTATTACTTGAATTCTGTTTTCTGTGGCTTGAATTAGGGTTTGAAAAAAATATGTGCTTGTAGATATTGAAGTTCTACCCCAAAATCATATAAATTTTGATATATGTTCAATTTAGAAATTATGAGCAAAAATTCCATTTTTACAACATGTCTGTTTGATTTTCAGTCTTGACACAGTTTAGCAAAATTGACCTAAACACCTGTACACACAATAAAATTTGATGTTCTTGGTCTCGTTGAAAATTTAACAAGTTTATTTATAATTTCATCACAATGTTTATATTTCGAATTTCTGGCTGCAACATGCCCAAAAGTGGCTTTCAATACAGACCCTGAAATCTGTCTGAAAAACAGTTTTGACACACTTCACCAATTAATTCACAATAAATCAAATAGTTCACCAATTAATCCAAAACTGCCATATCTTCAACTTTCATATATATTGTTTTGTCAAATTCCCAAGAGAAATGAATGAAATGTGTTGATCTTTACGGCTGTCCTGGCAATTCCAGCAAGTTGGAGTGTTAGTTGAATATTGAATCGTGTGGTGATGTTAATTTTCCATTCCTTTATGCATGGATGTTGTGCTATTGAAGGAATGCTTAGTTATGATGTTGTTATTACATTTGATAATGTGACAATGTTCGCTTCTATGGCGCCTGCCACGTGTTTGTTGAAATGCCCCAATGAATGTGAAGTTAAAGAAACATGAGAATTGAGCCTATATGCTCGTGTATCAAGAACCATGTTATAAATTGATAATGTTGGGGACTTGGATGGCATGGCTACGTGAATGCATATGTGATGTAATGGAGGACATGTCACGTGAGTGCATGACCCAGATTGCTATGTGATGAGGCGATGACTGAGGGCATGACACTTAGGTGCATGACCCGTGTTGATGAAAGGAAGTTACTGAACATGTAGCATGCCACCATGTTTTATATAATGGAACTTGTAATGCTTAATTGATGTTGAGAAAGTCTCAATCCCCTCCAAAAGGGGGTGAGTTAGCAAAACCCAGGTTTAGGTTGGATTTGAGTAAATTGTGGATATGAGGCCTAGACTGAGAAGTTGGGGGAAATTGTGGATATGAGGCCTGGACTGAGAAGTTGGGGGAAATGATTATGTGATTTGTGATATTTATACCCACTCGCCTTTACCGGGAGTGGAGGGGACATACGGAGGTTGTGTTATTGTAGGAGAGCCTCACTCCTGCCAGGGACGGGAGATCTGAGAGGCCCGACATACAGTGCACGTGTCCACTGCGTCGTGTGCTATATTCACCCCAAATTTAGGGTGAAGTCCAGGTCCTGGTATTACACAGTTTACCCAAGTTCCCAATTAACTCAATTAATTAACTCAATCATAAAAATAAGAATTGCACATGTTACATTCTCCTGTTGGTGGCACCTTCCCTCTTCCTTTCACCTGCTTTGCTTGTGACGCTGTGACATACCTCTAGCACTTGTACTTATTTTATTAGATAATGTTTGCTTGAATATCTGTATTATTATTTGTGCTAACCCTTTTCTTGCAGTAACTCGACATCAAGCCGCAGGTATGATCCCTCACCTAGCTGTTTAATTTCCGCCATATTATTTAGTTTACACGTCTTATTTCTCATGCCTTGCTTAGTGGATGATAACCTTAAACTGGTGTTCCAAATCCAAGTGGATTCCTACTAAGGCACACATTGACGTGCTCCTCTCTATTTTTCCAAGTAGCCGGGGTATCATGGTTGGTGGTGACTTGGAGTTGGGTTCAGGGGTAGCAGCTGGTGTGAGCTGCAGTTGTGGTGTGATATGGTTCTCTTGGGAGGTGGAGAATGACGGTGTATATGTAGTGGTGTACCTGGATTATGTATATAAATGGAGGTTATTATGTATATGATATGTGGTTGTTGATCTATGTTATTTATGAGATTATTTTGATATTATTATGGAGCTTCACGTGTACTAACCCAGCATGTGTGCGGTGGCTTGCTTGTTCAGTTTCTCCTTTCTCTTTCTTTTCCTCTCTCATCACCCTCACTCTTCAGGATACTTGGAGAAAAAAATTTTGATGCCGGGTATTCTGGGGAATGGGGCGTGACACCCTGGGTTATCGTCTCTCCCGTAAGCATCCTCCAGCAGCATGTATTCTTGGTCCCTTTGGTGCCCGTGGCCCCGGCCCCTCGGGACATGGCGGTGGGTGGCCGGACGACACGGCAGTGGTAGAGGCCGACGGCCATCCATTGCCCCCCCACAGGTGATCGCTGGGGCCTGGCCTCCTCCAACCTATGTCCCCTCCTCATCCAAGGCCCCCCCCCAAGTGTTTGATAAATGCCCCCAGAGAACTGCCCCCCATAATCCCCGCTCCTCCTACACTTCCTCTCTGTCCTTCGGCGAGATATGCTCCCCCTGTCCCCCATTGGCACCCAACTTCGAGCTCCCTTTCTTCCCTCCCTCCATTGTTAAGGATAGAGTTATTGTGGACATCCACCTGCTGACATTGAACAGGCGATGGGGCATCGGGCTAATACCCTTGTGGGTTACTTTGTTTGCTCCCGCCCCTTTTACGGCCTCCTCAAGGCTTGGATGGCAAGGACATGGAAGCCCACGGGCGACATTCAACTCCACTCTAGATAAAATGGATTTTTCTTTTTCAAATTTGAAAAAGCAGCGGATTGCAATGAAGTCCTCCACAGGGGGGCCATGGCTTCTCGACAGGTGTCTCCTCGTTCTCAGAAGATGGTCTCCCCACATTGGGCTAGACCGCGACTTGCTATCCTCGGTTCCCCTATGGGTCCGTTTTCCTCAGCTACCCATCTAGTTTTGGACCCCCACAATCCTCGGTAAGCTGGCCAGCTCCGTGGGCAAGCCGATGTTCTCTGATGCTACGACAGCAAATGCCACCCGCCTCTCCTTCACACGGTGTTTCGTAGAAGTTGATTCGGTCTTTGACTTCCCCACTTCCATCACGGCTAGACTGGCTGATGGCTCCACTGTCCCCGTTGCCGTGGAGTATGAGAGGATTCCACCGTTGTGCTCCTATTACCGATGCTTCGGACACGATTTAACCTAATGTGTGTCACCCTCTCGTCCCAAGCTGCCTCCCCCTAGTGACCAAACGACCCAACAGCAGCCACCGCCCCCGACCGATCAGTCTGCCTGCCAGCAGCCACTGCAGCTAAGTCCTGAGCCCCCATTTCATCCTTCACCCTCTTCTACTGCTGTGATTAACAAGGCCCAGAGGCACCCGCAATCTACACCTAGGATCTACCTGGCGGTGTCACGATCACCAGCCGTAATATGGCTCCTAGGCTACGGCTTCGGGCTCAATCCGCAAGAGGACGGTGTCAAGTTGTAATATAAAAGATAGTCGAATCCCACAGGGACGGTGATAGTGTCTATGATAATCTCAGTCTATTTCTAAATCTAGAAGTAGTGTAACGGTCGGAGTGAAAGATTTGGGTTGATTGTTGTGGTTGTGTAATATAATAAAAAGGACTATGGCTTTAGGGATCACCGCTAGGATCGTTGGGGGTGGATGTTGAATAGGTTTCTCACGTTGCATTAGGGCTAGGGAATTAATCTTCCAATTCGTACCACTCTCATGGGTTAGAATTGCGGGGTATTTCGGTGGCTCTCGTTGACGCAATGGCGGTAGCTGTCAGCGTAGCGATATAGTTCGTCGATGGATCCCCTCAAGGCACGAGCTGGGCATGGTCACGTGCCTTGATTGGATCCACCGATTTTCCTATTCGAATCCTTAAATACCCCTTAAGCACATCAATTCCACAGACCGTGGGCATGATCTCAGTACGGGTTATCTACAGATTCGGTAGGATCTACCGAAATACAACCCTAAATCCCCAATTCAACATGGGGATCCAGATCTACATTTTCCCCCTAAAATCCTAGGATTAACCCATCAGCCCTAGAATGGATCTACTCACTCATGATGATAGGAGCGCACAAAAATATCAATATCGCAGAGGAAAACATTTTAGCAATAAAGAAATTAGGGCTAAAAATAACTTACAACGAGAACGAACGAAGAACAGATCCAGAAAAGAATAGTAAATGCTAATCTCCAATTATAGATCCAGAAATTCACTACAAAAATTAATCTAAGAATCCGTACAAAAATTGCTCTAGCTCTCCAAAAAAGATTCCCCAAAACAGAACTCAGAATGAACTCTCGCAGCTGAGCCCGCAATCGCGAGCTTCAGCTGCCTAAATCGCGCGCATCACACGTTTGAAAATCCTTCCAAAAATGCCCTGGGAAGTGCCGACCGAGTAGGCTACTCGGTCCGATCAGGTGCTGCTCGGTCAGTAGTTCGGCCCAAGTCTATGAGCTGCTCGGTTCTGAAATGAACCTACCCGGACCGAGTAAGATTTGCTCGGTCCAAGTAGGGTTGACTCGGTCAGCTACTCGGGCTGTGCTTGAGGGCCTACTCGGGGCGTGAAATCTGTGGCTTCTCGGTCGAGCAGGTGGGCTGCTCGGGCCGAGTCAGCCTGTATCCGCTGCATCTCCAAAGATGACACGGCTCGGTTCGAGCAGCAAGCTTCTCGGTCCGAGCATTTTCTGGGAAACTCATCTGCAGCAGCAGGGGCTTCTCTCTATGCTCTCTCTCTCTTTCTTCTCTTCCTTCTCTCCTCCAACCGCTCCGAGAACACGGTGAACTCCTCCAGAGCCCTGCCAACAAGCTCATGAGCGCGTCGGATGTGTCCACACCCCGGCGGGGGTCCAAATCGCTCCAAAATCCTTGAAAACTCAAAGTATACTACGAAATTCGAAATATCGTCAGAAATACCGAAATCGCAGTAAAAAGTGGGATTTGGACGCGAAAATGATATGCAATGCAATGGGAACATGATATGAAAATGATGTAAAATATGGACACATCAATAGGCATACCAATAACCCCAGGAATACGAGTCCCTACTAGTGTCATGGGTCCACACAGTGAAGCGCAAGTGAGTGTGGTCGTGAGCTAGCAGACGGTGTAACTATCTAAATTGTGCAATCAAGCCCCATATACACATACCCATAGAATGACCCAAATATCGATTCAATTTGAGTTAGCGGCGAATAATAGCTCAAGCATGCATGAGAACAGAGTAAGAATGGAAACATATCGCATGTCAGGGACTCTACTGCTAGAAACTAGGGAATCACTGCACGATTGCCTAGATGATTGCTAGAAAGCTCCTATGCCAATTGTGTTCGAAAACGAAAGGGGTTGCGTAGGTGTAGAGGAGAGCACTTGGTGCAAATTCTCGCCTTCCCTTTATTCACGATGGATAGGAGTAATATTCACAACAGGAATTTTTTTTGGGGTTTTGGATATTTGTATATTTTTTTTGGGTTTTGGCTATACATGTTCTTCCTTTTCTCCTTTCTTTTCTTCTCTCTTTTTTTTGAAAGTGGGATAATGTGCATTCTCCAAAAGCGGGAGAACGATGCGCAGGTAAGTAGCAAAATTTGTGTACTCTCCCAAGTGGAAGAACAATACACGACGAGGGGATTTGCACCAAGTAAAACAAAAAAGAATTCGAATTCTAAACACTTGGCCCAAGGAAATTTTTGCGGATTAGAGCATAAGCAAAATGAGTTATCCTAGTCCTATTGGTAGAGTCCTGACACATGCGATTTGAAGCGTAAATATATAGATGATTCATGCGTAAAGAAGCAGACAGTGGAGGCAATATATCGCATATTCGAAATTGAACCATGATAGCCTAGGGGTCATCCAACGATAGGCATATAAAACAAAATCACAACATAGAAGCACACCAACTAGCTAGTCACAACACACAACTCACACAAAAGGCAAAGTGAGCCCACGGAGCATAAAATGCAAAAGAACTCGACTTCCTAGGGTTAGTGAGAGTGGTTTAGTGGCAGTTTCATCATGCGGGGTCATCTCTAGGAGAGTGAGAATAAAAGGATGGGAAGAAAAAGAAAAACACGACGAAAACGACTCTAAAACGGTGAAAAAGACACGACTTGACGCATATAGTGCGACTCCCCCAAGATGAATGTTGCATTGCCCTTAATGCAATAGGAGTAAATGTGGGAGGGCAACGAAAGATGGGAGGGAAGTACGCACCAACAAAGAAACGGGAAAAACATGAAAAACACACAAAAAGAGACACTGAAAAATAAAGAAAATAAATACCGAAACGAACTATACAAAAAACATACACACAAACACACAAAACAAACACACAGCAAACAAGTGACACAACAACAATCACAAAATATTGATTTCCCCCAAGCTGATCTCAATAATGCTAGAAAAAAGATGTGATCATGGTGAATCAGAAAAAATGGCTAGGGGAAAATCAGAAAAAAGGGAAATCAAGGTGCAGGAGCGGAAGGCTCCTCATCCTCCTTGGAAGAGACTGGAGGGGTGTGGGAGGGAGAGGTGATGGGCGTGCGAAGAAGTGGAGAAAGGGGTGGAAATGGTGGACGGATGGGCTCGGTGGGGGTGTGAATGATGGTTGGGGTGTCAGTGGTAACGGAAGGTGGTAAGGATACGGCGATTGACGAGGAGGGTATGGGTAGTGATCTCGCATGCACAGCGATCTGCTTCCTACGACGTGAGTAGGCGGTGGTAATAGAAGTGAAAGGTGGTGGAATGGAGGGTCAACGGTAGTGGTGGTGGGAGGGGATGATCGTCGAGGAGGCGATGGAGGAGGTAATGGGGGTGGAGATGATGGTGGAGGACCATGGACATGGGTAAGAAGGCGAAGAATGGCAGCGACGTTTCGCTCGAGAGCGAGGAAACCGAGATGTGATAGGAAAGAAGTGGATGGATCCGAGGAGGTGAAGGAAGATGCGCCAGCGTGCAAGGCAGCCATCTCGGCCTCGAGAGCAAGGCGAGCTGAAGTAGCACGACGCATGGCAGAGTGTGTGCCGATAGCAGCGGTCATGTCGACATGAGAGGCCAGGCCATGCAGGGCCGTGATCAGGGCCTCGGAAGAAACGGCAGCAGCAGCCGGGGTGGTGACACTAGGTCCAGCCCCGGGGTCTCCTCTGAACTCAGGGATATCCTGCTCACCCAATTGGATGGCAGTGGAAGGAGGTCTAGGAGCATCAGGGAGAACAAACTGAAGGTGTAGCCCCCAGAAATTCAGGATCTGGTGGAGAAGACCAATCTGCCTGAAGCTCGATGGTGACACGGTCTGGGTTGGGCAGAATGGTGTAAGGAGCTGGGGGATGGCCGTAGTGGAAAGCAAACCGACCGTCGCCTAGCGGTCTGATCATATGAGTGTGCCTCAGGACATCGATGTCAAGATAGGTGGATCCTGAGGCACGGGGCAAATCGGGGGGAAGCTCGATGTTGAAGGGAGTTTATAGGGCAATGATAGTGATGAGGCCACCGCAGCAATATTTTCCTTTGTTTGTGCGGATAATATCAATAAGCTTTTGAATTAGCCACGCAGCGGTGTTTATGCGTACGCGCGGTGCCTCGATAGTAATCCCGTTAACACCCGGAACGTAAGGAAAGGTCATCGCCCTTAAAATGAATAAATCTGGGAAGGTCATGGTGCTGGACTCATCCCGCGAAAAGAAGGTGCTAGAGATAATGCGATGGGTGAGACGGAAGACTGGGTGGATAATAGAAGAGGCCTTGGCCTTGCCTCGAGGATAATGATCGTGTAGTGTGAGGCGTCCCCAAAAGTGGTCGACATCGAAATCGGCATGCAATTCATAGGGGAGGAGGCTGCTTGCAAGATTGGGGAAACCGAAAATATTGTTGATGGTGGCCAAAGGGGCACCGAAGTTTCGGTTTCGAAAGCAAAAATCGATGTTTGACCCGGTCTCAATTTTGATAGTTGAGAGAAATTCTAGTGTGAGAACGGGGTAGGATGGGGCATGGAAGTGGAAGAAACCAAGCCAACCTAAGTTTGCAAATATGGATTCGACTTCGGTGAAAACACCGAGATCGTATAGGGTTTGATCATGTGCGAATTTGGTGGCTAGGTGAGAACGTCGGCTGAGGCGAGAATAGAAATCTTTATATGCTTGGCTCATAAAACGAACTCCCTGCAGTCCAAGCAGTGGGTCTACCACAGGTACGATAGGTTGGGGTTGTGGTTGGGTAGGCGGTGGTGGAGGAACACGTCCACGCGTAGAACGTGTGGGCCGTTGTCTCTTACGAGACGGCTCCTCCTCCACCATAGGTTGCTTACCCTTATCTTTGTCTTTTGCCATGATGTTATGGTGATTTGGTGTGATATACAGGATGATGTATGAATGCACGCAACAAATGGCAAAGTGACAAAATAAAAATTCATGGGCAATGTAAAAATCAAGCTATGGAGCGAGTTTACCCAGCAATGATGCGACTCCTAGCTCCCAAAAGATCCCACAATGCACGAAGGAGTGATTCGGGGAGCTGTCGCACGCCAATCCAAGGAAAACAGAACTTTTTGAAAATTGGGGGTTAGTGCTAGGGTTTTGAGTGGGTTGCGGCTTGAACATGGTCGACGGAGGAGGTTGATGGTGGGGAAGTGGTGGAGGAAGTGGAGGAGTGCGATTAGGAGTAATAGGAGTGATGGGGGAGATCGATTTGGAAGAAGGGGAAACAACCCACTCGAACAGAAATTTTGGTGGTCGGGTGAAATGAAGTCGGGTGGGGGGCGATATATATAGGGTTTGGGTGAACCGATCGGGTGAAAATCACCCGTTCGGTTGGCAAAATTTTCAAAAAATTCTGTGGATCAGCGGCTACAGGTCACCCGATCGGGTGAAATCTCACCCGATCGGTTGACCGCTCTCCGAAAAACATCCCAAGCTTCTGTTTTCATCACCCGATCAGTGACCTGATTGCCCACTTTATCACCTGATCGGTTTACTCTTTGACTGAAGCTGGCTACTTACTGAAACGATCCACCCGATCGGTTGATGTATAAACCGATCGGGTGGGGCAATTCCTGCACAAAAAGTGAAAAATCCTCTAAGTGTCCCAACAAAAATACCCACAGCAGTATTTATTCACAAAAATTAGTAAACTAATCCTACCAAAAACCGAAAGAAGTTCAGAACATGGGTTGCCTCCTATGAAGCGATGTTGTTTAAAGTCATTTGCTCGACTCCCGATATGATATTCAGGGGGGCTTGTATGGGTGGCGCTCAACGGTCAGCGTCCTCTCAGCGGTTGGGGTAGAAATTCTGATTGTTGACAGCGGCGACAAATAGATGGTCTCAACAACTCCCCCACTGGTGATATCCGAGGGTTTCTCTTTTGTGCTGGCGACGCTCGCCACTCTCTTCAAAATCTGGACTTCGTCAGCGGTGAGCGTCAGTGGCTCTTTCCCCTTGCTCTTTGTCCGAGCTCTCTTTCTAGGTCCGGGGGGGTTGACTGTGAAACACATTCTGGCTCAAGAACTTTCTCTCCATCCAGCTTAGTATGCTCCTCGATTCCATCTAGGTTTTCGGGGGTTCCTTGAAAGAACTTCCCAATCTCCTGCTTCATTTACCCTCTCTTCTTCGATTTCTAGAAGGTTGCATTTGGGTTCCTCTGGTGGTAACTTCATCGACAGCGCCAAGTCAAATTCTACTGTTTGATCTCCGACATTTAAGGACAATTTTCCCTTCTTTACGTCGATGAGTACTGTAACGACTGGGTTTTCATGTATTTGGATTATATATATTATATATGTGTTTTGGCGGATTTTCTCCTTATGTGTGTGGTTTTCATCTCCGTAGCCTTCGTTTTCGTTCGTTTCGTTGTGATTCTTTAACTTCTTCCTTATATCGTTGATCTTGGAGTAAGTCACTCATGACGAACTTCAAATCGCTCATATTTTAGAGTTAGAATGATCCTAGAAGCCGTAGAAATCTTCCTGAAGCTTCGCGCTTCGATTCGGCACTTTTAGTGCACTTTAGTTGGTTCAAGAAGGGGAACCAACCGACTAGATTGAGATCTAGTCGGTCGGAAACTCTACTCAAACCGACTAGTTCATTGAATCTATTGTACATGAGTTACTGTTTACTTTTAGTCGGTCTAAGAACAACCACCGACCGACTAGATGTGAAACTAGTCGGTCAGAACTTGCTCTCAGACCGACTAGTTCCTTCAATCAATTTTACCTGAGTTACTGTTTATCGTTAGTCGGTCCAAGAACAACCACCGACCGACTAGGTTGCAAACTAGTCGGTCAGCCATTGTTCTTTAACCGACTAATTCATTGACCATTTTGTCAACCTAAGTTACTGTTTAGTGTTAGTCGGTCACAGTTAATCGACCGATCGACTAGTTGTTAAACTAGTCGGTCGGCCAACCTTCTTTGACCGACTAATCAACCCAGAAACCCTAATTTTTGGGCGGCCGCCGGCTTGTTTCCTATTTAAACCCCAAACGTTTTCTTTTCTTTCTTTCTCTTCTCTTGGCCATTTCCTTTCCCCCTTGACCTCTGATCTTCTCCATGCTTCCTCTAGCCATTCCTCCTTCCCCAAGAGCTCCTCTCCCCCCCTCCATTTAGGCCGGCCACCTCCTCTAGGTCGCCGGAAAAACCCCCAAAAACCCCCAAAATCTCATTTCTCCATATTTTCTCCCCATTTCCAGATCTGAGCCCTAGTTTCCCGGATCATTCTTCCGTCGCCGTGCTTGCTCGGCATCGTTCTTCCGCTAACGATTCGGTAATAAATCGATCTCTTAATATTCTCATAACCCATTTGTGTTTTTGTGAAACCCTAATGAGAATGAATGTTGTTTTGATGATTGTTTCTCCATAACAACGACTTCCCCGTAGATTAGCGTCTGCGAGACGAACCTTCGTGATCGTCATCTTCGGTGCTAGGCAAGTGAAACTTGCCACTTAGGGTTTTGGGCCATGTCTTAGGCCATTTGCTTGTTGTAGGCGTAAAAGAGACCAGGCGACGAAATGATACTCGCCTAGGCGCAATTTCAGGATCTAGCTTGACAACAAAGCTAGACCCGTCATTTATCATGTTGCATAAGTACTACCATGTCATGTTTAATTTTAATTAACGGTACGCGAATTAATTGTCATCCATGCTATCCATGTTGAATGTCGCATTCGTAGCACACGCTACAATACTTGTGTTTCCTGGCTCGTGTTCCAGAAGCGGGCCACGTGTGTTGGTTGATAGCCAATGCCCGATCTACTTGTTTCCGGCTAGGCACCTGTTTTGCAGGCATAACCCTACGCCATACGTGTTAAATACACTTCCTGGCTCGTGATCCAGAAGCGAGCATTCCGTGTTCGGGGTAATGCCCTGGCTCGATACACGTGGAGGTGTAGGGATAAGCGGTCACCTGAGCTTACGAGTTGGCCCAATCAGCCACTCTAGCCAGCAGATGAAATCTCTGTGCACAACTTGTTTACTTGACTTGTTTACTTGACGTGTTTACTTGACGTGATCACTTGACGTGAACTACTTGACTTGTACTTGTCCGTGTTTTTACGTGTAAAACTCGTTATCCATGCCATACTTGCTACTTGCTACTTGTACTTCCCTTTACTTGTCACTTCCATACTATACTTGCCATGTTATGCATCATACTATAACTGCTAGGTTGTTAGTGTACTTTTCTTTCAGTTTTCTTGCCCAAGTCTTTTAGACTTGCTGACATGTGCCCCTTTACTCTTTTGGGTGACACATGTTAGATCCCGAGCCTGAGAGTGTTGTGGAGGATGTGGTGTTTGTTGACGCTGAGTCAGAACCTGCATTCGTTGAGGAGTACGTGGACACCGGGGACCAGTCCTAGTGTCTTCGTTGAGCTTTCCCTTTTGTTTTAGACTGCGGTAGTTGTCGGTGCGCAACACCTATACTATGTTTATGTTTGGCTTTGTTGGCCTTGTTCTGGGCCTTTAGACTCTTTCTTTTAGCCTGGTGACTCTTCTGGATGTTGAACTTAATTTTAATGTTGGACAATGATGAGATTTGGAATCTTATTTCTGTTTCTCCTTGTGTTATTATCTTGTTCTGTTCGTGGTTACAGGGACATGCACTTGTTTTACTGACGCTTATCGGGCGTGTAGCTTCACCGCTCCACACCCGTGTGGACCTTCTCACGTCTCGCCTCCATTTTACGGAAGCGGGGCGTGACAGGTTTTGTTGGTGGCCCATGCAGGTCGTCTTCTGTAACTGCGAATATCGGAATAACGATAATAATATTAGAATGTCCAATAAACTAAGTTCGACATCCAAGTCATAAGCTATGAGTCTAATCTGCTTCGTTTTCTATGTCATTAGATGGCAGGAAGGCGATTTACCCGTGGTGGTGGTAGCGTGCCCCCTCATGACGAGGAGCCTGAGCGGGAGCCCACCAGTTGGGAGATGATGCGGATGATGCTTCAGATGATGCAGGTGCAACAGGGCGTGCTCCTGCAAGTCCAGAATGCTCCACTTGCTCGAGCTGCTCGGGCAATCCAGGATGCCCCTCGCTCTGAGCCGAGAGCGAAGCAATTTCGGGAGCTGGGTCCTGCTTATTTTGATGGGTCTGAGGGTCCTCTAGCTGCCAATGAGTGGATTCGGAACATAGAGGTTAATTTGAAGATGGCGAAGATCAGCCCGGCTGGATGGGTTGATTTGGCGAAGAGGCAGCTCAAGGATAATGCCCAGAATTGGTGGGATGCGGAAGAGAAGATGCTGGTGGAGCCGATAGCTTGGGATACCTTTAAGTCCAGGTTTGATGAGGAGTTCTTTCCGAAGGCTGCCAGGAAGGAGATGATGCAGCGCTTTATTGAGATGAAGCAAGGGAGCTCGTCGGTGGACCAGTACCACCAAGAGTTCACTAGGCTGAGTCGGTTCGCACCGAAGATGGTGCAGGATGCTGATGAGAGGGCTCAGAGGTTCCTGCAGGGACTTGCTTTGGAGCTTCAGAGTTTTGTGTCTTCCTCTGATCTGGACTCTTATCAGAAGGTTCGGGTCGTTGCGAGGAGGCAGGAGCTGAACCTGAGCCAGAGGAGGGGACATGTTTCCGGTGCTGGGAAGAGGCCTATGGAGCAGGCCAGAGCGGTGGTTAGGCCGGGGTTCAGGCCCAACCAGCCAGTTCAGTTCAAGAGGCCAGGAGGGCCTATTCAGAAGACTTGCCATTTCTGTGGCAGGATCGGGCATATCAAAGATCAGTGTAGGAGATTCCCGTGCCAGTGTGTTGTCTGTGGAGATCCTACACACACCATGAAGGATTGTCTGAGGTCGAAGCAGCCTTAGAAGGCACCTGTTGCAGCACAGCCGTTGCAGCAGAGAGCGTCTGTTCCTGCTGGACGTGGAGCAGCTCTTGTTCCACAGAGGCAGGCTTTTCAGCAGGCTTTTCCGCCGAGGAGGCAGTCTTTTCTGATGACCGAGGTGGAGAGCATGGCTGTGGATGAGGTTATCGCAGGTAACTCTCTTTCTAGCTGTTTCTTCCTTAGTTAGTTTGATTGTTAGATTATGTTTGGTTGCTTGCACATGATTGTTTGCTAGACTAGGGCTTGATTGTTAGACTGTTTGTAGGTGTGATTTTGGTGTGCACATTTCCTGCACGAGTTCTCTTTGACTCTGGTGCATCGATGTGCATTATTTCTCGGAGGTTCGTGGAGAAGCATTCCTTGTCGACGTCCCCTCTTTTCAAGAGTTGGAATATCGTTACAGGGAATGGCGTGGTCTCGGTGCATCGTGGTTGCAGTTCTTGCTCGTTGGTGGTCTGTGGACATGAGCTTTACGCTGATTTCATTGTCCACAACATCATCAACTATGATGCGGTCCTTGGGATGGATTGGCTTGCGAGCTTCTATGCTACGATCGACTGTCAGAGGAAGAAGGTGGTGTTTGAGATTCCCGGACATCCGGTATTTGAGTTCAGCCGAGGTAGCAGTTCGCTCGGTCCGGTCAGGTTTCGGGCCAGGCTGGTGGAGATTGTGGATATGCAGATGGATCTGGAGAGGCCAGCGGTTGTGCGGGACTTTGATGACGTCTTCCCCGAGGAGATGTCTGGGTTGCCACCTGATCGAGCTCTCGAATTTTCGATTGATCTTATTCCAGGAGCGCAGCCGATTTCGAAGGCGACATATCGTATGGCACCCGCTGAGTTGGAGGAATTGCGGAAGCAGCTGGATGAGCTTTTGTAGAAGGGTTATATCAATCCTAGTGTGTCTCCGTGGGGAGCACCGGTGCTGCTGGTAAAGAAGAAGGATGGTTCGCGTCGCATGTGCGTGGACTATCGGGAGTTGAATGCGGTGACCATCAAGAATAAATACCCGTTGCCTCGCATCGATGATATTTTCGATCAGCTTGGAGGTTCGAGGGTGTTTTCGAACTTGGATCTGAGGAGTGGTTATCATCAGCTGAAGGTGAAGAAGGAAGATGTTTCGAAGACAGCATTCAGGACGAAGTATGGACACTATGAGTTTGTGGTTATGCCTTTCGGTGTAACCAATGCACCCGCAGTTTTCATGAATCTGATGAACCTGATTTTCTACGACTTTTTGGATAAGTTTGTCGTTATCTTTATTGATGACATTCTGATCTATTCAAAGTCAGAGGAGGAGCATGCGTCGCACTTGAGGACGGTATTGGAGGTTTTGAGGAAGCATCGGCTGTATGCTAAGTTTTCGAAGTGCGAGTTTTGGCTGGACAGAGTTGCTTTTCTCGGGCATGTGGTTCCTGATGCGCTGAGTAGGCTTCAAGCGGTGATGATTTTGACTTCGCAGTGGATATTGCAGCAGGATTTTTGCGAATCTGGTGTTGAGGTTGTCCTTCCTGGAGAGGCCTCTTCGTTGATGACTATGCAGATTCGGTCGACGATCGTGGATCGGATCAAGGCTGGCCAGGCTAAGGATTCGAAGCTGGTGAAGATTCGGGAGCAGGTAGAAGCCGGTCTGCGGACTGACTTTTTGATTCATGAGGATGGCTCGCTGAGGTTTGGAGCTAGGTTGTGTGTGCCAGATGGGGATATCAGAGAGGTGTTGATGGTGGAGGCACACAGTTCGCCGTATTCTGTGCATCCTGGTGGGACCAAGATGTACAAGGATCTTCGTCTGAATTTTTGGTGGCATGGTATGAAGAGGAGCGTGGCTCGGAGTGTAGCCAAGTGCTTGGTTTGCCAGCAGGTAAAGGCGGAGCATCAGCGTACGGCAGGGTTGCTACAACTGCTTCTGATTCCAGAGTGGAAGTGGCAACACATCACTATGGATTTCGTGACTGGACTACCTCGGAGTCCGAAGCAGAATGACGCGATTTGGGTGATCGTAGATCGATTGACCAAATCTGCGCACTTTATTCCATTCCAAGTAGGACAGTCCACTGAGGTGCTAGCGAGGAGATACATGGAGGTAAATTCTTTTACTCTCCGTTTCTATTTGCTTTTCCGAGTTTGGATAGTGATGTAACGTGAATCGTGCAGGAGATCGTGCGACTTCATGGAGTCCCTGTGAGTATCGTGTTGGACAGAGACACGAGGTTCACATCTCAGTTCTGGCAGAGTTTGCAGAAGAGTTTGGGTACGCGTCTGAGTTTCAGCACGGCGTACCATCCGCAGACGGATGGCCAGTCCGAGAGGACGATTCAGATCTTGGAGGACATGCTGAGGGCGTGCATGTTGGATTTCAAGGGTTCGTGGGAGGACCATCTACATCTGGTAGAGTTTTCTTACAACAACAGCTTCCAGGCGAGTATTGGCATGGCACCTTTCGCCGCGCTGTATGGGAGGAAATGTCGATCGCCATTGAGTTGGGATGACGTTGGTGATCGGGAGCTGTTGGGACCTGAGATGATTGTGGAGGCTGTGGATGTTGTCAGGAACATTCGGGAGAGGTTGAGGATTGCTCAGGACCGTTTTAAGCATTGGGCGGATGCTAAACGGCGTCCTTTGGAGTTTCAGCCAGGCGACCATGTGTTCTTGAAGATTTCCTTGAATCGTGGTGTGATTCGCTTTGGGAAGCGAGGGAAGTTGAGCCCGCGATACATTGGACCGTTTGACATTCTGGAGAGAGTTGGCGAGGTAGCCTACCGCTTAGCCTTGCCGCCATCTTTGGAGGGAGTTCACAATGTTTTCCATGTGTCGCAGCTTCGTCGATACATTAGCGATCCATCTCATGCTGTGGATTTCTCAGAGATTACCATTCGCCCTGATATGACGTATGACCAGCAGCCAGTGCAGATTCTGGACAGGCGTCAGAAGTCACTTCGGAACAAGGTTGTCAATCTTGTGAGGGTGATGTGGCGACACGTCTCGCCTGGAGAGTCTACTTGGGAGAATGAGGATGAGATGCGAGAGCGTTTCCCACTTTTGTTCCCGGACACGTGAGTGTTGGGAAATTCCGAGGACGGAATTTTTCTTAAGTTGGGGAGGATGTAACGACTGGGTTTTCATGTATTTGGATTATATATATATTATATATGTGTTTTGGCGGATTTTCTCCTTATGTGTGTGGTTTTCATCTCCGTAGCCTTTTTTTTCGTTCGTTTCGTTGTGATTCTTTAACTTCTTCCTTATATCGTTGATCTTGGAGTAAGTCACTCATGACGAACTTCAAATCGCTCATATTTTAGAGTTAGAATGATCCTAGAAGCCGTAGAAATCTTCCCGAAGCTTCGCGCTTCGATTCGGCACTTTTAGTGCACTTTAGTTGGTTCAAGAAGGGGAACCAACCGACTAGATTGAGATCTAGTCGGTCGGCAACTCTACTCAAACCGACTAGTTCATTGAATCTATTGTACATGAGTTACTGTTTACTTTTAGTCGGTCTAAGAACAACCACCGACCGACTAGATGTGAAACTAGTCGGTCAGAACTTGCTCTCAGACCGACTAGTTCCTTCAATCAATTTTACCTGAGTTACTGTTTATCGTTAGTCGGTCCAAGAACAACCACCGACCGACTAGGTTGCAAACTAGTCGGTCAGCCATTGTTCTTTAACCGACTAATTCATTGACCATTTTGTCGACCTGAGTTACTGTTTGGTGTTAGTCGGTCACAGTTAATCGACCGACCCGACTAGTTGTTAAACTAGTCGGTCCGCCAACCTTCTTTGACCAACTAATCAACCCAGAAACCCTAATTTTTGGGCGGCCGTCGGCTTGTTTCCTATTTAAACCCCAAACGTTTTCTTTTCTTTCTTTCTCTTCTCTTGGCCATTTCCTTTCCCCCTTGACCTCTGATCTTCTCCATGCTTCCTCTAGCCATTCCTCCTTCCCCAAGAGCTCCTCTCCCCCCCCCCCCCCTCCATTTAGGCCGGCCACCTCCTCTAGGTCGCCGGAAAACCCCCCAAAAACCCCCAAAATCTCATTTCTCCATATTTTCTCCCCATTTCCAGATCTGAGCCCTAGTTTCCCGGATCATTCTTCCGTCGCCGTGCTTGCTCGGCATCGTTCTTCCGCTAACGATTCGGTAATAAATCGATCTCTTAATATTCTCATAACCCATTTGTGTTTTTGTGAAACCCTAATGAGAATGAATGTTGTTTTGATGATTGTTTCTCCATAACAGCGACTTCCCCGTAGATTAGCGTCCGTGAGACGAACCTTCGTGATCGTCATCCTTGGTGCTAGGCAAGTGAAACTTGCCACTTAGGGTTTTGGGCCATGTCTTAGGCCATTTGCTTGTTGTAGGCGTAAAAGAGACCAGGCGACGAAATGATACTCGCCTAGGCGCAATTTCAGGATCTAGCTTGACAACAAAGCTAGACCCGTCATTTATCATGTTGCATAAGTACTACCATGTCATGTTTAATTTTAATTAACGGTACGCGAATTAATTGTCATCCATGCTATCCATGTTGAATATCGCATTCGTAGCACACGCTACAATACTTGTGTTTCCTGGCTCGTGTTCCAGAAGCGGGCCACGTGTGTTGGTTGATATCCAATGCCCGATCTACTTGTTTCCGGCTAGGCACCTGTTTTGCAGGCATAACCCTACGCCATACGTGTTAAATACACTTCCTGGCTCGTGATCCAGAAGCGAGCATTCCGTGTTCGGGGTAATGCCCTGGCTCGATACACGTGGAGGGGTAGGGATAAGCGGTCACCTGAGCTTACGAGTTGGCCTAATCAGCCACTCTAGCCAGCAGACGAAATCTCTGTGCACAACTTGTTTACTTGACTTGTTTACTTGACGTGTTTACTTGACGTGATCACTTGACGTGAACTACTTGACTTGTACTTGTCTGTGTTTTTACGTGTAAAACTCGTTATCCATGCCATACTTGCTACTTGCTACTTGTACTTCCCTTTACTTGTCACTTCCATACTATACTTGCCATGTTATGCATCATACTATAACTGCTAGGTTGTTAGTGTACTTTTCTTTCTGTTTCCTTGCCCAAGTCTTTTAGACTTGCTGACATGTGCCCCTTTACTCTTTTGGGTGACACATGTTAGATCCCGAGCCTGAGAGTGCTGTGGAGGACGTGGTGTTTGTTGACGCTGAGTTAGAACCTGCATTCGTTGAGGAGTACGTGGACACCGGGGGACCAGTCCTAGTGTCTTCGTTGAGCTTTCCCTTTTGTTTTAGACTGCGGTAGTTGTCGGTGCGTAGCACCTATACTCTGTTTATGTTTGTCTTTGTTGGCCTTGTTCTGGGCCTTTAGACTCTTTCTTTTAGCCTGGTGGCTCTTCTGGATGTTGAACTTAATTTTAATGTTGGACAATGCTGAGATTTGGAATCTTATTTCTGTTTCTCCTTGTGTTATTATCTTGTTCTGTTCGTGGTTACAGGGACATGCACTTGTTTTACTGACGCTTATCGGGCGTGTAGCTTCACAGCTCCACACCCGTGCGGACCTTCTCACGTCTCGCCTCCATTTTCGGGAAGCGGTGCGTGGCAAGTACTCCTGCGATTACCATAAAGGGTCTTCCGAGGATAATCGGAGTGTGATTATCCTCGGGCATATCCATAACCACGAAATCCATCAGCACTCGCACACCGCGGACATTGACTGGCAAGTCGTCAACGACTCCTACTGGGTTCTTCACTGATCTATCTGCGAGCTGCAGGGTCATCCCTATGGGTTCCAATTCACCCATATTGATCCTTTTGTACAGCGATAGGGGCATTAAACTTACACTCGCTCCCAGATCGACAAGCGCTCTATTTATAGATACCTCCCCTATGGAGCACGAGATGGAGAAACTTCCAGGGTCCTTGAATTTCGGCGGATTTGCTCGTTGAATTAGGGCGCTACATTCCGCCGTAAGGACCACTTTTTCATTTCTTGTCCCCTTCGTTACCAGGTCCTTAAGAAACTTCGTGTATGAGGGGATAGTCTCGATCGCTTCCAGAAACGGGATTTGCATACTCGGGTCCTTCACCATCTCGAAGAACTTGACATACTTTTCATCAATTTTGGCCTTGGCAAGCCTCTGTGGAAATGGTACTGAAGGTTTGAAAACCCTCGAGTCGTCGCCCTTATTCTTCTTCTTCTCCCCAGAATCTCCCTCCGGAGTCACGGGGCCCGATGTAGAAGCTCCATTGTTGTTCATTTCCATATTTGGTTTCTCATTGACAAACGGTGCTTCATTTTCTTTCTCAGCCTCCCGCGCCGAAATCTTCATTACACTCCTCAGGACAATAGCAGAGACATTCGCTTGACCGTGTGTCAAGGCTAGTGTTTGGCTTGGTCCCCGAGGGTTCACCTCATGTTGACCAGGCAGTTGTCTTTGTGCTTTCTGGAGGTTAGCCACTTGTAACCCCAGCTGGGTCACTTGATCGGCCAAGGCCTTCTGCCCAAGCTGTAGTTGATGAGTGACCTTCTCCTGATTCGCAATGTACTGAGTCGGGATGTTCTCAATAGGAGAGACCACTCGTTGTTGTTGGGGCAGAGGTTGCTGATTTCGAGGAGGGAACTGTTGATACATCTGTTGTTGAGGCGGAAGAGACGGATATAGTTGTTGCTGATGAGGTTGTGGAGTTGCTGGTAGGGCCCCTTGTAGCTGAAATTTGGGTGGTTCCGGTTGTTGGGAGAATATCCAGGATTGGAACTCGTCCTCGGTGGATAGGACGCATTTCCCATGGGATTATAAAATAGGGCACTAGCTTGATCCACGGGCGCCGAGATGTCTCCAACATCGAATTCTCCATTTACTTCAGTTTCCACTGCCGCTACATGCTGTTGGTTAGCGGCACCGGCTCCAACCATGAATGCTGAAATCTGAGTCGAAAGCAAATCGAATTTGCTTGACAGCTTATCTACTTCCTCAACTCGATGCATTCCTCCAGCTTTTGGCGTAGCACGCTCGTCGCTCCACCTCTCATTGTTGGATGCCATATTCTCCAAAATATTTTCGGCATCCACTTCATTTCTTGCCATGAAGGATCCACCCGCTGCGGCATCCATGGAGGACTTCAAGTAGTCCCTCAGTCCATTATAAAACAAGTTGATGATTTGCCAGCAGGGGAGCTTATGGTGAGGACATTTTCTCTGCATTTCCTTGTACCTCACCCACGCTTCATGGAGGGACTCATGGCTTGCCTGGGAGAAAGAGGAGATTTCGCTCCTTAGCTTCATCGTCTTCCCCAAAGGGAAGAACTTGTTCAGGAATGCATTTGAGAGCCGCTCCCAAGTTGTGAACGTGTTGGGGTCCTTCCCCCTCAGCCATTGCTTTGCCTTGTCCCACAGAGAGAATGAGAACAATCTCAACCGAATAGCCTCGGTTGATACGCCATTGATCTTGAACGTCTCGCACTTCTCCAAAAAAGAGTCCAAGTGCTCGATCGGGTTCTCCATAGGAGCTCCGAAAAATTGGTCCTGCTGGATCTAAGCCACAAGTGATGGCTTCAGCTCAAAGTGTTTGGTTGTAATGGCCGGAGGTTGAATGTTGGACGTGGACCCAATGGACGGCATCGAGTACTCGAGCAAAGACTTTTGAAGATTGATATTTCCTGCCATGGCGGCAATTTCTTCTCTTCTTCTCTTCTCTGCGTTCAAACGCCTCAGGGTGGCGTAGATCTCGGGATCTAAAGGAACTAAGTCGTCAAGACTTCTCGAGTTCCTATGCAAGAAAAATCAAGATATACCGTGAAGCGTGTATTGTATGATGCCAAATAAAAACAAAAGATAAAAAATAGAAAATAAAAATAAAAGTGTAGAATGTGAAAATTATCACGGGGTAAGGATGTGAGCTAGTCTCAGGGATTACAGGGTCCTAAATGTAATAAGCACGTTGCCTCCCCGGCAACGGCGCCAAAAAGCTTGACCGCCCGTCCATTTGGCTTTCAAATTGGGACGGGGATACTAGGATTAAAATTTGTAACCACAAGCGCACGGTGTCGAAGTGTGGCTTGGGGGTCGAACACAGGCAGGCGTGTGTTGTGCTTGTGAACAATCAGGATCCTGGTCACCCGGTGGGTGAGCTAGCTTAATCGCTTGTTGGATGTCACGATGGTAAACTAATGCAAAAGGTGTAAGAGATAAAAAGTTCAACCTAGGACCTTGGCTTCCGCCCTATCACGAGTTCTCACTATTACGACCGACGGATAGGAATGTGATCGGATTCTAGGGTTTAGCTGTGAGACATTGCCTCTAATAGTGGTACCTAGCGTCCCATTTGCCCGATATTTCGGTCAATGCCCAGGATGATACGCTAGGTCTAACCGGGTTCGGACGGTGGGCATTTCCATGTCCAGCACCGCCCGACTCCGGGAGCACTAAGCTCGCAACGATTGCTCACGACATCTCATCCAATCCATTTTCACGCGCGAGGAATCAATGTCTACGCTAGGGGGGGGTGAGCTGTGGCTAGGGAATCAAACTCCCGTTTTATTTCCACTTGGCCAGACGGTCAAAGGCGGTCTTTCTCCCACCAGTGACAATAAAACGCCCCCGCGTAACCATCTAAATCCCTATATCCTATCGAATTCCTAATCCTATGGTCGTTCTAGGGAGAACCCACGAAGGGGCTTCCACCAGTGTCCCAGATTTAAGAACTACTACTAATCATGGCATGAAAAGAGATAAAACAGATTTTAGCCATCAAAATGAGAATCAAGCAGTAGATTGCTGTAGCAAATGATAATATAAACGCAATATTAAAATATTGAAACGATCAAGAACTTACAAATGAAAATAAATTCAGAGCAGCTAAACCCCCTAAAAACAGCTTAAGAAAATGGGGATTACGTTTTCTGATAAACCTAGCCCTATTTATACATTTTGGCAAGATGCCAAGGAATATTCCCACTAAAAGACAAAAATAGACGTCCACCACCCGATCGATTGAAACTTCAACCGATCGGGTGAGACGATCGTTGGACTTGGTCTTCGGCTCTGATAAACCTCACCCGATCGCTAAACCGATCGGGTGAGTCCTTGAATTCTCGAGCTTAGGAGACATCAGCTACAGGTGACTCGATCGGTTGACAAGTCAACCGATCGGGTGAACTTTGGCACTCAAATACAGAGAACTGTGTCGCATCCACCCGATCACTGAACCGATCGGGTGGAGTTGCTTCTTCTTCGGGTCTGATACGGCCGCATGAACCGATCGGGTGGGACTGTCCACCCGATTGGTTGAGAGCTGATACGTGGTTTCTCTTGATGATTTGCTCTCAGGATCTCGTGCTACACCTCCCGTTGCTCTGGGGACTCATGATGTTAGCTTTGTATGTCCCTTGCGCCAGCAATATCTTGCAAAAGCACACAAACACAACGAAAGTGAAAAGGAACTAAAAATCACAAAAAGACGGACTCAAAATAACGAAAAACGATGCCAAATTACGGAGAAGACATGTGTGAATATATAAAATATAAACGCACATCAGCAAGTGCGCAGGCCATAAAGTCAAAGGGGCCGACCTCCGATGCTAAGGTCGTCCTTGTAGGAGTTTATTGACAATGAGCCGACTTCGGGTACAAGGTTATACTTATAGATTGCCACCATTGTGGAGACGATTTCGTGGAGGTCGTCCTAATAGAGCTGCACTGCTGAAGGAGCCAGCCCGTAGAGGTCGTCCTTGTGGAGCTACGATGTTGAAGGAGCCGACCTCGTGGAGGTCGCCCTTGTAGAGCATGGCTGCTGAATGGGGCGACCTCGTAGAGGTCATCCTTGCTAACTGATGTCAATGGTCTGGTCAGGCTGACCCCTTAAGTTGAGGTCATGCAGTCTCCAAGATTGCAGATGATCCGTGAAGGGTCCCATCTTTCCAGCTCAACTGGGCACCACTGTCAGTGGGCCCCAGTCAAAGCATCATCTACAAGTCCCATCTATCCAGCTCAGCTGGACCTACTGTCAGTGGGCCCTATTCAAAGCATCATCTACAACATCCCCTCGTCTTCTGCCTCGACACTACCGACCTGAGTTGCCTCCTCGAGATCAGATGTGGAGAGTCAAGAAGATGAACCGAAAAGAAGTTGAATAGTCACGAGACATGGGCTAACCTCATCCGATTAGACTAACTCACTTCGAGAATGTGGGACCTCAAGTTGGGGGACAGTGCCTAGGGATGGTGGCCAAATCGAGCTTCACTAACGTAGACCACCTCCACGTGGGCTCTAAAGAGATAGGGTGATGCGACCGTATCTCCTCTTAGAACCTGAAGAATAAACTCGTGTCTCGAAGAAACACCTCTATTCACATGTTGGGGCCAGATATGTGAGCATTTATAACAAGCAAATGTCACTTGATTGTGGAATCTGAATGGCTACGATCCACTTCTGCTAATAAGATTAAATGGACATGATCTAATCCAACCTTTTTGCCTAGGGCCTGTATAAATGGGGAAGAAAATTCATCAGTCGTCACACTTGCATTCAGAAATCTTTGCCCACTCTTGTTGATATGTTCTCGAGCTTTCAGATTTTAACCAAGTTCGCCATTTTTGTCAAAGAAGGCAATATCCTTCCTGGCATACTGCTCTTTCCGGCTCCTTTCTTCATTTTGCTATTTTCCAAAATCTATGTCAGACAGCACTAATTCTCAAGCAACCTCGTCTGAGCCCTATAGGATGTAGACTCTGGAGAGATAGCCACCACCCATGGAGGTTTCCATCGGCAGAGAGGGAGGTCCCCCTCGAGGGGGTGGAAGAGAATGTTGTCAATCCTGGTGCTGGGATGCTTCGTAGGACTCATAGCCACATGCTTGTGGAAAGCCAAAAGATGATTCACCGTTGTTGTACCTGGGCTCATGGGACACCTCCTCAGCCCGTCAACATGGTGGCCTCGTCCTTTGGTCTGGTGGCTGCCTCAGCTGGGTCGTCAGAGCCCCAATCGCACCCAGACCAAGACATTGTTGATGCTTCTAGAATTGTCGATCTCCATAGTCATGGAAGAAAGATAGCTTTGGAGGGTACGTTGCAACTCAAAGCACAAAAGCTCGTCTCTAAGATGTGCGTGGCAGACCCTGCAATAGATCTTAAGGAAATATGTAATCCCCACTTCGATTGGCAAGAAGCTTCCTTACAAATTGGAAGTGGCCCCCTTACCGACCTCCTCGAGAGGCTATTGCACTCAGCACTGTGCATATAAAGGCCAGGCATCACGTCCTTTTTAATCAACTTGTTTGGTGATTCATGTATCTCTCAACCAGGCACCGTGTCAGTTGGTTTTGAGCAGCTTCATGGCTCTGATTTCTTCGGCCATTATGTGTGCATCCCAGGGAAAAGGATGGTTATCCACTGAGCTTGTTCATGCCATGTCTAAGCTAAAGAGGACATTGGACACCTAGTACTACCTCGGTAGCTGAGCTGGGGCTCCAAGAATCTTTGAAGAGAATCCCTCAGTGAACAAGTACTGGAAAGAGAAGTGGTACCTGATTATTGGGAGATACAATAGCTCTAAGAAGTGCCATGTTACTACCGATGAGTGGGTGACATGCCAGTTTGGGTGGCCCTGTAAGTGGAAACATGACATCATTTTGAGGATAGCCAGAAGGAACAAGATGAAATGGTGGGCATGGATGGACACCCAACCTATCTCCACCAGGTCCAACAGTGTGTTATTGTCAGACTAGGCAATACATGAGATATAGATTATGCTCGCTGAGAATGATAGGGAGCTCTGTGGAGCTCTACGAAGCTCCTCCTACTGCCGATGCATGCCATCTCAGAGGTCAGTAATCTAAATTTATCACTAAGTTGATAACCTCTTCTTATTTCCTTTTGCAGATATGCGAGGCTTTAATTAGAACCCATCAAGGAAGGAGATGGCATTCCACACCATCCTTGATTGAAACATCGTTGATTTCCATGATGGAGCAAGAAGGAAGGCTTCTGCCTATCATAAAAGAGCAGAACGGAGGATAGCCTACCCTGAGGGAGCACCAACCCTTTGTCCCTTACAGCTCCATGAGCAGTCAATGGAGCGAGGACTTTGATGACATCTACTGAGCATGCCTCTGGTGCTGCTCTGGCCCTTGTCCCACATGGAGAGGAGCACACCCCAAGTCCAACTTTGGATGATAGGGGAAAAGATGTGGTAGCTCCTCCGATAGCCCACATCAACCTAAAAGATGATGACAATGATGAAAATGTCCCCTTATTGAGAAGGGGGAAGAAAAAGTAGGGGGAACAATCAGTTCTTAAGCCACCACGTGGGCATTTTGCTCTCCTAGAGGCCATCGAGCCTCAGTAGAAGAGGGCCAAGTGGCCAATGAGTCAGTGACTAATCAGGCCTTGAGCTTGCCTCAATCAAAGGTGTGACTGGTGGTAGCTCTTGTTGGAAAAGACAGCAGATTAATAGGATGATGCTACAAATTAAGAAGGAGAATGGACTTATCGGTTTGCCGAGGCATGCTAAGCACTGTCCTTAAGAGTAGATTTCCGCCCCTCAGAGGATGAACTCGGTGCAAGGCAGGTCAAGCGGCTACCCTCCAGGATTCAACGGCAACGGCCTTGTAAGTGTGCACTCACAATACAAGGCTCCAGCGAGCAGCAACTGTTCTTCGATCTCGAACGATGAGGAGGAAGAGCACGGGGGACGCAGCAGGCCGCAGGAACAAGGAACTGCTGAAGGTCGGCGCGGGTCTGTGGAGGCCGAGACGAACAGAACAAAGCAGCGGAGACTTTTGTTGAGGAAGAAGTGAGTTTTTCGCGATGCCAAACGCTTGAGATTTTCGAGTTTATATAGAGAAGAGAAATGGCTGTTGGAATTCCGTAATTATGAGCGAGATTTAATTCTGCCATTTAATGAAAATATAGCTGTTGCGAATTAAATAAGAAAATAGCTGTTGGGCCATTAAACAGCGCAATAAAAGAAATATGGCTGTTGGGGAAAATTAAAACCGTAATGGGCCTTTCAAATTCTGCCAATCAAGCGGGCCAAAAATTTAACGCAAAACTCGGGCACTCCGCGCGCGCACCCGTGAACCCCCCCCCCCCCCCCCCCCCCCCCCCCCCCCCCCCCCCCCCCCGCGCAGGCGCGACGCCAGCGCACACACGCTAAGGTTTTCCGGATCCGACGCCCAGATTTTCCATTCGGCTCAACCCGATTTGGGCTCGGTTCCGGTGTGGGCTCATGCGCCCGCGAGATACCCCCAAGTCCTAGCACATTAACAAGTCCAATAGCCCATTAAAAGAGAGACTATAATATACCAATCAAGAGGTTATCCAATAACCGATGTGTGACTATCATGCCTACTTGAAATGAGGAAATATCCAACAATCCCCCACTATTTCAAAATTTCAAGAGGTAAGGGAAAAGGAATCCAAGATGAGGAAAAGAAAAGATTGCGAGATCGAATACGACAATTCAATACATTAGCAACGGTGACTTTCGGTCTATGAACCATTACTTAGGGAATGGAAGTGTGTTCTACAAGAAGTTGGTGAAACATATAGTTTCTATGAACCAATCCCCTTTATGTAAAACATTGACTTACAACCCATATCGAATCATCAATGAATAGTTGCTTGCTCTTTCGGGTTGGCACGTTTTCGGCCATGCGACATACCTGGTTTTTCATGAGTGCTCTAGCGAATGTACCTAAATTCGCATAGGAAGCGGCCCCACTTCCACACCCATATAGGTGGACCCATCAAGTGTGCTCGACGATTATGCACACCACCCAACAAGGGCTATGGTTTCCATTAAGAGTCATATACTCACCCTTTCTCATCGTCGATAGCACTATCTACACCATAGGAAGGGACATAAACTTAATGACAGTGCTCCCCCCACGATCAACAAGTGACTTGTTGTTACCCATATGAACCTACTTCATGAGATCATCAATCACATAGGTTGGGTTACCATCACTCTCGACCTATGTTTTAGGTATAAGTCCCATTCCCCTCGATGTACTTTCCACTAACTTCCTATTTAGTGGTTTTGTCAGAGGATCTGCCAAATTCATCTCTGACCTCACATAATCAAGGGATACTATCCCATGATCTAGCAGCTGCCTCACAATAGAGTGCCTTAGGCGTATATGCCTACTCTTCCCATTAAAAACTTTATTTTTGGCTTTCGCAATTGCAGCTTGGCTATCACAATGGATAGACACAGACGGTACCCGGTTTTTCACAAATGGGAAGATCACCAAGAAGGTTCTTAAGCCACTCGGCTTCACTACATGCCTTCTCTAAGGCAATAAACTCGGATTCCATAGTAGACCGAGCAATACATGTTTGTTTGGAAGATTTCCAAGACACAGCACCTCCACCAAGTGTAAAAATATAACCACTTGTGGATTTAAGCTCATCTGAATCAGAGATCCAGTTCGCATCAGTAAAACCTTCTAAAACTGATGGATCACCACTAAAATATAATCCATATTCAAGAGTTCCTTTCAAGTATCTCATAACTCTTGACAATGCATTCCAATGATCACTATTAGGATTTTGAGTGTAACGACTCAATCTACTAATAGCATAAGCAATATCAGGGCGAGTACAATTCATTAAATACATTTAGCTACCAATGATCTGCGCATATTTAATTTGTGAAACAGATTCACCAAAATTTTTAGCTAAATGTAAGCTAGCATCATATGGAGTAGCTACAGGTTTTTGATCATGATATCCAAACTTTTCAAGCATTTTAATAACATAATGTCCTTGAGAAAGCATAATTCCACTAGGTGTCTTAGTTAACTTAATACCTAAGATCACATCAGCTTCACCCATGTCTTTCATATCAAATTTTGAAGACAAGAATGACTTAGTTGCATTTACTACATCTAGGTTGGTGCCGAGAATAAGCATGTCATCAACATATAAGCAAATAATAACACCAACACCATTATCAAACTTTGTGTAAATACATTTATCAGCATCATTTATATGATAACCATTTGCAAGCAAGACAGAGTCAAATTTATCATGCCATTGTTTTGGAGCTTGTTTTAAACCATAAAGAGATTTAACCAGTTTGCATACTTTATGTTCATTTCCAGGAGTGATACAACCTAATATTATCCATTTTCATTGGAAATATATGCTCAAAGAAATCAGCATTCTTGGTTTCAACAATTGTGTTAGGCTCCATTATGTTTTGCTCACTTTTAACAACAAGGAATCTATAAGAAGCACTATTTTGAGCATATCCAATAAACATGCAATCAAAAGTTTTAGGACCTAACTTTCTTTTCTTAGGTTCAGGTAAAAGAACTTTAGCTAAGCACCCCCACACTTTGAGGTAACTAAGGTTTGGAGAATGACCTACCCAAAGTTCATAAGGAGTCTTACCTAATTTCTTATAGGGAATTCTATTCTGAATGTGACAAGCAGAGAGAATAGCTTCTCCCCAAAGGTTAAGAGGTGCACCTGAACTAATTAGCAAAGCATTCATCATCTCTTTTAAGGTCCTATTTTTCCTGTCTGCTATGCCATTTGATTCAGGTGAATATGGAGGAGTAGTCTCATGAATAATCCCATGTTCTTCACAATACTCATTAAAAGATGTAAACTCCCCTCCTCTATCTGATCTAACCCTTTTTATTTTCTTATTAAGTTGATTCTCTACTTTAGTCTTATACTTCAAAAACATATCAAAAGCTTCATCCTTAGATCTAAGCAAATATACTTCAGTGTATCTAGAGAAGTCATCCACAAAAGTGATATAGAATTTCTTACCACCTCTAGTTATATTGCTTTTCAAATCCCCAAGGTCACTATGAATTAGAGCAAGAAGTTCACTTTCTCTGTGTACAGACCTACATGTTTTCTTAGTGGCTTTTGATTCAACACAAATTTCACATTTATCATTAGAGGAAGATGAGGCATTCAACAATCCAATTTCTTTCATTTTCTTAATATACGAATAATTAACATGCCCTAATCTATAGTGCCAGATATCAAAAGAGTCAATCAAGTAAGCAGAAGATGATGATGCATTATTATTCATGACATCAAGCACATTCAGAATGAAAAGACCCTGGTTACAATATCACTTTCCCACAAACTGACCATTCTTGGTCATTACAATTTTATCAGATTCAAAAGTGACCTTAACCCCCACTTTTCCCAGAAGAGAGACAGAAACCAGATTCCAACGGATATCTGGGACATGGAGCACTTCACTAAGCGAAAGGGTTTTTCCTGAGGTTAATTTGAGAAGAACCTTCCCTTTCCCGATTACGGGTGAGGGTCTTGAATCCCCCATGTACACATTTTCCTCGCCAGAGCTGATAGGAACATAGGAGGTAAAAGCTCCTCTATCAGCGCAGATATGCCGGGTTGCCCCGGAGTCAATTACCCAGTCCTTAGCATGTGCCACCATGTTAACCTCTGAGATCACTGCAGCAATTATATCTCCTTCTACCAAGTTTGCACTTGGTTTAGGAGTATCTTTCCGGAAGCGACATTGAGCTGCATGGTGTCCAGGTTTCTTGCAAATAAAACAGTCTCCTTTCTTCTTGAAAGTAGTATGGTTTTGGCCCTTTTGAAATCTCTGGTTTGGTTTGTGATTGGGTCTAAATTTCTTGAAAGGTTTCTTAGGATGAGAAGGAGGAAAGGAAGAATTAGCTTCAATTAGATTGGCTTTAGAAACAATTTCTTTAGCAGAATTGGCTTTTTCTCTTTCCCTATTCTTTTCTTCAATCCTAATATGGATGATAACATCTTCAAGGGACATTTGCTTTCGTTTGTGTTTAAGGCTGTTTTTATAATCTTTCCAAGACTCAGGAAGTTTTTCAATAAGAGAGCCAGAAACAAATGGTTCAGTGAGAGTTATATTTTCATTTTTAAGATCATCAATAAGGACATGGAAGTCATGGATTTGGGTGGAAACAGATTTGTCTTCAGTCATGGCAAAGTGAAGGAAATTGCCTACAGCAAATTTTTGGGTACCAGCATCTTCTAGGATGTATTTTTTGGTTAGGCTAGTCCAAATTTCTGAAGCAATTTTAGTAGGACAGTACACATCAAATAATTCATTAGAGAGGGTATGAAGAATTGTATGGCGACAAATTTTGTTGGCACGGTCCCAGGCAGGAAGTTCTTTTTCATCGGTTGGTTTAGGATCTGTGAGTGCGAAGGCAAAGCCAGTGACATCAAGTGTACTAAAAACTTTTTCTTGCCAACGTTTAAAGAAAGAACCAGAAAAGAGCTCGATTTTAGAAAGATCAGGGAGATGTTTGGCAGTCACAATAGCAGCATCCATATCTACTCTTAAGATTGTTGGAAAAAACAGCAGATTAATAGGATGATGCTACAAATTAAGAAGGAGAATGGACTTATCGGTTTGCCGAGGCGTGCTAAGCACTGTCCTTAAGAGTAGATTTCCGCCCCTCAGAGGATGAACTCGGTGCAAGGCAGGTCAAGCGGCTACCCTCCAGGATTCAACGGCAACGGCCTTGTAAGTGTGCACTCACAATACAAGGCTCCAGCGAGCAGCAACTGTTCTTCGATCTCGAACGATGAGGAGGAAGAGCACGGGGGACGCAGCAGGCCGCAGGAACAAGGAACTGCTGAAGGTCGGCGCGGGTCTGTGGAGGCCGAGACGAATAGAACAAAGCAGCGGAGACTTTTGTTGAGGAAGAAGTGAGTTTTTCGCGATGCCAAACGCTTGAGATTTTCGAGTTTATATAGAGAAGAGAAATGGCTGTTGGAATTCCGTAATTATGAGCGAGATTTAATTCTGCCATTTAATGAAAATATAGTTGTTGCGAATTAAATAAGAAAATAGCTGTTGGGCCCATTAAACAGCGCAATAAAAGAAATATGGCTGTTGGGGAAAATTAAAACCGTAATGGGCCTTTCAAATTCTGCCAATCAAGCGGGCCAAAAATTTAACGCAAAACTCGGGCACACACGCTAAGGTTTTCCGGATCCGACGCCCAGATTTTCCATTCGGCTCAACCCGATTTGGGCTCGGTTCCGGTGTGGGCTCATGCGCCCGCGAGATACCCCCAAGTCCTAGCCCATTAACAAGTCCAATAGCCCATTAAAAGAGAGACTATAATATACCAATCAAGAGGTTATCCAATAACCGATGTGGGACTATCATGCCTACTTGAAATGAGGAAATATCCAACAGCTCTTGAGGCTGGTGAGGTCTCGATGACGAGGATGCCATCCATTTAGGAGAGGGTACTTGCCCTTGTGGTCAAGGAAATCCCGTGGGAGACTGACCCTCTCAACCTCGATGTTGAGGGGTTCATCGCAGTGCTGACACTGATGATCCATGTAAGCTCTTCCTTTAAAGAGTAGCGAGATGCTGAGCTCAGGTTCTAACCTCTTTCCTTCATTTCTTATGCAAGCTCGGAAAGGGTTGGGTCATTTCCTCCATAGCTATGTCAAGTGGAGGGGGTAAACCCAAGCTATGGCTAAGGAGATCACTCCACTATGATAGCATTCTTCAACATGAGCAGATGTCGAGGCCCTCTGTATGAGGGCTCTCTCTACAGATGAGGAGTTTGAAATGCCATAGGTAGATCTCTAGTAGCTGCAGCATGTGGATGTCGTGCTGAGGGGGAAAGATGAGCTAGCTCACTGCTTGGACCTCAGCTTCAAGAGGCAATGGATTATCTACAAGAAACTACAGAAAAGGAGGCTGAGTTACAGAAAGAGTGTGGTGAGTCTACTGAGGCCATCTATTGCCTCAAATAGTTTATGGAGGAGCGAGATGGTTAGGTCACCACACTGCAGGGTGAACTTGACAGGACATGACAGAGCTTTCAAGAACACACAGCTGAAGTGATCAAAGCCCACCATGCTAAACTAGACAAGGTTACGAATCGAGAAGCCAAGGCGCTCAGGGCACACTACACCTACCCGATTACAAAGGAAAGTCGGGCCGACATTGCTTTTGATTCTGGGGTGTAGTACATGATTGATGATTTCAAAGAGATACACCCCTGATCACTTTGGCCTCTTATCATTCTTTTCTAAGAAACATGTCACCTCTCCATCTGCTGAGATGTCTACTATGGTCGAATCATTTAAAGTTGTTATTGGACCTTTTGAAGCTACCAAGAGAGCTCCTGACCAAGCCTCACAAGGTAAGGTGCCTGTCGTGGGTGAGCAACCTATTGAGAAGTCTGAGCAAAATATGTAGCCATATATCTTTTTATTTTCTTTTTTGTAGATGTCTCTTGTTTGTATGTTGTGTAAATGTTTTCCTTTTTTTCCTCTTCTTTTTCGTCATGCACTTCGAGACAAGAAAGGCAAAAGAGAAAGGCGTTTCATGTACCAAACTAGTCGCTTCCACAAATTTATAGGAACCGGATCTTCAGGACAATCCTTAAGAGTGTTTAGTAGTGATTTGATTTAAAGAGACATTTAATCAAATTAACTCTAAATATGAACCTATCTAGATCCTCCATAAAAAGATAATTTCCAATTTTTGATCATTTTGATTTTATTGGTCAAGCCTTGTAGAAGATAAAGACCTTTTTGAATTGAAAAGACACGCTGAAAAAAGTATCCAACTTTTAGTCAACATTTTCTCCAACTTTTATCCAACCTTTTCTCTTTTATATGCTCGGTATTCATGTTTGTCTGCCCGATGATCTTTGTATTTGCCATTGTATTGACCATGAACTCAAACTAAAGAGACTAACATTGATGTCATGGTGTACCACTGGGCACCACTTACTGAGCATGCACCACTGAGTGCATGCTAGCCCTTTAGTCTTTTGAGTGAGGGAGAGTCTGAAGCTCTAGACTTGTATACTTGTGATCATTGCTCAAATTCCTGAGGTCATATCAGTAGGCTTGCTCGGTCTGGCATGACTAGAACTGAATGCCAACTAAACTGGGAGCATGGAGTTGTAGAAGGGGGACTCATCTTGGACTAGGAGTTTACTGAGAGTAGCATTACCTGAGTCGAATACTACTTCCCCAATGGGTTCTTAAGGTCAAACAAATGGAGATCCCAGCCTAGTCTGTGGGCTTAGTATGGACATGACATAATCTGGGTCGAGTGACAGAGGTCGGTATTGGGACATGTGGGATCAGGCCAGCAGCATCCCCAACCAAGGCTGGGGGCTTAGTTTGGACATGGCATGACCTAGGTCTAATACCAGAGGTCAATTTAGACATAGCAAGACCTGGGTTGAGTGCCAGACATGCTAGGACCTTGGTCTCACTAGTAAGGGCCCCGCCTGGGTTGGGGGCTTAGTTTGGATGTGGCATGACCTGGATCGGGTGCCAGAGGTTAGTTTGGATGTGGCATGACCGGGGTCGAGTGCCAGATGTCAGTGCTGGGACCAATGGCTCTTACCAGTAAGGGTCCCAGCCTGGTATATGGGCTTAGTTTGGACATGGCATGTCCTAGGTCGAGTGCCAAAGGTCAATGTTGGGATCATGGTCTCACCAGTGGGGACCCCAGCCAGGATAGTGTCTTAGTTTGGATGCGACATGACCTGGGTCGAATGCCAGAGGTCAGTTTTGACATGGCACGACCTGGGTCAAGTGCTAGAGGTCATCATTGGGACTATGGGCCTCTCCAGTAAGGACCTCAGCCTGGGTTGGGGGCTTAGCTTTAGCATGACCAGGGTAGAGTGCTGCTTGACAATACTGGGATCCGTGGGGTCAGTCCAGTGGGGTACCCAGCCTCGGCTGGGGGATTAGCTTTAGTATGACCAAAGTTAAGTACTGCTTAACAACGATGGGACCCATTGGGTTAGGCCAACGGGGCCACATCTGAGCTGGGGGCTAGGCAAGAAGAAAGCACAAGCCTTCTGAGCTTAAAAGAGATTCTTTTTATTGAGCTTGAATTGGGTACATGTCAATAGCACCTTGTAAATATCAGTGTTGACACATACTCTTTTCATAGTTTACAGCATCTTCTTGCTGATTCAGCCACTTCCTCAGACCGTTCTGATGATCTTATGCATTGCATGGTTTAGCGTGAATTGCGTCTTTCTAGCATCATGGACAAGGTCTCTGTGCTGCGTCAGGATCTGACTTATGTCCGGGATATGATGAGATATGTGTGTTCCAATGTTTGTTCACAGACTCAGCAGTTGTAGTAGTTGTTTTCCAGTGTTTAGAGGATTAAGGAGAAACTGGACTCGACTTTGCCCACTCCTAGAGACATTGCCCATCTGGATGTTCCAGAACCCAGCTCTTCTCGATCTCCTCCCCAGTCGTAACACGTTAGGACTTTGTTTTAGAGACTCTCCCCTTAGATTTTATTTTGTTTGTGTGAGGTTGATATGGATATTAGATGATAGTTGTTATGTTTGTTGATATATTTTGTTGTATGTAACGACCACTTTTCGACCGTACGTATTTTAGTGCGTATTTTGCTTCATATGCGTATTTTAGTATTCGATTTTTATTATCGTATTTCATTAGCCCAAACACGTGACCGGACCCCATATTCACGACCCTCTCAATGGCGCGATCTTCCCAATATTTCTCTTATAATTTTAGGGCAACACCAAGTCGAGGGCGTTATGGTAAATTTAATGTATATATATTTTCTCATACTCAATATTTTCGAATCCTATTAAACACTCTTTTAAACTTACATGTTTTTGTTGTGAATGGGTATTTACTGGGTTGGATGAGTTATTGGGCCAACCCAAGTGTTTGGGCCCATATCTGTATAAGCCCACTTGTATTCTCCCTTTTGGCTATAAATATAGACTTGAGGGCTCTCCCCTCAGCACTTGATTCATAACACGTTATCAGCACGAGCCTCTAAAATTTTTTTTTCCACAAATTTTTCCGTTCGTTGCGAAGGCGAAGGCGAAGGCGAGACGGGAGATCCACGAGCGCGGTGCAAGACTTCCTCCATCGAAGGGTCGTCATCCGCGTAGGGCTTCGAGCAATCGTCGCTATATCCGGAGGACGGATATAGAGGTAAAAATACTAAAAACGATACTTTTAATCATACGTATGATTGCCACTCCCCTAGATCTCGCAAGATCGTCATGGGGATTAATCGTCGCCTTGAAAACGACGGATTTTCCATCCCAAAAATCAATTTTTTTTAGGGTTTTTGAATTTTCTGGAAATATCAAACCCTAAAACTACCCCAATCCCCCCCGGCCACGCCTCCCCCCCATGGGGGGGCCTACCCCTGCCGCCGCCCACCCCCTGCAGGGGGGGCGGCGCGGCCCCTGCCGCCGCCCTCCCCTGCAGGGGGGGGCGGCCGCCGCCGTCCCGCCCCTACAGGGGGGGCGGCGACCCCCGTGGCCGCCCCCCCTCTCTGCAGGGGGGGCGGCCCCCGCCGCTCCCTCCCTCCCCCCCCCCCCCCCCCCCCCCCCCCCCCCCCCCCCCCCCCCCCCGCAGAGGGGGGGGCGACCCCCTGGCCGCTTCCCCCTCTGCGGGGGGCGGCCCCCAGGCCGCACCTCCCTCTGCGGGGGGCAGCGACCCCCGCCGCTCCCCCCGCAGCAAGGGGCGGCGCCCCCCCTGGCCGCGTCCCCCTCTGCGGGGGGGCGGCCCCCGCCGCTCCCCCCCCCCCCCCCCCCCCCGCAGCGGGGGGCGGCGGCCCCCGCCGCGCCTCCCGTGCAAGGGGGCGGCGGCGGCGGCGCCCCCCCCCCCCCCCCCCCCTCTGCAAAACCCTAAACCAAAAAAAACAGAGAGCTGTGGGCCTGAAGCCCACAGCAGATCTGTGGGCTTCAGGCCCACAGAATTCAACATTCAAAAAAAAAGAAAGAAATTCAGAACACTGTGGGCCTGAAGCCCACAGCAGATCTGTGGGCTTCAGGCCCACAGATTTCAAAAAAAAGCCAGAACTGTGGGCCTGAAGCCCACAGCAGATCTGTGGGCTTCAGGCCCACAGATTTTCATCAAAAAAAAATTTGGGGGGGGGGCAATATGGCTATGAATGTGCCTCAAAAGGCAACCTATTAGCCTAAAAATTAATTTAAAATGGGGATTCAAAGGCAAAATATTCGTGAAAAATCACGGTAAATTACGGGGCAAATATCGGGCAAACAAGGGCGTTTTGGGGATTTGTTGGGGGACTTTTTGGGATGACGAGGGAGACTTTTCCCTCCGACAAAGAAAATGTTAATTTTGGGCCCTTAATCAATTTAATTGATTAAACCCACTTACTTTACAACCTATGCATCGTAATTTCTTTTACATGCTTTACATCTATGGCAAAATTATGTGGATATTATTTGCGTGGTTGTACATTTTATTTAAAAACGTAATAATTAGGAAGATCCTGCGACCACTCTGCCGTTAGTTAGCTAACCTAACGGTGTATGACGTTGCCCAGTGGTCCAATAATTATTAAGTGATTAAATATCGTTTTATCCTCATATGAATAAACTGCATGTGATGTCTGTGGATGAAAATGTTGATGAGCACAATATTCTTGCATGAATTGCTAAATGTGGTTTTTGGATCGGCCGTTTAGTCCCACAGTTTATTTCCCGCACTTTTCTTTTATTTTTGAGAGAAATTGTAGTGAGGAATTTATGTAAATGTCAAAGAAAGAAGACCTACTTCCATGGAGTCGGAAGCTACGCTTGAAGACGAAGATATTAAATGGGACCCACGGGGTTTCCAAAGTTGTATTTTCATTTTAATTCAAGCTGCAAATTTGTATAATTTGGACTGTGGACACTTGGACTCTTTCTTGTGGGACTGGCCGATCCACACATTTAGCTTTTCATTAAATATTACTTCCGCATGAAAATGTTTTTCTGATTGATTTTAATTCATGCATGTTTGTGCTCTGCTAGATAAATGGCTAAAATTGCAAGCGTTGACTTTGAAGTGCTGGATGCATCAGGCAGAAACTATCTAAGCTGGCAGCTAGATGTTAAGTTTCACCTGCGGGCCAAGTCCCTCATCACTGCTGTGACTGAAAAAGAAAATGTTAGCGATATAGAGAAGGCACAAGCCATCATCTATATTCGCCGCCATGTGGACAAGACCTTAAAGGCTGAGTACCTTACGGTCGAAGATCCACTTGAGCTATGGACCGCCCTTGAGGACAGGTATAAACATCAGAGAGATGTTATACTCCCAAGGGCGAGATATGAGTGGGAGAACCTGAGACTGCAGGACTTTAAATCCATTGCTGAGTACAACTCAGCACTTTTTAGCATCACCTCACGCCTGAAGTTGTGTGGTGAAAAAGTCGCAGATGATCGCATGCTGGAAAAGACGTATACGTCTTTCCATGAAAAGGATGCGATACTTATGCAGCAATACCGTGAACGTAAGTTCACCAAGTATTCAGAGCTGCTGTCATGTCTTCTCATGGCCGAGCAAAACAGAGAGCTTCTTCTCGCCACTCACAATATGCGCCCTCCCGGCACTGCCCCCCTACCAGAAGCTCACCATACCTCTTCCTTCAAAAAGAAGAGGGACAATAAAAGAAAAGAAAGACCACAGAAAGGGGGACAACAGAAAAGAGCCAAGGGCCCACCACAGCAGCGCAAGAATGAAGGGAAGCGCAAGTTCACCTGGCGCAGGAATGATAACAAGAAAAACAATGCACCCCCCACCCAAGAGGGACTGGGAAGACCAGTGCCACAGCTGTGGCATGACAGGCCACTGGTCTAGAGTGTGCAGGACCCCAGTGCATCTCCAGGAGCTTTATAAACAAAGCAAGAAAAAGAATGCTGAATCAAACCTGGTGGCTACGAATAATGCAGTCAAATTCACCGCAAAAGACTTCGAGTCAGATAATCTGCTTGATTAGCCCGTTATCATTTATCTTAGCATTTCATTGTATGAACATTTTATTTCATGAGAGCTTTTATGTATCTTCAATTCTGTTGAATAAAATTTAGCTTTTCTGAATGCAAATGTTTACTCATCTTCTTTTTAGATGGAATGCTCTCATGACTGCTTAGTAGACAGCGCGTCAACACATACGATCCTTCAACACAAATGCTATTTTCATAGCATCATTCCGTATAAGAGCCCTGTAAACACAATTTCAGGGCCATCGGACATAATTGAAGGTTCTGGGAATGCAACCTTGTTGCTCCCCAATGGAACAGAACTAAAAATAAAAGATGCACTTTACTCTCCGAATTCCAAGAGAAACTTACTAAGTTTCAAAGATATCCGTTTTAACGGATTCCACTTGGAAACAGCAAATGTCAAAGAAAATGAATTAATGTATGTAACGTCTCAAGAAAATGGAGTTAAAACCATTCTTGAACGTTTTGAGAGCCTATCATCAGGCCTCTACCATACAAAAATTCGGAGAGAGGAAGCAAACCTGACGGAGCACCTGAAGTGCCCGACATCGGCCAAATTCTTACTTTGGCACGATAGACTTGGCCACCCCGGATCTGTGATGATACACCGCATTCTAGCACAATCCCATGGGCATAACCTGAAGAACCAGAAGATTCTTCAGAAGGGAGAATTCCCTTGTGTACCCTGCTTTAAGGGCAAATTAATAACAAGGCCATCACCACTTAAAGTGGATATTGAGTCTCCTAGCTTCCTTGAAAGAATACACGGAGACATATGTGGACCTATCCACCCCCCTAGCGGGCCTTTTCGGTACTTTATGGTACTGATTGATGCATCTTCGAAATACTCGTATGTGTGTCTACTTTCAACCCGCAACTTAGCTTTTCCAGAGCTTTTGGCACAAATAATAAAGTTGCGGGCGCATTTCCCAGACAACCAAATAAAGAAAATACGTCTGGATAATGCGGGGGAATTTACCTCTCAGTCATTCCAAGTATATTGCCAGGCAACGGGAATAGAAATTGAACATCCGGTGCCACATGTTCACACCCAAAATGGGTTAGCTGAGTCGCTAATTAAAAGACTCCAATGGATCGCACGACCATTGCTGATGAAATCCCAGTTGCCGGTGGATGCATGGGGACATGCAATTTTGCATGCTGCATCACTAATAAAAATTAGACCCTCAGGAGGTCAGAGTCTATCTCCAATACAACTCGCATATGGAACGCCGCCGAACATCTCTCACTTGAGAATCTTCGGCTGTGCAGTTTATATCCCCATTGCACCACCACAGAGGACCAAGATGGGCCCTCAACGTCGCCTAGGTATCTACGTAGGGTTTGACTCACCCTCCATTATAAGATACCTATAACCCCAAACCTGGGACGCTTTCAAGGCACGCCTTGAAGACTGCAATTTTGACGAGACGTATTTCCCCAAAATGGGCCTAGACATCGAAAAGTCTAGTGCAAAGCAAATGTTGACGTGGGATACAAAAAGCTTGACCCACTACGATCCGGTAACAAGACAATGTGATGATGAGATCCGGAAGATCTTACACATCCAGGACACAGTCCATAGATTACCGGACTCGTTCACTGACAACCAGAAGATTGTCAGATCACACATCCCTGCTGCGAATACTCCAGCTAGGATTGACATCCCGAAGGATGGATGCAATCCACCTGCAGCAGAAGTGGTTGCACCTCAACAGAAAAGAGGCAGACCACCAGGCTCCAAGGATAAAAATCCAAGAAAAAGAAAAATATCCGGAGACCTTGGGACGATACCCCCACAGAGAAACGAGCTCGTGTCCATACCCTCTCCCCTCCCGGAATCCACTGCAGAGGAACTGCCGGGAGAAACAGAAATATCACTAAATTATGTACGTACATGGGAGGTATTGGACAGAAAGAGTACAGTCGTCGACGATGACTTCGCGTTTCACATTGCCATTCACGTCGCCGGAAGCGATGATGATTATGAACCACACTCCGTTGCTGAATGCAAACGTAGAGATGATTGGCCAAAGTGGAATCAGGCAATAGAAGCCGAGCTGGACTCGCTTCAGAAACGAAAAGTCTTTGGGCAAATAGTCCAGACACCTACCGGTGTCAAACCTGTGGGATACAAATGGGTATTCGTCAGAAAAAGAAACGAAAATAATGAGATCGCACGCTACAAAGCTAGACTTGTAGCACAGGGATTTTCCCAAAGACCGGGTATAGACTATGACGAAACATACTCCCCGGTCATGGATGCGATCACGTTCAGATTCCTGATAAGCTTAACAGCAAAGGAAGGCCTAGATATGCAGCTAATGGATGTTGTGACTGCGTATCTATACGGCAATCTCGACAAGGAGATCTACATGAAACTTCCTGATGGCTTTTCAATGCCTGCTGAACTGAAAGATAGACATCGGGACGTCTATTCTGTTAAGCTACAAAGATCATTGTATGGTCTCAAACAATCAGGAAGAATGTGGTATAATAGACTCAGTGAGTTCCTTGTTCAACAAGGATTCACAAACAATGAAGTCTGCCCTTGTATCTTCATAAGAACAAAGGGAAAAGGATTCGTGATAATAGCTGTCTACGTAGACGATCTGAATCTTATAGGATCTCCCGAAGAGATCAGTGAGATATCTGTAAGCCTAACAAAAGAATTCGAAATGAAAGACTTAGGCAAAACCAAATTATGCCTTGGCTTACAGATTGAACATCAGAAAGACGGAATCCTATTACACCAAACCACATATACGAAGAAAATGTTGCAAAGATTCCATATGGACCATTGCCATCCATTGAGTACACCTATGGTGGTACGATCCCTGGATGCACATAAAGACCCCTTCCGGCCGCTGGAAGAGGGGGAGGATATACTTGGTCCGGAAGTTCCCTATCTGAGTGCCATCGGAGCACTACTATATCTGGCAAACTGCACGCGTCCCGATATAGCGTTCGCAGTAAATTTGCTTGCCAGATACAGTGCAGCGCCTACGCAGCGCCACTGGACCGAGGTAAAGCACCTTCTGCGCTACCTCCAAGGGTCTACAGACTTGGGACTCTTCTACAAAAATGGAACACCCTCTACACTTGCAGGTTATGCTGATGCAGGGTACTTGTCTGATCCCCACAAAGCAAAATCACAGACTGGGTACGTGTTTACCTACGGAGGGACAGCCATTTCCTGGAGATCCATCAAGCAAAACTTGACGGCGACCTCATCCAATCACTCGGAGATCATTGACATCCATGAAGCAAGTAGAGAATGCGTATGGCTACGCTCAGTCATCCACCACATCTTGTCTACGACCGGACTGAAGACTGGAGACCTTGAGCCCACTACCATGTTCGAGGACAATGCTGCTTGCATAGCTCAGCTACGAGGTGGTTTCATCAAAGGCGACAGAACGAAACACATTTCACCAAAGTTCTTCTGGACGCACGAGCTACAGAGAGATGGCAAGATCGACATCAGACAAGTGCAGTCATATGACAATTTGGTAGATTTGTTCACTAAAGCCCTTCCTACTGCTACCTTTAGAAAACTTGTACATAGGATTGGAATGAGACGCCTAAGAGATTTGAAAGCCTGAGAGCTTGTACAGATCAGGGGGAGTTTGGCAGAGTTTGTACTCTTTTTCCTTAACTATGGTTTTTCCCACTGGGTTTTCCATAGCCAAAGGTTTTAACGAGGCAAATCTCACCAACTCAGGATCCTGAAGTATCCACCCCATGTGAGACCCATACAGGCTCAGAATCCTGAAGCATTCATGAGCAGGGTCCACAACTATGGCTGGATAAGGGGGAGTGTTGTGAATGGGTATTTACTGGGTTGGATGAGTTATTGGGCCAACCCAAGTGTTTGGGCCCATATCTGTATAAGCCCACTTGTATTCTCCCCTTTGGCTATAAATATAGACTTGAGGGCTCTCCCCTCAGCACTTGATTCATAACAGTTTTCGAATTTAATAAAATTTTAAATCAAAACTTTTCCTAAACTTAAACTGTTTCTTTTTAAAACAAACTTTTTTATTAACATATCCTAACAACCCATACACAACAAAATCCCCACGTTTACCCAATCCCCCAAAGACTTTCTCCCACACGTCACTTTCTCCTTATCATTCAAAACCAAACCCAATCAGGTTGCGTTTTCTTCCCCATTTTTCTCTATCCAACAAACCACCCCCTCTATAATCCAACGGGTTGAAACCTTCCTCCAATCAACAAAAAGAAAACACCTCAATCCTCGTCGCTGCCCTGGGCCATTCACCGCCGGCGTGCTTTCGACACCACGAACCCGACCGTCGATCTATAGTCCTCCTCCCTGATCCCTCCGACCCCAGGCATCGACGACAACTGCAAACCCCCTCAGATCCGCCGGTCAGCCATCCAAGCCAGCCGCATCCTCCACGCGAACTACCCAGTCTTCTTGAACCCCAGTCAAAGGCCACCCTATCCCCTTTGCCAACTCAGCTAAAAGGTAAAGAAACCTCGGTCAAAACCCCCCAGGCTCCACCCCGCGAGTCCCCTTCCCGTCGTCGACGTGTCCAGCCTGCCACGACCCCAAGGCCATGTTTGCCTCTCCCCTTCACCATCCCCTAATCGACACCGCTCAGCCCGCAACCTGCTCAGCCCTCAGCCCTATCCGTCGACGTCGCCTCCAAGCCCGACACCACAACCCGCAACCTCCGATCTCCACGCGCAACTCAGGCCATAACCCCCTCTTCTTCTAGTTGTGCAAAACCTCTCCTCTATCCGACACCAGGCGCCCAGGCCACCTCCCTCCAGACTATCGCCCCAGTCCTCTTCTCCGGCAACCAGACCCGCCGCCCGGAGCCCACACACTACAGTCGAAGCCGCGGCAGCCGTTACTGCCTCCCCCTTCCTCAACGTCGACAGACCGCGCGACTCCCCCATCAGTTCTCCGATCCAACCCCGACGCTGCCATCCTTTTCCACTTGCAATCGTCGATAAGCCCCCTCCGCTAGGGCTGCCCTCCGGGTAACCAAACTCGGCACCACCGGGCCGAGCTTGTCGGGGCTCCCTTCGAGGACAAAGGCCGCCCTACGACCGTGCCGCTGCCCCCTGAGCCGCAGTGTCCGAGCTCCAACGCACTCCAATGCTGCCGCTAGTCGCCCCATCTGCAGCTCATGTGAAGCTACCGCATGTAAGTGATTTATAAGTAACAGTTTGTTACGGTAATGATCAGTGACTTGTTTTATGAGTTATAAGCATAGTGTAAGTTACTTTCTTTTGAGAACTGGGTACTCTGTACTCATGCATGAAGAGTTATTATAAGAATGACCAGTAGCGTAGGAAACGAGGCACCCATATTTCTTCCCAATGCGTGAGCAGAACCTTTCAATGGGTGGACGGTAGGCTTGTAGGTTAGAGTAGGTTAGTTTTTCTAACCCACAGTTTATAACATTTCCTTAACTAAATTGATATACATGTTTTAACAGTTACTACATTGTTATAATACTATAACGGTTAGTCATATTACATTAAGTTTATACATATAATGTTAGGCAGAACATTAAAACATGGTATCTAATGGGTAACGGAAATTATAATGCATGAACATTGAATTTATTATGTATACAGCCCCTACCTAAGCGGGTTTAATATCATTCCTTAGTTTGACGTTAATCTTTGACGCAGATAAACCTCGCCTTCTTCATGATCACCTGGGCATCCCAAACCGACGCAAACAGGCAAGTGTGTGAATAATGGTGAATTTCTGAAGTTTAATATTTAAAACGACGTTTTTGTTCATACCTATATAACTTGAAAATGGCACGTGAAATGACGCATGAAGTTATCATTATAATGTTCTTGACTAAAAATGTGACGTGTGGACATATAATTTTAACTTCAGACATCTATAAAGAAAATTACTTTCTGTAACATGTTTAATAAAACCATCTGTATGACATTCTTTTTAAATAGAGTAAATGTTACAGACTGAGCTATATGGACAACTTAAAGTCATGCACATCTTGTTTGGACAATAAAGAGTGTGACATCGTGAATTTCGTGCGCCTTAACGGCGAAATCATGACTTTCGTGATGTCGTGTGAGTCGACTAGGCCGGCTCGTGTTCCGGCAAATTTTTGGGTGGGGTTAGGGTTGAACGGCCACTAAGCGTATGTAGGGGTCATGTCTTCAAGAACACCACCTATACGGTAGGTTAGTATCAATCACGATTATACCCCAGTGAGGAGAATGACTTACTCCTCACGTCTTAAAGGCGGAAACCCTAGGAGTGAATAGAAAATGTTGACATGAAATTACAACTTGCCATGACAATAAAATAAATGTCATTACTTTACTTCCACGTACCTGCTTAGAACTGCCCTTCTAGTAATGTTAAATTTTACTTCGCCTTTAATTTGTCATCCTTTAAAATGTTGTTGTGGACACCTTATATGCAAATAACTGTCATTTATAAATTCGTATTATACGCACACCTTGCCTTGGTTTCTGACCTTTGCTTGCAGACCTTGCTGACATACATTCATGTCTTTTTGAATGTATGTCAGATTTTGAGCCGGAGTCGCAGGAGGATCCTTTGGAGACATCTGACCTAGCGAGCCAGGAGTTCGCCATAGTCGCTGAGCCGCTTTCTGCAGAAGACTAGAGTTCCTTTTTCCGTTACTACTTTTAGTTTTAGTTTTAGTGCTTTGTAGTATGATTAGTGTTTCGTTGTAGTTTCCTTTTTGGCCATGCTGAGGCCTAGTTGTTTTATTTCTTGTACGAACAATTCTGGACGAGCCCTATTTAATTTAATGAAATGTTATTTTTATTGTTCTGAAATGCATGCAGGAAACTGTACTTCGATTGGTGTATCACTACAGACGCTTATTGGGCTCGAGCTTCACCGCTCTAGCCCAAGCGGGCCGCGTAACGTTCTCGCTTCCAGTGTCTTTTGGGAGCGGGGCATTACATTGTATGGCTCATTTTGTTGTGTATGAGTCAGATGATGTACTTGACACATTTTGATGTATGTCTCATCTTTTGTTCATTTTGTATGAGCGATGTTTTGATGGATATCTTTCATATGTATCATCGACTCTTTCAGTTATATCTAAATATATATATATTCTTCATTTTTGCAATGTGTCTATATGTTCATTCTATACATTCTCTGATTCATGTCCAGAATAAATGTTGATATTGTCTCCTTATTGTTGTTTTTGATGAGATCAACTATTGAGTGGATGCTTTCTTTTTAGCTTTGTTTTTGATTTGATTTAGTATCACCTCAATGGTTTATCGTATTCAGTAACTCTTATGTTTTCTATTTCCTTTAGCACTAGTTATTATTCTTTCTCTTCCTCTGTTCTTTTTGAATTATGACAAAGGGTGAGAGAAATAAACAATGGATAATAATCTTGTGCTATTATGAGAATTAAAAACATTTCCATGAATCAAAACATTTAAAACTATTTTTTTGAACCATTGTATGATTCAGGGGAGTTTATGATACATAAATTGGAATTTTATCCCACACTCTAATTTATACTATTTTTATTTCATGGAACTCATTGATTTCAATTTCATATGTTATATTTCCTGCATTTGTATCACCCACATATCATGTTCATGTGTATTCATTCATTTTTAAGTTTTAATGCCAAATATACATTATGCCATGTGATACACTCACTTCTACTACACATTGATGCCCTAAATTATATTGGATGTTGGATTAACTCAATTGACGTCAATGCAATGTGCGTCAGTATTTATTTTAGCACTATTATTATTATTATTTGTTTGTTTGCTTTCATCATCAAAAAGGGGAAGAATGTTGAGTATTAGATCCTCCGATTTGGTTTTGATGATGAGAAAACATAATTAATTGTGACTAACCCCTTGTTTTGTAGTTAATTAAAGCATCGTCGATGAAAATCAAGATATATCAAAAGCGATAATGGGAAGTGATATTGTGAGAAAATCAAGTGATGAACTCAAAGATTCGAATAGAAGATTTCAAGGAATTTAATAGGAAGTGAAGGGGATTAATATGTAATGTTTTCAATTCGTTGCTTCTTTATTGAATTAGAATGTTAAGCCTTAAATTAGTCTTCCTAGAAGCACTTACTTGTCACACACAACACTTTAGATCATTCATGTGTTGATTCCATACGGTTAGAGCTCACTAAATCTCAAATTTGAGATTTCAGCCCTCAACCAGACGTCTGGTTCATGTCACCTAGACACCCGGCATGCATACATTGCACATTAGTATTTAGCCTAAGCATGAGAAACGTCTGATGGTGTCTTCCCAGGCATCTGAATAGTTGGACAGACGTTTGGGAGATCTTCATCAGCCATCTGCCTTATTCCAACCAAAATTCCAGTAGCTTATTTTCCTTTGGTCTGACTGTTAAGTCGATTGATGACTGTGTTCCAGTCATCTAAATAGTCACATAGACGTCTGCTTCCCCTTCTACAATCGTCTGGTATATTTAGCCAAAAGTTCCACTAACTCCATTTCTTTTGGGCCTGATTGTTAAATCGACTAAAGCTTTAGAGTCAGTCATCTAAACATTATCATAGACGTCTCTCGACTATTCATTAGACAGAATTTTTGACTGTGTCAATATAGTTACCCAGTCGCCTAGTAGGGCTTCTTCAGTCGACTAATGACTCAGATTTTTGTCCGTTAGTAGTCGTTTTTAGCATTTATTACTGAAGATTTGTTGAGCGATTTGGTGGGATTTTTGGGCATTATAAATTGGGACTTGATGCATTCAATTCAGAACTCTTGAATATCCTTAGAAACATTTTGGAATTTATTGAAGTGCATTCAAAGATCCCTCCAACATTCAAAGATCTCATCTTCCACACTTGTCCATAAGCATTCATGCTCACATCTTCAATCATTCATTGCATCTTTCTTGGATAAATAGTAAGTGCTCTCATCTCATATTTTAGAGCACCACACATCATACACCAAGCCTTCACTTCTAAGTAAGATCATTCAAGGCATATAATTGTGTATTTATTTCATATTGAAGTAATTCAATTTCCATCTTCTCTCTTGTGAGATTACTCTCGGTTGGTGAGAGTAGACCATTCTCGTGTTGTGGAAAGTGATGATTAAGTTGTATTAGATTTACACTTGCTGGTATTTGGCAAGTGGAAAATTAGTGGATTACTAATCACTAGCGGATTTGCTAGTGGGTTGCTAGAGTATAATTACAGGGAGTCGAAATTTGACTCAGGAGAATCGAAACTAGAGTATATCATTTGTTTGCATTTGCATTTTCTGGGTTATTGTCTTCATTATTTCTCTTTCGCACACTTGGTTGCATTAGGAGTTTTAATTAGGCGTAATTTCCTTTTTAATTTCCAAAAACACTATTCACGCCCATCTAGTGTTTTTCACATAGTTTCATGTCCAACATGCATGTTGCTGAATTAGTCGACTAGTATCATATGATGGTCGACTAATCCACAATCTACAAGTTACACAAGTGCATGTAGGTGGATTAGTCGACTAGTCCTTACGGCCTAGTCGATAGTCGACTAGTCCCTGTAACAGGTGGTTTACGCAAATATGATGTTCTACCGATAAAAATCCGATTTTTAAAGTTCTCACATGTTTATATACGCATAAAACCCTAAATATCTACAATGCTCTAATACCACTGTAAGGTTCTGATGCTATTAATCTAAACTATTCTAATCAGGCAGCAGAAGACAGAAAATTCAAAATTTGTAACTAGCAATCAAACCAAGTATCTACTACTAATCTAGGAATTATATCGCTAAATAATAAAAAACCATAAAGTTCATACCTTTGCGTGAGTTTACTCAAGCGATACTCGCAGATCCTTAAGCTCTTTCAGTGAAGTCCAGAAGCACCGCGTTCACCTCCTCTAAGCAACACCTTAGATCTCATTCGCCAACCAACACCTTAGATGAATCATGTGATGAAGAATGCCTCCACGAGTTATGAGCCCTCAAGAACTCAAACTGCCCTCATTGTTTTGCTAGAGCTAAGAAGAAGGAGAAGGAAAAATCTTACTTTGTCTCAAGAGAGGTTGATCAAATCATGTGTCTCAAGAGGGCTGGAGTAGCCCCCTTTGTATAGCGCTGGGGTGAGCCGAATCTGATTCGGATTGAGTGTTCGCAAGGAACTCAACCTCATCCCTAAATGCACAAAGAAGAACACACATCTTAAATGAGTTATAATCACATTAGAACTATTGGATACGAATTAGAGCTGATTTCCCATCAAATCCCACGTCAAATCCATATTCCGCCATGTCAGTATTAGTCGGCTAGTCGACTAGTTACTGTAACTAGTCAACTAATCAACTCTCTCTAAAAATTACAGTCTACCTAGTCGACTAGTGTCTAAGCACTAGTCGATTAATAGCGGATTAGTCAACTAGTTCTTCGACTAGTCCATGTTGACTTGATGTCTTCTTCTTCGACTAATCCATTGTAATCTTAGCCCTAGTATATCATATATACTCGTAGTTTCTTCCTTTTCTTTTCGTGAGCAGTTCATCATCGATGTGAGACTATAATATCCCGATTTCTACTATAGCAATGACCATAATCATATCGTGTCAACGATAGATCGTGGTCCAAGCTAAGCATGCCGACCCCCATTTCAGAACCGTCATTATTTGGTTTGGCAGACTGGAATCTCTCTGAAATTATATGGGATTTATCGTGACAGATTTCATACAGTACATTCCCTTCTTCATCACTATGTCTCTACGGTATCTAGGGTACGGTATAGAGACAAACCACAGTACACATTAAATACTTTGAGTTAAAGGTGATCCCATGGTTATTGGTTTGATGACACTGGTTAACTCTTTAACAAGTTCGTCTACTACCCTGGTCAATGATTTGCTATGGATACATTTACTTAACTATGTCCCTAACCTCCTATACCGGAGGAGATGAATCATGGCAGCATGGCCACTCCCTTCACATGCTTCCAACCATACCCAGTAGGTATCTACACATCAACGGTACAGCCAATGTTTGATATCTACCAAAGTATAATCTTCCACAAGCAAGGTCCTTTAGCACATCTTCGGTTAAAGGACTAACGTGCATATATTGCCACTAGATGTCTCTGTTAACACTCAGGGTATGATAACTACACAGAAGTATCTCTGGCGAGATGCTCTATGAACTTGTTCTCCTAACAAACACATATGCATTATCTAACGATGTCTCCACACCAAATGACTATGAGGCCAGTCCCTACCATCTAATGGTATAGATTAACGCACACTGGTCTAACCAGAATATCGACGTCCTGTCTCGATATTCCCCTGACCAAGAAACAGTTCCGGATATATGATAGACGGACACATTGGCCACATTATCATGATCTCATCATGATCTCAATGTTCCTCTCATAAGTCAAGGGACTTTATCCATGTATCATAAAATCACGACAACAACAATAAAAGTGATACAAAGGATATAATAGATAAAGATTACCAAATAGCTTACTATTATTTCGAACGAGTTGCCTTATTATAATTATAATAATAGTATTATGGGAATACATTCCCTAACATAACATGTCTACAGGAAAGTTCAAAATTTTGCTTGGCGTTAGTTGACTAATAGTGACATATTAGTCGACTAACACGGCATTAGTTGGCTACTGGTTACCACTAGTCTACTAACCTGACAAACTAGAGATTTATGCAAAAAACGATTTGTAATGTACAAAATTCAACTTTTATTGATTTAAAAGTTTTCAAATCAGCATAAAAACAAGTTTTGTAGCATGGCTCTCATACCACTGTAAGGAAATATTGCAATGGTTTATAAACAACTTAGAAAATCAGCAAAAGTCTAAAAAATCAAATTTTTTAATCCTTGGAATACATGTTAAAGATCTACTATCAAACTTGAATTTTATAATGAAATTAAAAACATACCTTGGCACAGGTATACTTTTACGATATCCGCGGATCCAAAAACTCTTTAAGTGAAGACTGCAATCTCGTTCACTAACAAGATGCGATAGAAATTTCACTTTGATGATTAGCCCCTTCACGATCCATGACCGGGTCGCCCCGCTTGCGTTGCGGCGGCGCGGTGTCGTTTACCGCAAGTTTCACGGTTAGTGTAGGGTGCGGGAATATCGAACTCAGGGAGGCGAGGTTGTGCTTGGGTCAGATAGGACCTAAATCACCCCGAGGGGGCGAGCTAGCCCGAATCGGTGAATGGTTGTCACGAAAGGAAATAAAAGGGTATGAACAACAAGAAAGAAAACCCGGGACTTTGGTTTCCACCCTGACGAGAGACTCTCGCCGATGCGGCCTACGGGTATGGATAGCGATCGGGATTAGGGTCTAATGGTGAGACGTTGCCTCTGAAAGTGGTACCGGTGTCCCATGGGCCCGATATTCCGGTCGGTGCCCAGGATGATACACCGGACTTCCCGGATTCGATCAGTGGGCACTCCCGTGTCCATTAACACTGATCGATCCCGGGAGCACTAAGCCCGCAACGATATCTCCCAACGTCTCATCCTGCCGCTCCCGCATGCTAGGATTCGGCGTATACGCTAAGGGTGTGAGCTATGGCTAGGGAGTCAACCGCCAAGTTTATTCCCCATTGGCCCAACGGTCAAAGGCGGTCTTTTTCCCGCCGATGACAATGAAACACCCCGCGTAACCGTTAGATTCCTACTCCCTATCGATTTACTAACCCTATGGACGCATCGGGAAGAGCCCCCGAAGGGGTTTCCACCAAAATCCCAGATTTGGGAACTACTCACAAAAATTCATGAAAAAGCGATCTAAATGAAATTTAACCTTTGGAATCATAATCGGACAATTGCAATGCGGAAGTAATGGAGTAATAAAGACAATACTAAAATTTTAGAAAGATCTGAAAACTTACAAAAGAGTAACAATTACAGCCGTCACAAGGAAATAAAACAGTAGAAAAAACAACAGCTGTCGTTTCTGGAACCCTAGGGGTTCTATTTATAGACCTTCGCATCAACCGATCGGTTGACAAGTCAACCGATCGGTTGATCCGTTACAAATTAATAACAGAAAACGGCGAGCTTTCACCCGATCACATGAACCGGTCGGGTGAGTTCTTGAGTGACCGGTTGGATCTTGGAGCAGTCGGGTGAATCGATCGGTTCGACGTCCGTGTCTTCAGCTCTTCTTTTTCAGCTACAAATGAACCGATCGGGTGAGAGTCACCCGATCGGTTGGCGTTTGCTTCGAGAAAACAGAGAACAGCCCCCACTGAACCGGTCTGCGAATCGGTTGGGTGACTTCTTTGTGAGCTGCGGTAGAGACCGGGTGGTGCACGCGTGCATCACCCGATCGGTTGGAGATGGCCAACCGACCGGGTGAGGGGCTGAAAGATGAATTCTTTGGCGTTTGACCCCCTAGATCACGCGTGACTTCTCCCGTTGCTCCGGGGACTTGGGATATCATCGTTAAACGTCCCCTACGTGGTCAATCCCCTGCAATCATGGATAAACAAAGAAAAGTGAAAGAAAACGGGAAAATACACGAAAACGAATAAGAGACGGCGGAAAAACACGGAGAAACACAAAAGAAAACGTGCGTGAATATATGAAATATAAACGCACGTCAAAATCCCCCAAGCTGAACTCTTCCTCGTCCTCGAGGAAGACGAGTGAGAGTAGGAGCTCGGAAGGGAAAAATAGAGAGGAAGAAAGAAAAAGAAAACTCTAAACCCTAGATCGTCCATCAGAGCCACCAAAATCAAAAACGACACACAAAGCAAGCAAACGCCAAATCACACCACTAAACCTAGGAAAGCGAGTCCAAATAAGTGTCGTGGGTCCACGCAGTGAAGCGCGAGTGAGCGTGGTCGTGTGCTAGCAAATGGTGATGCTTTCTACAATGTGCTATGAGGCTCGATATACACAAATCCAAGATATGACCCAAAATATCGATCCGAATTGAATTAAGCGGCGAATATAAGTTCAAGCATGCATGAGAAGAGTGAGAATAGGAGCGTATCATGCATCGGGGACTCCACAACTAGGGTTAAGGAAATCACGTCACTATAGCCTAGATACTAGCTAAAAAGTTCCTAAGCCAAGTGTTTTCGATAACGACGGGGGTTGAGATGATGTGGAGAAGAACACTCGGTGCAAATTCTCGCCTTCCCTTTATTCTTGGCAAGTATGAAAAATATTCACACGGAAATTTTTTTGGGTTTTGGGCATTTGTATTTTTTGGATTTTTGGGCTATACACAATTTTTCTTTTCTTTTCTTTTTGGGTTTTTCTTTTCTTTTCTCCTTTTTTTTGGATTTTTGGCTATACACATGTGTACTCTCCCAAGTGGGAGAACGGTACACGACAAGGGGATTTGCACCAAGTAAAACAAAAAAGAAGTCGAAATCTAAACACTCGGGCAAAGGAAACTATTCTCGCTAAATAGAGCATAGGCTAAATGGGTTATCCTAGTCCTTAGTTGTGGAATCCCGACGCATGCGAATTGAAGTATACGATATAAATATAGCATGCATATAGTGGAAACACATACCGCATATTCAAATCGGAGCATGATAATCTAGGGGTCATTCCTGGACAGGTATATAAAGTAAAATCACAAAGCAGAAGCACACCAAATGCTAGTCACAACACACGACTCACAAAAAGCTAAGTGGACCCACGATGCGTGAAATGCAAGAGGACTCGAAATCCTAGGGTTAGTGAGTGTGATTATCGATGCAATGCTAGGTGTGTGTGACTTTGTAGCGATTCATCATAGGATTCATCTCTAGGAGAAAGAGCTAAAAAAGAAGAAAATAAAAAAATAAAAACACGATGAAAACGACACAAAAAACGAAAAAGAAGGACTCAAACGACGCACACAGTGCGACTCCCCCAAGCTGAAGTTTGCATTGCCCTCAATGCAATATGAGTGAGTACGGGAGTGCAATGAAAAAAAGGGGGGAATACGCACTGACACAAAAAGAAATGAAAACGAGGAAAACACATAGATGAAACTGAAAAAGAAAGAAAGATCAAAATCAAAATCAAACAATATGAAAATAAAAATAAAACCACACGACACGACACTCAAAAAATGAAAAACAAGCACACACACAAAAATGAGAAAAACAAACAAAACACGACAGCACACCAAAATAGACGTCCCCCAAGCTAGACCAGAAAGTGCTAGCGAAATAATGTGATCAATGAAATGCAGAGATGTGCAAGGGGGAGTCAAAAACAAAAGAGGTGAAATCAGAAAGCAGGAGGAGGTGATTCCTCGTCCTCCTCGGAAGAGGGTGTGGATGGGTGGTCGGGGGAGGCTGGGGGTGTGCTGAGAAGTGGGGAATGAGGCGAAGGAATAGGGGCAGTGGTGGTGTGAACAATGGGAGGAGTGTCGGTGGTGGTGGGTGGTGGTGGTAGGAAGGCGATCAAGGCGGTGGTGAGAGGAATATAAATGGAGGAAGTAGATGCGGTGGTGACGGTAGCGGGAGGTGGTGGGAGGGATCTGGAGCGCACCGGCAATTTCCTCCGGCGCACGTATGGAGTGACGGAGGAGGAGGGAGGTAGTGTGGGTGCGGTGGAAGTGGTCGGGAGGGGTGAAGTGGATGCCGGGATGGGATGTGAAGAGGGAGGAGAAGAATGTGGTGAGGGGGTGATGGATGTGGGGAAGTGTGGGTGGGTGGTGGAGAAGATCGTCGGGGTGGTGAAGGTGGAGGTGGTGAAGGTGGAGGTGGTCCGTGGATATGAGTAAGAAGGCGGAGAATGGCGGCCACGTTCCTCTCAAGTGCGAGGAAACGTGGGTGAGTAAGAAAGGAGAATGGCGATGGGTCCGAGGAAGCAGAGGACATGGCGAGCTCACGAAGGGCAGCGACCTCCCTCTCAAGCCCCAGATGGGGAGATACCTGACGGCGACCAAAAGATGTAGACTGACGCGAGGCAAAGGTGGTGCCGCCAGGTAAGGTCGAAGAGGTGCCGGCGGTAGTGGTCATGCCGGCACAGGAGACAAGGCCAGAAATGGCCGCAAAGAGGTGCTCAGACGTGATCGGTCCCAGAGCAGAAACAGGACGACTCAGGCCAGCCCCTAAATCTCCCTCAGACGCAGGGATATCCTGCTCGCCTAAGTGGGCGGCAGGGGACGGTGGTCTGCGGGCGTCTGCGGGAAAGAAAGGAAGATTCAACCCAGCTAAGAAGTCGGGATCAGGAGGAAAAGTCCAATCTCCCACGAGAGCAAGGGTCATGCGAGCGGGGTTGGGCAGAATGGTGTAAGGGGCTGGGGGTGGCCATAATGAAATATGAAGCGGCCATCCGAGCGGGGTTTAATCATGTGGATGTGCCGCAGGACATCAATATCAAGATGTGAGGGTCCTGCGGTAGCTGGAAGATTATTGGGGATGGCAATATTGAATTGGGCGTGAGAGCAGATGATCGTGATAATGCCCCCACAACAAAACTTCCCCTTACCGGCCGGCTGATCTCGAGTAGCTTGAAAACAAGCCAATCGCTGCCATGGATGGGGACGGTAGGGGACCTGAAGCTAACTCCATCATCATCCCGGACATAAGGGAAAGTCATGGCCCAAAGGATAAAAAGGTCAGGGATAGTCACAGTGCCGGACTCGTCCCTAGGAAAGAATGCAAATGAAATGATCCTGTGGGCCAATCGAAACACGGGATGAATGATGGAGGAGGCCTTGGCCCTTCCTCGGGGATAGTCACGGATCAATGTGAGGCGGAACCAGAATTGATCGACATCAAACTCGGGCGTGTACCCGTAGTGTCGGATGGAATCATCCCCGAGATTGGGGAAACCAAATATATCGTTAATCGTGTTCAGATTTGTGGTGACACTACGGTTACGCACCCTGAATTTGATGATCGACCCGGACTCCCAGACAAGTGTAGAGAGAAATTCGAGTGTGAGGGCCGGGTAAGATACGACAGATGCAGTAAGAAAGGCCAACCATCCTAAGTTAGCGAAAAGAGATTCGACCTCGGTGAAGACACCGAGATCGACAAGTGTTTGTGCGTGCGGAAACTTAGTAGATAGATGCCCTCGAGCATCGAGCCTACGGTAAAAATCTTTGTGCTCCTGGTTCCGAAAAATATACCCATGCGGGCCCAACATTGGGTCCACAGGGGGGATAACAGGCGGAGGAGGGCCAAGTGTAAGTGCTCGTGTACGGGAAGGGGGGCGTGTTTGTTTTCGTCTCTTTCGAGACGGCTCCTCTTCCCGCATAATTCCCTTCCCCTTATCCGTATCCCGAGCCATGTGTGAGTGTGCGAGCAAGAATGAGTGCAAAAACAGTGGATGCACACTAACACAAGCAAACGAGCAAGCACAATTTATAGGGCAAATATATGAATATAAGCTTAGGAGCGAGTGTACCCAAGCGGAATGGCGGAGCTTGCTCGTAGATGTCCCCACACTGTTCAACGAGAGTAGCGTGGAGCCGCGGCGAACTCCTTCGGCAATAATTTTCGAAATGGGGATGGTTTGGGGGAAAATTAGGTCAAACTCGAGATGAAAAAAAGGGGGGGTGAGGGTGAAGATGATGGAAGGATTAATGGAGGAGGTGGAGAGAGGGAGTAATGGAGGAGTAGAGGGCGTGGGGGAGTGAGGATCGGTTGTTGGGGAAGAGGGGAAGGTGAAACGACGGCGGATTTTGCGATCGGGCGAGGGTGAAAACGAGTGGGTGTCGGGGGGTTTATATAGGGTTTTTAAGTCGAACCGATTGGTTGACTTGTCACCCGATCGGTTGACGGTTAGGTCGAAATTCTTGCCGAAGAAATGCTACAGGCGAACCGGTCGGGTGACTTGTCAACCGATCGGTTGGCCGCTCCACTCATTTTCCCGAGAACTTAGGGCTGCTCACCCGGTCACGTCAACCGATCGCGCTCGAACTCAACCGATCGGTTGATACTCCCCAAAAATTTCCGAGAGTTCTCCCCAGCTCACCCGGTCTGCCACCTGGTCTCTTCATTACTCAACCGATCGGGTCATATGGGGACGATCTCGGCATGTATCTGATACATCCCAACCGATCGGGTGAATTGTCATCCGATCGGTTGGGGCTTATTTCCTGCAAAAACCAATAGAATCGTTTAAGTCCCCGAACGGATGTTCTCGCGGCTGATTTTATTTATAAAAATAGACAAAATAAAGTCAAAAATAACGCTGAAAAGTGGGGAAAAAGTTTAGAACATGGGTTGCCTCCCATGAAGCGCACTTGTTTAACGTCGTTGGCTCGACGCCCGCAAGAGATGTTCATGGTGGTTGATATGGGTGATGCCCGAAGTTCGGCATCTCTTCTTCATTGGAGCTGAAGGCACTTGGAGTAGTCAGCGGCTGGAAAAATACTTGCTCGACTACCCTCCCCTTGTTCTTGGGATCCGGGGGCTTTTCCTTGGTGTTGGCGCTTCCCGCCATCTTCTTCAGGATCCGGACCTCGTCTTTAGTGAGATCCATGGGCTCTTTCCCCGTTCTCCTCACAGTAGGAGCCTTGGGGAACCCGGGAGGGGTCGTTCTTGCTGCACTCGGTTTTCCAGCAGCTTCTTTGTTCTCGGGGCCGTCTCCATCTTCTGAATCCCCCAAGTCATCAGGGGGGTTTCTTAAGAGAATCTCCCAAGAGCTCTCTTCAACAGCTTTTTCTTCTTCCATCTCCAGCAGATTACACCGAGGGTCGTCTGGGGGATCGGGGTACTTCATGGATAACCCCAGATCAAATTCGACTTTTTCTCCGCCGACGTTTAGAGAAAGTTTTCCGTTCTTCACATCTATTAGAACGCCAGCAGTGGCCATGAAAGGCCGTCCCAGGATGATGGGGGTGTGTGCGTCTTCAGGCATGTCCATGACTACAAAGTCCACGGGCACATGCACCCCTCTCACATTCACGGGGAGGTCATCCACAATTCCCACCGGATATTTGACCGACCGGTCAGATAGTTGTAGGGTCATGCCGGTGGGCTCCAAATCACCCATTCCTATCCTTTTGTACATCGACAAGGGCATCAAACTTACACTCGCTCTGAGATCGACGAGTGCACGATGAATCTTCACCGCCCCGATCGTGCAAGGAATAGAGAAGCTCCCCGGGTCTTTAAGTTTCGGCGGATTTGCCCTCTGGATAAGAGCGCTACATTCCGCCGTCAGCACTACTTTCTCCTTTCTAGACCCTCTAGTCACCAAATCTTTCAAGAATTTTGCATAGGAGGGGATTGTTTCGATTGCTTCTAGGAAGGGGATTTGCAGGCTTAGGTCCTTGACCATGACGAAGAACTTGCCATATTTCTCATCAATTTTTGCCTGAGCCAACCGTTGTGGAAACGGCACAACGGGTTTATACACTTTCGGGCTCTCTTCCTCCTTCTTCTTCTTCTCTTCTTCAGAGACTCCCTCCGGAGTCATAGGATTCGATGACGAAGCACCGGCGTCGTTTGATTTTTCGATCGGTTTCTCAACGACCAATGGTGCTTCCGGGTTGCTAGGGGGCACTCTAGTAGGAATTTGTGTCCCGCTTCTCAGAACGATAGCGGACACATTTGCGTGCTCGTGCACGAGTGCCGATGTTTGGGTTGCTCCCCTCGGGTTCACCTCCGGTTGTGGCAGTAATTGGTTTTGTGACCTTGCAAGGTTCGCCACTTGTAACCCCAGCTGGGTTACTTGGTCCGTGAGGGTCCGCTGACCCATTTCCAGCTTTTGGTTGATCCTCTCCAGGTTGGTAATATATTGAGTCAAGAGAGACTCAACCGGAGAGACGACCCTCTGTTGGCCATACTGCTGCTGCTGCTGGAACGGCTGCTGATTCCTGGGGGCGTAAGATTGTTGCTGAGTTTGTTGCTGAAATGGTTGCTGCTGTGGCCTAGCTGGCTGATAAGTTTGTTGCTGCGGCTGCTGAGGCGGTGAGGGCAGAAATGGTGGCCGGTAACTGAAGTTCGGGTGGTTCCGGTTGTTTGGAGAGTAGGCCGGGTTGGAATTTTTCCTTGGCGGATACGGCGCATTTCCCGTAGGGTTGTAAAATAGTGCGCTCGCCTGATCCAACGGTGGTGAGATGTCACCACCGTCGAATTCCCCAAAGAATTCGGACTCTACCGCAGAAATTTGCTGTGTACCGGCCCCACCGGCTCCTACCATTAGTGCGGAGATCTGGGTCGAAAGCAAGTCAAACTTGCTTGAAAGTTTGTCGACGTCCTTGACTCTGTGTATACCCCCGGATCTTGGTGTGGCTCTCTCGTCACACCACCGCTCATTGTTGGATGCCATATTTTCCAGAATATGCCCGGCATCCTCCTCGCTTCTAGACATGAAGGAACCCCCAGCCGTGGCGTCCATAGAAGATTTCAGGTCATCCCTCAACCCATTGTAGAACAGATTAATAATCTGCCATTTTGGAAGCTCATGGTGAGGGCATCTTCTTTGCATCTCTTTATATCTCGTCCAAGCTTCATGCAAGGACTCGTGGCTGGCCTGGGAGAAGGAGGAGATCTCAC